>CAJNDT010006165.1:137500-373142 GCA_905221615.1 Symbiodinium sp. CCMP2592 | reverse complement strand
TACGTTTGTGTTAGCGAGGTTTGTGCCAGGTGAACCAAAGCCCCATGCAGCTGTTCTTTGGCACAGCGGAAAAGCCCACCCCAATCCGCGGCAAAGCCGCAATTTTGCCACAAGTGGCTGTCTCAGCTGATTGCTAGTATCCAGCCACAAATGGCACTTTATAGTAAGCAGCAATTACTGCTGTTTTGCGCCACGATTGGAGCACAGAGGGGTGTCAGAAGTAACATCAAAAAACAGTGTTGCAAGTGCACGGGCATGCGGGCTTGCTGTCTTACCGCGACACATCCTGAAGGCAGTATACATGGCATGCCAGCATTTTGGAGTATTCGCACCTGCTAGGCTCTGCAAGGGATCATACAAGCAGGCCAGCAGCCCAACAAGAAGAAACGCTGGTTCGACATTCTTCGACTCTTCGACGAGCAACGTACGCAAGACACGGCTTAAACCACGGACAACGGGCCGTTGAGTGCAGCCCCTTATGCTGCGAGCACCCCCCGGGCCGGTCCCAGCACTGTTAAGTCCCCTTGGCAATATTTCGGAAATTTTGGAAATTTTGGAACTTCTGGAATTGATTTTCAATGGGCTGATTGTGACCCTTCGGATGACAGACCATGCACTATGACTCACTTGCAAAGGCAAGGTCTGTTTAGACGATTGTCAGTGTTTATATATATATATATATACTTAAAAAATGGTACTCCTACGAATACTATTACCAATACAAATACTGACATTGATCATTTGCTGACTGCCCAAGCTAATACCAGCATTAACACGAATATTCACACTTTTTTAAGCCAATACGAATAGGCACCATACAAATACTAATAATGATTAATGCTGACGTTCATACTCCTACGCATATCAATAATTATGCCCATATCGGTAGTAGTGTATCTCAATACCAATACTAGTACACACCTGCATATACCAATGTACATAAATATACATACCACTATACTAAAGTACAAATACATTAGCTCATGCATGTATTTATCTGTTAGTATTTTCATGTAATCAGGAGTAATACTAATATAAGACAAACGTTCATGCGAATACATAACTTCATTTTAATACTAGCACTAGCACTAGCACTATTACTAATACCAATCACACTGTTTATACCAACACCAAGATTTACATAAGTATTGATACTCCTACGGATACTACTGCGTATACTCTTATGCTGTTAACAGCAATGCTGTCACCAATACTAATACTGACATTGATAACTTGTTGAATATCAAGATAATGCCAGTATTAATACCATTATTAACACTTATACTAAGGCTAATGCGACTATGGATAATCCTAATACGAATATTGACATTAATACTCCTACGAATACCAATAGTCATATTCATATTGATGTGACGACTAATACCATTACAAAAGACACGTGCATATGCTAATGCACACCAGAACAAATACCATTATCTTAAAATGCCGATATGTATCAATGCATTCATGTACTGATGTTTTAGGACAAGCATATACCCATATACCAATGTAACAATACACTACTTGTTAATGTGTGAATATACTATACAAGTATGTTATTATACTAGTATGCTACTATACTAGTATACGACTACTGTAATATGCAAGTATACCGACAGTGGCCCTATTTTATAGACTGTTACTGTATGGGGGCCGTACCCAAAGTATCCCCCACAACAATACCCAGGACCCTTTGGGATTTAGAGGTTCTTAAAGACCGCCAGGCCATGCTAACTCTGTTTTTTTGCAGCAGCGCCTGCTGGCGCAGCTTGAGTGCTTCCTTTTCATGGTTCTGGCTGTGGTGAGAAGAAGTGTTGCTGTTGCATTAGCTACGAGAAGCGAGGAATCAAGGCTACAGCTACCTGGTGCCTCACATCTGATATCATTTTCCCATGAATGCCTCTGAACCATAGAGCAAGTGTGAAACCCAATAGCCCTACGCCCTTGAGCGAAAAGTTTGAGAACCCCCCCGGCCCCAAGCCAACACACACACACGCACACACAGCTGAACCATTGAGTTTTTTTCATTTGGTAATTGCCCATCATAGGACCGTCTACCATTCGCCATTCTACAGACACCTACACCGTAAACCTAAAGTTTAAGCCCTAAGCCCCATAAACCTCAAGTGTTAAACACGAAGCGCTAACGCCCTAGAACCTAAACCCCATGTTCATATAGAACCTTGAGCTTTCCGTTCATGTTCCGCAAGATCGGCTCCTGATGCGAGGGGCAGCGTTCAATTGGTCTTGGGTATTCTTGGGGTTTGGGGTGTAGGGCTTCGGGTTAAGGGGTTTAGGATTTAGGGTATTTAGGGGCTATAAGGATTTAGGGTTTAGGTCTATGTGCTCATATAGGGTTTACCTTAAGCACTTACATAGGTACATAGGGGTACTTAAGGCCTGAGTATAGACTAAATGGGTACATGGACGCTTCGGGTATTCTCGGACTTCATAGGGATAAAAGATTGATTTGTGTTTCGGGGTTAGGCGACTAGGGCCTTGCTGTCCTGTGCTGTCTGTTACAAAGCTGATGAATTTGCGATTTATTGTCGACCATGTTTCTTATGATGCTTTGAGTTGTTGTAGTGCGACGGCTTGTAGCACGAGCCAGAAAACTTGAAGGACTGCAAGCAGCAAGCACTGGCAACGCTGCAGCTTAGAAGGGCTTAGGGAACCCTCAACCGTAAACCCTAAACCCTAAACCCTGAACCCTAAACCCTAAACCCTGAACCCTAAACCCTAAACCGTAAGCTTGAGCACTAAACTCCAAGCCAGGCAGCTCCTGCTCCAAGAGGGCGTGTGTGAGACTGAGACGATGCGTGCTTGGAGGATCATGGGACTTAGTAAGTAGGGTTATAAGTACCTTAATTGGGGTTATAAGTAATTATAAGTACAGTTACCTTAATTATAACACTAGTTACTAGGTCCCATGACCCTTTAAGTGTTGCACAGAGAGCCATGGTCCAAAAAGAACAGCACCGGCCGCTCTCAACGGCACATGTTTGCATCGGAAATCCAGCGCTGATCGAGTCTGTTCTACTCCTTGGCCGCTCTGCTCAAGTTAAGACAGTCCCGAAGCCAGAAGCACCCGCCTTCGATTGGGGTTCGCTCCCGCTACGGACACCCCAAGCTTGCAATGATCAGCTACGCGGTGCTTCTGACTGGGCTAGTAACCCTTGGTCTTGGTGTACCACTCGCAGGAGCCGAATGTATTGACTGCGATTCGCACGAGGAGACGGTGCTGTTGCAACGCATGAAGTCTTCGGAAGATCACACTGCACTGGGAGCCGACGAGTGGAGGTGGCAAAAGCATGGCTACCCCAAGTGGAACTGCGAAGATGATGTTCGTGCAGCGCAGCAGGACTGGAGGGGAGCCATCCTCGACATCTCCGCGGCATACCGGGAGAATACTTCCAGTGGAGAATTTGTGACCGTGGCGATTGATGCCATCGAAAACCTCTACGGCTACGACATTGGGCCGGTGACCTTCAAGCCGACCCTGGCCGAAGAGGAGCCCTTCCGCCCCACTTTTGATGGTGCATTGTCATACTTCGTTGGATACGACGCCATGCAGGCCTTCAACGGCGGTGGCGGCATCCCGGAAGATAAAGGCTTTGCCATTGCAGGTGGTGATACGTGGTCAAAGGTCTTGTTCTTCAATGACCAGATCAGCTGCGTGGGGGATGTTGCGCTTGCCCAAGGGTACTACTACTTCAAGAATGCAACCTCCGGAGTGGAGACAGGCGTGGAGTACACCTTCGCGTACAAGAAGATGTGGGAAGGTGAGTTGAAGATCGTCGCCCACCACTCTTCACTGCCGGCTCCACTGCCAGATCCAACTCCCACTTCGCCAGCCCCGGCCCCTGCCCCTGCCGACCCCGTTCAGGTGACCGCTCCCTCCGGCCCTGAACTGTCGGGCACTGGCCCCTCCCCGGCCCCCGATTTGATCCAGGAAGGCCAGACAGGAGCTGCAAGCATCAAAGCACGTGCTTGGCCGATGAAGCCTTGGCCCATGAAGCCAGTTTGGTGGCGTGGCCGCGGCTTCAAAAGGAGTTACAGCGGCCCCAGCTGCGAGGATCGTGTTGCGGCAGCTCAAGAAGAATGGAAGGATGCGATCCTGAGCATCTCTGCCGCGTATCAGCAGGGCGGGACTAACTCAAGCTATGAGCAGATCGCAGTGGATGCAATCAGCAAGCTCTACAATTACGGCGAGTCCAAGGTGTTATTTAAGCCGACCCTCGCGATAGAGGATCCCTTCCGCGAGACATTCTCCGGTGCCGCATCTTACTTCCTCGGCTACAACGCCACGGAGGAGCAAGGAGGCTTCCCTGAAGACAAAGGCTTTGCTATCAATGCCGGTAAGACTTGGTCGGCGGTTGAGTTTGTGAACAATCAGACCACCTGTGTGGGGGATGTCGCGCTGGCACAGGGCTACTACTTCTTCACCGACAACGTCACCGGGAACGAAACCGGGGTCGAGTATACCTTTGCCTACGAGAAGAAGAAGACAGGGGAGTTGAAGATCATCGCCCACCACTCCTCCTTGCCGGCATCTTATGGTCGATGAACGTACGCCCCGCCCTAGACGCCCTAAACCTATGTCAGCGGTTTTTGCCCAATGATGCTCAGCTTGAAGAGCTTGGAGTGATTGAGGAAAGGCCATGTGGCCTCCTGCGCATGAGGTGTAACTTTTGATGACATAAATCCTGCATATTCTTAAGGACCCTAAACCATGGGAATTATGGCATATTCCTTGTTATGGGAATGCAGGATTTATATCATCCTTCGAAGTTTAGGGGCGTTTAGTGGTCAGAATTTACTTGTGTACTTGTTGTTTCCCGGGGGACTCTTCTCCGCGCGGATTCGTTTTGCAGTGGGCACTCCGTTGGGCACTCCCTTGCGCAACATCTTTCTCATAGAGTCGCGCACTCACTTCTGTGGACAACTATACGTTTGTGCTAGCGAGGTTTGTGCCAGGTGAACCAAAGCCCCATGCAGCTGTTTTTGGCACAGCGGAAAAGCCCACCCCAATCCGCGGCAAAGCCGCAATTTTGCCACAAGTGGCTGTCTCAGCTGAGTGCTTGTATCCAGCCACGAATGGCACTTTGTAAGCAGCAATTACTGCTGATTTGCTCCACGATTAGAGCACAGAGGGGTGTCAGAAGTAACATCAAAAAAACGTGTTGCAAGTGCACGGGCATGCGGGCTTGCTGTCTTACCGCGACACATCCTGAAGGCAGTATGCTTGGCATGCTAGCATTTCGGAGTATTCGCACCTGCTAGGCTCTGCAAGGGATCATACAAGCAGGCCAGCAGCCCAACAAGAAGAAACGCTTCTTCGACATTCTTCGACTCTTCGACGAGCACCGTACGCAAGACACGGCTTAAACCACGGACAATAGGCCGTTGAGTGCAGCCCCTTGCTGCGAGTACCCCCGAAGCCGGTCCCAGTCCCAGCACTGTCAGGTCCCCTTGGCAATGATGTTTGTTATGACCCCATACCACTAGCATGCTTGACTCACATCACTACAGTACATACGGCTTTACTACCTGGATTGCGCGTAGTGTATGTAAATTCCCAGACCCGAACCCCCCCAAAGAAGGAGCTAGGAAGAGTTCCAGCACAGCCCTGGAAACCGCCTTTTTAGGATCCTAGAAACCGCCTTTTTAGGATCCTAGAAACCGCCTTTTTAGGGATAAGGCAAGGTTTTGGGATCGCTTGCTGCGAGTAGCCATGGCGGCCCCCGAGAAGAGCGAGAATTCCTCAGCGGTAGCTTGGCTCGTGGATACTCCCAATTATGGTTTCCTTACATGGGAGTTTCCGAAAATTAGGCCATAGGGGTACCTTATCGTGGGGTCCTTGTAATCAGGATCCTGCTATTTAAGGTATAATATTAGGGTCCCCTATTTTCGGAAACTCCTATACAAGTCCTGAAAAAGGTAAGCGGTTTGGGGTTAAGGTGCGGCTTGAGGGTTTAGGGCTCAAGGTTGTAAGCTTTGTTGGCTGAGGGCTCAGGCATTGGGCCTTGGGTTTCGGGGCTTTAGGTTCCGTCAAAAGATCCTTAAAGGGTTCCTTTCAGGATTCTTCAAGGGTAAGGGTTCTCTAAAAAAGGACAGTGTATGGATTTGACATCCGGTAATGCTTCGACACGGTTTAGGGTTTAGGGTATACCTTACCCCGGAATAACCGACCTTTCCAAGGACTTGTGTAAGGAAATCATAATAAGGAACCCTAAAGCGGTAGGTTATTCAGGGTTAAGGTAGGGTTGCCTATGCATGAACATGGGGTCTTCAGGGCTCTTTCTGTCAGCTTCATGTCGGAGATTGGGCTAGTGTTCCTTTCAGGGTTCTATGGGTTTAGGGTGTAGCAGGGTTTCAGTGTTATACGGTTGATGATATAAATCCTGCATTACCCGCAATAAGGAATATGCCATAATTCCCATAGTTTAGGGTCCTTAAGGTAATGCAGGATTTCTATCATCTTTCCGAAAAGTCATGTAACATTGGAGGGTTTAGGGTTTAGGCTAAACTTCGGGTTGCGGGGCTAGAGTTGTAAGTGCAAGACGACTGGCTAAGTTCATACTACCGCGGCAGTTACTGTGCTTCTTGCGGGTGTACGAGCACGTGAGTACGACTCGATGGGGTCTGCCGATAGGATACTTAGAAGCTGTGAGTCCCTTCAACGAAGGATCTTCCACTTCGGAGTGGATCGAGCTAACCCTAAGGCCCTAAGGGTCCATGCACCTAATACCCGCAACTTCAACCCATGTCCCTACGAAATACCAGTACGTAGTCTAGGTTCCTGAGTAGTACCCTTTTCCCCTTTTCTCGGGTTCCCGTGTTAAAACCAAACAGCAGGAAAAAGGGTAGCCTTCTTATAAGGACAAAAGGGCCTAGTCAGAAGCTTTCATTTTACTAGACATGTAAGTGGACCCTCAAGGTAGGCCGTGCCTGAGCCCCAAATAACCTACCTTATATAGGGAAATCAGAATAGGGAACCTTAAAAAGGAACCCCAAGGGTCCAAGTACTTGATAATCATATACTCTCCAAAATCCTAACCTACATAACTACTATCCTACAACCCTACTTATTGGCTCCTTTGGACCCTTGGGGCAAGGTTTTATAAGGTCCAGGTGTACCAGGGCCGGCTCATTCGCCGAGTTACGGAAGAGACGGTGCTTCCATGAGGTTTAGGGTTTAGGGTTTGAGGTTTAGGGTTTAGGGTGCCCGCAAGCCAGAGCATCGTCAGCCGCGATCTGAAGTTGTGAACCCTACCTGTAGTCTCCATTGCAGTTCCTTTTTGGGGGGGTTAACCATGTTTGTGTTGGGGATCCTTTAAGGTATCCCAAAAAAAGGAACTATAATGAAGACTATTGGTAGCGCCCGTAAAGCAAGAGTAGACCTCAAAAGATTCAACTTGCCTCAAACGCCTTGGGTTTTGCGTTTCTCGCCTACACGCCAGAAGGACCCGGTGGCACCAGCTGCGCCGCCTGAGGCCAAGAAGGAGGCCGTGATGGGAGAAGGGTATCCCAGAGGGTCCACCTTTACTACCATTATGGAATTAGGTCCCCAAAACCATAACAGGGATGGTCTTTCAGTGTATATGGACCCTCTGGGTATCAGGAAGACATGTGAGTAAGAGCTGCAGGCTTGTTCCACAAAGGCATTTCGGCAAGGAAAAGAAGTTGATTGTCCCGAGACCCATTGCTACCCCGTCCTAGTACCCTGTGTTCCTTCAAGTGAAGAACGGGCGTGGGATGCAGGCACTATAAGTATAGTTACTGTACCCTAATCATAACCCTAGTTACTAAGTCCCATGATCCTCTAAATAAACCCCTATAGATCCCTTGAAGGAACCCTATAGATCCCTTTAAGGGACCCTTACTAAGGCATGATGGCCGACACCTTGCCATGCCCAACATTCCCAACAGCATCCTAAAGGGACCAAAGTACCTATATAGTCGAATGTAGGGTTGCTATATTGGGAATTACTATTACCTTAACCCCCAATAACCTACGCTTTTGGGGACTTATATAAGGAAATCATAAATAAGGAGCCCTAAAAAGGTAGGTTCTTTAGGGTCCAGGTATGATTTGGGGAAGTATCCCCCATAACACTACCTAGGACCCTTTGGGCCTAAACCTGAAGTTCCACATGCTGCCGAAAATTGGTCCCTGTCTGTTTTGCCACCTTTGTCCTTGGTATGTCTTGGGAGCCTCTTCCTTGTGGGTTTTTTTGTCCTAGCACTACTGTATACCACGACCTGAAGTTTCGGTGAAGTTGCTTTGTAGGATCTGTGTGGATTTTGTGTTTTTCTTTATCTGGCATCCAAATAACTGACCCCGTTCTCCGAGAGGTGCTGTTTGTTGAATGTTCCCTTGTGGTCGTTGCATGTGCCGGCGTTCTAGCTCAATTCTTCACTCCATGCTGTCTTGTATGTAGTTCATTTCCTTTGTTGTAAGGGCACAAATACCCAAATAGCAGTGTATCAGGTCCGAAAACCTTTCAGAGCAATTGAACCAGGGTTTCTAAACACTACTAATTATTGGGATACTTGGACTCGGAGGGTTATTCATGCCTGCTTCTTGCATGGGGTACACAATGGCCTTCAACCCTAAAAAATGAACCCTAAACCCTGAACCCTAGCTGCCGAACGTATCAAGAGTGCCCGACACAGGGCGGACCATGATGTTCTGATGCAACGCCTTTGGGGCTTTTGGGGTAGTTTAGGGTTTAGGGTCATTGGGTTTAGGGTTCAGGGTCGACTTCGGAGTTTGGCATCTCCTCAGCATACATGGGTGGTTCTAAGTTCGGGTCCCTGATAGGGTCCTTTTCTGATAGGGTCTTTCTTATGAGGGTGCCGTGCTATTTCGGAGGCCTAAAAAGGGACCACAGTTTGGAGAACTACCCACATGTCCCACATCAGGCCTTAGAGTACCGAAAAGGTGGTCTCTTGTGAACTACGTCCGTACTGGTTGCTCACCTACTGATGTGTGCGTGTGTGTATACATATATGTAATTATTCATGTCTGTATATGCCATCAAGTGTAATTTGCTACATTGCATAATGTGCTACATTTACACAGTGCATCGACAGCGTTGCCAACATGTTGTGGTTATATTGCTGCAAATCGCTAGATCGATAGGCAAGCTCTGAAGCAAGGCGCCCAGCTGGTCCGTGCATGCTGCCATTGTGGCGTTGGGTCCCAAAAGATCATCCAATTTATAGTTCGGGGACCTACTCGGACAATGCTAGTCTGGGTGGTTGTCAAAATTATGGTTCCTTTTTGGGTCCCTACTAATAATACTAGGGTACCCCAAAAAGGGACCCTATTTTTGACAACCATTCATATAGACCCTCTAGGGTAGAGACACCTCACTAATTGAGGAGGGACCCTTAATAAGGACCCCTAGGTATATACCCTTAATATAGCTAGTATATACCCACTATATAGCCCATTATAGGGTAGGGGTCCCCCTTAATGGTCCCTCTTTTTCCCCTTTGAGACCCTCTAGGGTAGAGACACCTCACTAAGTGAGAAGGATGCAGCTGCCACAGCGCCGCCTGCAGAGGTCGCCAAGGCGGCTATGGGGTACTTGGAGGATCATGGGACCTAGTAAGTAAGGGGTTAAGGGTCCCTTCAAGGGTACTATAAGGGTTTAGGGTTTAGGGTCTACTTGGAGGATCATGGGACGGAGTAAGTAGGGGGTTAAGGGTCCCTTCAAGGGATCTATAGGGGTACTACACGGGTTTAGGGTTTAGGGTCTACTTGGAGGATCATGGGACTTAGTAGGGATATAGGTACCTTTATTGGGGTTATAAGTAATCATAAGTATAGTTACCTGAATCATAGCCCTGGCTACTAAGTCCCATGATCCTTTACGTAGCTTCCAGGGCTTTACCAGGGCCTTGGAGCTGCAGACACTGTGCTTGACAGTGATTTTAGCACGTTTAGGGTTTAGGGTTTAGGGTTCAGGTCGTTAGATTTGGTGTTCACCAGGAGTTCTTTTCGACTGGCGTCTCTGTGTGTGTGAGGCATTTTCCACTACAGCTGGAGCCCCAAAGCCTCAACTCTCAACTACGGCAGGGATTTTCATGGCCGTCAGGTTGAAAAGTTCAGCACCCGCAGATGCTGTTCGGATTTAGGGTTGTTGGGGTCCTGGCATCGATAGGTTTTGATCTTGGACACCTGGCGTCAGATTCTGCACATTTTTCATTGAGTTCAAGGCTTGGGGTTGCAGCACTTTGCAGCCTGCGGTTGTAGGACCTCTATAAGTTGTGGGTGTAAGGTGTAGCAAGGCGTGTGGAAATGGTGTGCGGGGCAGGTGGTAACATTGGGCGGAGGTTTCAAGCAGACCAGCTTCATGGGTGTAGGGGTTTCGGGTCCCAGGGGTCCGCGATTAAACTTGTTGAGCCCCTCTCCCCAAACCCCAGCTCCTCAAGTAGCTACCAAACCAAAGCCCTAACTCCTCAAGTATCTACCAAACCTGAGCCCTATCTACTAAAGCAGCCAAACCACTAAACCTCAGCATTCTTACAGTTCTTGCAAAGAACATCTGCTTGCGGCTGAGGATGGCGACGAAAAACCTGCAGCAGAAGAGGTCCCTGTAAATTTCTTGGGTTTGGGGTTTACGGTTTAGGGGTAGGATATGGGTTAAGGGATTAGTTAGGGTCGGGGAGTTCAGGGTTTGAGGGTGTTTGTGCTTGAAGTGTTTCACCCAAGGAGTCTAGTATTCAATAATATATAGGACTTTTGGGCCTTTTTGGGTACCAAAAACCATAAGTAAGGATTCCTTGCACCCTTAGAGTTGGGGGTTTCAGAGGATGTTTTGGGCTGGGGCGGGTGCAGTGTAAAGTATCATGACCCCAACTATCTGTTCCCTTTTAGGGTACTCATAAGTCTATAAGATAACTACTCACGAGGTCCCCCGACACTCCAGCTAGGGTTGCGCTCTGCGAGTTGAGGCTCAGATTTTTGGCTTGCAGGATCAGAGTTTTAGGTTAGGGGTTTAGGGGTTTAGGGTTTAGGAGTTTAGGGTTTCGGAGTTTAGGGTTTCGGAGTTTAGGGTTTAGGGGTTTAGGACGTTATGGTTTCAGTGTCTCGGGTGCCTAAACCCTAAGCCGCCGAAGGTTCTACGAATTCAGCTTTGAGACTTCGTCTCTTCCCAGTCGAAGGGCTGTACTTGGAGGATCATGGGACTTAGTAAGTAGGGTTATAAGTACCCTAATTGGGGTTATAAGTAGTTATAAGTATAGTTACCCTAATTATAACCCTAGTTACTAAGTCCCATGATCCTTTAAGTAGGTCTTTCGTGTTTAGATATGAAGGGCCTGGGTGTTATGACCTTCAAGTTTAGGGCTCAAGGTGTTGTTCAGGGTTTTGGGTGTAGATTCTGTGTCATACATATATACATATTAAAGAGCTCTTCCGGAGTCCAGCCTTGGGTCGGAGCCTCAACCATGGTTTCTCGTGATGAACACGCAAGCACTTTGCGCACATGCAGGAGGCAGCCGAGAAAATAGTCTCGCTTGGCAGACGGCACCTTTGCAGCAAGTGAAGTATTGCGTGATGAGTTCTTTCGGCGTCACCACTGTCAGGTCGCGACAAGCACGAACACACTGGCCAAGCTGGTGGACCACATCCGGTCTGTGTTTGGGAGTATGCCGTACAGGCGTAGATTTTCCTTGGCTTCAGGTGACGCCAATGTATGCATGGCCTGCGCAGCTGGACGTGGTCTTCAAAGCCTCAGTCTGTAATCTCAGATGAGTCAAGCATGCGATGCAGCAGTCGCTGGTGTGGTCTGCTGATGATCAGGTATAATGTTGGATCCAGATTAAACCCCCCCCCCCCGCTGTCAAGGTTAGCCTGCTTGAACTTGTTCATGGGTTCAAGTTTTTCCCGCCCCCCCCCGATTAAGTGATGGTACAGTAGTACAGTAGTACAGTAGTACAGTAGTACAGTAGTAGTATAGTAGTATTACAGTAGTATAATAGTAGAACAGTAGTTTAGTAGTAGTATTGAAGTCTAGTACTATTGTAATAATACTATACTACTGTACTGCTTCTATAGAAGCAGTACAGTAGTATAGTATTATTACAATAGGGGGTTGGGGGTTTGAAGGGGTTCAAGGACTTGAGGGGGTTGAGGGGGTTGAGGGGTTTGGGGGTTCAAATGTGGCCGGCCATGAGCTTGCCATCAGCTCAAGAGTGCCCGCATAAGCGCCGCATCCCCACCCATTGGCCATGAGCTCCAACATGAGCGGCAACGAGGGAACCATGGGAACCATGGCTGAGAGACTGGGGCATGATTGGCAATTGTGAGTAATTACTTGGTTAATTACTTAGGATTGGGTCATTAGTAATTCATTAATTATTTGGAGCCGAGGATGGGCCAGCTGATGAGTCAGATCCATGGGTTGCTCCATAACATGGAGCGGCGAGCCGTCATGGGCCGGATAAGTAAGCATCTTTTGTGTTTTAAATTAATTAGTTAATGAGGTATTACAGGTTTAATTACATGTGTCTTGAGCCAAGGACGAAGTCCATGGCAGTTTCCGCGATCGCCTCCGCCATGTTGCCACCAGGCTCATGGCGGGGCGATCATGGGTTTTGGTCAATTGGCAGTGGCTCGGACCGTCATTAGTAATTAATTTGTCATAATAAGAATGTAAATTACATATTTTAAGCTCTGAAGCCCATACATGAGGCAATGGCGCTGCGATCAGTGGATGAGAGATGAGCTCCTCCACACGTGGATGCTCTATGCTCCTCCCCTGGTATTAATTAGTGTTTTTTAAATAATAAGTAATTAATTAGGGTTTAGGGTGCAATTAGGATTGGGTTTAGGAGTGCTTCGGGTTTGAGTTCGTGCATGAGGAGCATGACATTGTCATGAGCCATCCAATGCTGCATCAGCACTGGCGCATCATATGCACGGTGGCATGGGTGGAGGCCCCTGGCAAAAACATAAAACCCCCCCTAACCCCTGTAAACCCTATATAATTAACCCCACAACCATAACTATCCCTAAACCCTAAACCCTGCAGGTGAGCCTGGCATTGTTCCGGACCCATGAGTATGACAGCGATGAGTCTGGATGCTGCAGTAGTTCTTTTTTTTTAGATTAGGGTTTAAGGTTTAATTAGGGTTAATTAAACCCTCCTAAGTAAACCCTACTTAACCCCTACTTTAATTAACATAATTAAACCCTAAGCCCTAAACCCAGGCTGTATGATCCTCGCAATGATGAGATCAGCGATAAGCACATGGTCATGAGCGAGGTGACGCAGAACATGGAGTCCGCCATGAGGACAGCCTTCATAATTGAGAGTACTTAGAGCCCAAACCCCATAAGGCCCAATTAACCCCCCCCCCCTTTCAGGACGGAGATCTTTGAGCTGGCATCATGGGAGACTGTGTGGGGCGACATGAGAGGCAGCTCAGGGAATAATTTAAGTATCAATTTTCCATAATTTGTTACGGTTAATAGATTATTGAGAAATAAGTTATGGTAATTTATTAGTTAGCTAGTAATAAGATTCAGCCGAGGCAAGCATTGGCTGATCAAAAGCTGGCACGGCATGGCCCGTTCCCACCATGAGCCGGCCAAATTCAGAGCATGGGTTGAGACCCATGGGCCAGAGCCCAAAGCGATCATGCGGTCCTACCATGGGCATTTCATGCCCATTGAGGCGGAGGCATGAGCCCTCAGCCCGGCCATGAGTCCATGAGGAGATGGGCTCGTATATGAGCCATAAGGCTGTAGATCCCATGAGGAGATGGGCTTTTTTAAAAGCACCCATGACGCCAGCCATGAGCTGCATTAATTAGTTCAGTTAGGGATAAGATTAGTCTTTGGGTTTGTTTGGGGTTTAATTAAGGTTTAGGGTTTAGGATCAGGTTAAGCTCGGCATAGCGCCGCATGAGTAAGTAATCAATGCATGAAGCAGCATGGCATTTTTCATGGGTGCGATGAGGGGATGGCTTTCTGATCTTCGCATGAGAGCAGCGAAACACATGGGGAGGGTTGGGCCCTTACTTAAAGGATCATGGGACTTAGTAATTAACTAGGGTTATAATTAGGGTAATTAACTATACTTATAACCCCAGCTAGGGTACTTATAACCTTACTTACTAAGTCCCATGATCCTCCAAGTAGTTAATGCCAAAACTCCAAACCCCATACTGCCCTTATCCCTAAACCCTTTAACTACACCCTAGACCCTCAACCTTAAACCTTAATTAAACCCTTTTAACTTAACCCTAAACCCTAAAACCCTAAACCTTAAACCCTTCGAAATAAACCCTACACCCTAAAACCCTAAACCTTAAACCCTTCGAACTAAACCCTAAACCCCAAAACCCTAAACCTTAAAGCCTTCTAACCAATTAAACCCTAAAACCCTAAAACCCTAAAACCCTAAACCTGAAACCCTTGTAGCTAAACCCTAAACCCTAAATCCCTAAACCTTATATAAATCCTTGAAAATAACCCCTAAACCCTAAAAGCCCAAACCTGACACACTGCTGCGGGCATGAGCTGCATGAAGCCGCACAAATGCAGTGACTTAGATGAGCTGTGGGCATGAGCTGCATGACACCGCTTGCATGCAGTGCTTTCGATCAGCTGTGAGCATGACAAGCATTGTGGATGAGCTGTGGGCATGAGTTTTTGATAAAATGTGATTTTGAGCTTTAGGCATTTGTTTCATTAAGTTTCACATTGTGCCTTTTTCATGACATAGGTTTTCAAGTGAGTGTGCATCTGTATCACGCCATGGTGTGGAGCATCAGTCTTCGTGAGCAGGTGACATGCCACAACAGGTTTGCCATCCTGTCGCAACCAGATGAGGATGAAGATGAGCTCATTGCTTTGAACGACATGTTCTTCGACTGGGATGAGCTGGAGAACAGGTGGAATGAGATGAATGAGCCTTGGGAGCTTCATGATTTTTCCTTCATGGGGAGGTTCTCATGGTCTGATGAGTCAGAGAAGACTGGGGTTGCTCAGCATGTTTACCAGCACGAGCATGTCAACAGCATGAGCCGCAGCAGCAAGGGCATGAGAGAAGTGAAGAAGCATGCTGTTGTGAGAGACAAGAAAGCAGCATGCAGTGAGCCCATGCCTCAGATCATGCCAGCTCCCATTCGAGATGAGGGCTTGCGGCAGAGGCTGCATGAGAGCATTCTGAGCATGCAGTTGACAAGGCATTCGCAGTACCATGCGATTCGCAGCATCATGAGAAAGGCATTCAAGACGCATGCGAAAAAGGAGCGACGACTCAAGCGCCAGCATGAGCAATTGAAGACCTCTGCATTCTTCGATTGGGACGAGTTAGATGCTGCTGAAGACAATGAGCTGAGCAAGCGATCAAACTCATGGTTCGATTGGGATGAGCTGAGTTCTGCTGAAGCCATCAGCAAGGCCAGCATGGGGAAAGCATGTAAATGTGCCTGTGATGAACATGTTTTCCGTCTCTGATATAACTATTCTCCAATCCTCATTCCTTATATCTCTGATATTCTCCAATCGAAATTCCTTATATCTCTGATATATTCTCCAATCCTCATTCCTTATATCTCTGATATTCTCCAATCGAAATTCCTTATATCTCTGATATATTCTCCAATCCTCATTCCTTATATCTCGGATATTCTCCAATCGAAATTCTTTATATCTCTGATATATTCTCCAATCCTCATTCCTTATATCTCTGATATTCTCCAATCCTCATTCCTTATATCTCGGATATTCTTCAATCGAAAAATCCTTATTTCTCTGATATATTCTCTAACTCTCATTCCTTATATCTCTGATATTCTCCAATCGAAAGTCCTTCTATTCCTGATATATTCTCAAAGCCTCAGGCTTTCTAGGTCAAAACCAAGGGCTTGCAAATCCCTGGTCCCGGGCCGGACCCTGTTAATCGGGGGGGGGTTCCTGCTATTCTGGGGGGGGGCGGGGCCTGCAAAGGGGTAGTCTTGGAAAACTTGACAAACCTATTCTTTTTATATACGGTTTAATTAGGGAACTACCTGTTTCTGGCAGCAGAAGATATCACCCAAATCCCAGAAAATCCCAAGGCTAGGGATCTCTGACCCTTCCATCTCAAAGCTTCGGACTTTCTAGGTCAAAGCCAAGGGCCTGCAAATCCCTGGTCCCGGGCCGGACCCTGTTAATCGGGGGGGGTTTCCTGCTATTCTGGGGGGGGCGGGGCCTGCAAAGGGGTATAATATTTTATATTTACGGTTTAATTAGGGAACCACCTGTTTCTGGCAGCAGAAGATATCACCCAAATCCCAGGGATCCCAAGGCCAGGGATCTCTGACCCTTCCATCTCAAAGCTTCGGGCTTTCTAGGTCAAAGCCAAGGGCCTGCAAATCCCTGGTCCCCGGCCGGACCCTGTTAATCGGGGGGGGTTTCCTGCTATTCGGGGGGGGTCGGGGCCTGCAAAGGGGCAGCCTTGGAAAACTTGACAAACCTACTCTTTTATATACGGTTTAATTAGGGAACCACCTGTTTCTGGCAGCAGAAGATATCACCGAAATCCCACGGATCCACAGGCCAGGGATCTCTGACCCTTCCATCTCAAAGCTTCGGGCTTTCTAGGTCAAAGCCAAGGCCTTGCAAATCCCTGGTCCCGGGCCGGACCCTGTTAATCGGGGGGGGTTTCCTGCTATTCTGGGGGGGCCGGGGCCTGCAAAGGGGTAGCCTCAGGATCCCAAGGCCAGGGATCTCTGACCCTTCCATCTCAAAGCTTCGGGCTTTCTAGGACAAAGCCAAGGGCCTGCAAATCCCTGGTCCCGGGCCGGACCCTGTTAATCGGGGGGGTTTCCTGCTATTCTGGGGGGGGCGGGGCCTGCAAAGGGGTAGCCTTGGAAAACTTGACAAACCTATTCTTTTTATATACGGTTTAATTAGGGAACCACCTGTGTCTGGCAGCAGAAGATATCACCCAAATCCCAGGGATCCCAAGGCCAGGGATCTCTGACCCTTCCATCTCAAAGCTTCGGGCTTTCTAGGACAAAGCCAAGGGCCTGCAAATCCCTGGTCCCGGGCCGGACCCTGTTAATCGGGGGGGGTTTCCTGCTATTCTGGGGGGGGCGGGGCCTGCAAAGGGGTAGCCTTGGAAAACTTGACAAACCTATTCTTTTTATATACGGTTTAATTAGGGAACCACCTGTTTCTGGAAGCAAATCCCAGGGATCCCAAGGCCAGGGATCTCTGACCCTTCCATCTCAAAGCTTCGGGCTTTCTAGGTCAAAGCCAAGGGCCTGCAAATCCCTGGTCCCGGGCCGGACCCTGTTAATCGGGGGGGGTTTCCTGCTATTCTGGGGGGGCTTCCTGCCTGCTATTCTGGGCAGAGAAAAAGATAATTAATAAATTCTCTTGCTTCTGCTTGTGCAGGAGAAGGCAGAAAGGGAGTACTGGCGAAGCATGATGCGAATGAGGGGAGGCGGTGATGAGTCGCAGCATGAGCAGGAGCAAGAGAATGAGGAGACAGCCATAGTCCTGGACGATGAGGACAAAGCCCTCTCCCAGACTCCTGTGGCAAAGAAAGAAGCGGATGAGAGCATGAGCCCACCCACGGACCGTGTCAAGCGACAGCTGAGCTTTGGATCGGCTTCATCAGCCGAGTCCAAGCAGTCAAGGCTGCATAAGTTCTTCCGGTCTCCGTCATCCTTCTCTGACGACAGCAGCATCCATGAGACGCCCAGTCCGCCGCCCAAGAGGCCAAGACATCGCATGGAAGACACTCTTCGTGAGATGTTGAAGAGTGGGCAGCTGTCGCTTGATGGGAAGAAGCTGACCCTGACAGCCCATGAGGATGTCATCCCAAAGCTGCAGCAGGAGGTGGGCAAGAAGTTTGGGAAGTTCGGAGGTCGGCCCATGAAGCCGGTCAGCGAGAGGAGAGGGGTCATGGGTGGCCTGAAGTCCAACCGGAGAAAGGCAAATGAGAAACCTCGGCAGTTTGAGTTGCCTGTGTCCATGAAGAACCGCATCTGCCAGCAAATCTATGAGACCCGTGGGCACCATCCCGCCGAGCAAGACATGCTCAAGGCCTTTGCAAAGAAGAGCAAGATGAGGTTGGACAAGGTGCAGGACATCTGGGCCAACAGGAGCACATGGGCTCAGCTCGAAAAGAAGGACCATGGCAACATGATGGGTGGGGAGCAATCCAAGCAGAAGCCAAGGATGAGAGCAGAAGGTGCTGGTGCCAAGCGACAATTCCCTCATGTCGTCCAGAAACTTGGCCATTGGCTTGACAAAGAACGAGCCCATGGTCATCAGGTGCTGCAGCGACACCTGGCATGGCAGTATGAGCTGCTCCTTCAGGAACACATGCTTGAGCTTACGGAGCTGCTTGAGTCTGAGAAGAGTAAGGACATGAGCACAGAGGAGCGGCAGCAGCATGAGGTGAAGCTAAAGCTTGCAGAGAAGCAGATTGAGGCCATGCATGGGAGCGAGAAAATGCTGAACAAAAGGGCAAAGACATTGGCCACATGGCTTGGGGCTGAGACGAGGGTTCCAAACCTCGTGACCCAGATAAGTTCCGTGGAGCAGCAGGTGAGGGCTGAGCTCTCGTGGCAACACCATGACTGGTGCATTCACAAGGTGGCATCAGCAGATGAGGACTTCATGAGACAGTACTTTGCCAGGCCCAATGAGATCACCCCAGCCATTAGAAAGGCATGTGTTCTGGGCTTCTCCGATCAGGTGCCACTCTGGCTGAAGTCTGGGTCCAAGAAAGAAATCATGGCTTCATGGGAAGTAGCAGGCCTCAAGAAGAAGAAGCAGCATCCGCACCTGCATGAGCCGCAGCAGACTGCAGATGAGACAGACCCGGCAGCTGAGGAGCCTCATGAGGAGTCGAAAGCTGAGGAGCCTCATGAGGAGTCGAAAGCTGAGGAGCATCATGAGAAGCAGCCACATGAGCAGGAGGAACCAGGTGATGAGTGGAAGCTCGCCATGCCAGATGAGAAGCATGAGATGGCCCATTTGACCACCCGTCGGCAAGAGAAGGCCGATAGGTACAGGGTCACATTTGAGGCCATGCAGCTCGTGAGTGGCTTCTTCGACCATGAGAAGACCCCCGAAGGCCACTGCATGAGAGGCATTCTGATAGTTCCCGGCCAGCATGCACGGTTGGATAACATTGACGAGCATGGGAAATGGAAAGAGGATGAGACATTCTTCTACATGGGTCAAGAGAAACGCCACATCAGAGGTGAGAGCTGCGGCCGAGCTCTCATCAGCTGGCGAAAGCTGCGAGATGAGATGCCACAAGCATTCCGGCATTTCTCCGTCATGAGCCAGCCTGCATCCAACAGTGATGGGATTTGCCTGCCATGGGTCATAAAGGATCAGGCTAGGCAGTTCCCACTGAGTGTGTGGATGAGGGACGCGTATGGGCCTGCATTCACATCAGATACGGTCAAGACCCTCTTCATGGGGCATCAGGTTCAATCGAGCATCATGCCTAAGATGACATCAGCATTACAGCTGACTGACACAGATTTCTCACATGCCTTTAAGGCATCAGTGAGAAGAGCCATCGATGAGCAGAGCATGAGGCAGGCGGCTCGCCGGAATGAGGAGGATGGCCACCATGAGCAGCAGTTCCCGAAGATGGGCATCAAGGAAATGGCATTGGCCATCGACGCTGCCATGGAGCACATGATCCAGATGAATGAGAAGACGGAATGGGTCTTGGCTGGGCTCCGCCGCAATGGGTTCTTGGCCCTGAGACCTGATGAGCATGGCAAGATGAGGAAGTGCGATCACGAGGCATGGGCCAAGGACAAGCCATTGGGGCGCAAGAGGATCCATCCGACATGGGTCGCCAATCGGTACCAGCATGAGAACAATGGAGACATTGAGAAACCCAATTGGGCTCGCATTGAGGGAGCCACTGAGTTGAGTGACCTGGCCCATTGGCACTACAACGATGGGTTCAAGGATGCCCCAAGCTGGGAGGACATCCCGTTTGATGACCATTCCGAGCCCGAATGGTTCATGTGCGCCCAGTTCCAGCTGCCATTAGACCTGAGAAGGGCCATGCTGGCAAGAGAGGCGACCATGAGCGATGAAGCCAAGGCAAAGAGGGAGAAGAGAAGAGAGAAGAATAAGACCAAGCGGCAGAAGAAGCAACAGGAGCATCAGCTCACGGATGAGGTCCGGGAGGAGCTGAGAGCAAGCATGCAGGAAAACTCCAGGCTCCTCGCTCTTCCTACTTGCCCTAAACCCCCATGAGACTCTCCTTCTGTCATGCCACCAGCCAAGGTATGCAGCCATGAGGGATCTGCCATCATCGGCCTCCAAGAGAGGCATGCCGAAGGCCAAGGCGAAGGCGAAGGCCAAGCCCGAAGCCAAGGCCAAGGGCATGAGATTGGCCAAGATGGGCAAGATGGCCAAAAAGCAGCATAAGAAGCAGCTCAAGAAAGACGCATTGAGCAAAGCGGTGGATGAGCTCCCTGAGCCGCCATTGCCTCCGCCACCCGGCCCACCAGCTATGAGTGCTGACACTGGTGAGCATGACATGACCAAGGGCACATGGAGGATAGTCAATGAGGCCTGTGGGTTCGAGAGAAAATTAGCTGGTTGAGCAAAGCCCATCATAAGCTCTCCCTAGCCGCAGGACGCTGGCATTTCGCTGTATGGGCGGCATGGGTCCATTCTGGGTGTCGGCCGTCAGAACTGCCACATGCTGCTGGAGAAGGACCATTTCTTCCCCAAGCAGCAGAAGGCATGGGTCAGCAAGAGCCATTGTGAGCGATTGCCAGAGGGTGAGCATAAGGTGTGGAAGTGGGCCCAGATGAGCTTCTACAGGGCCTGGAAGCAGGAAATGCTGCTTGACATGGGGCTCTTGAGCCAGGACCTGGATCAGCTGGATGGGCTTGAGCAGGTTCACATCCTCCCATACCCAGACATTCAGGCCGGCGGCATAGAGCTGCAACATCTGCATTTGGGCTGGCGAGTCCTGCTTTGGCACATGCTCCAGAGCTCAATGCAAAGCAAGAGCATGGGCTTCATTAGTCCTGGATGGACACAGCCACTATATCTGCATCATGACAATGCCAAAGTGGATGTGGATGCATTCATTGAGTGCATCAAAAAGCAGATGAGTGCTCATACACTGAACTTCCTCCCCCTGGGGTCTGCTGCGCACTGGGTTTTGCTCGTCATAGATGCGACACATGAGTCTGAGACCCCGAAAGTGAGGCACACCATGCTTTTTCCTCCTTTTCCCTATTATAAGGCAGAGTTGTGCATGGGGACTCCTTATTTCGCATTCGCTCGCAGAGCCAGCCCTGAGGTACTATGACTCCCTGCCGGATGAGTCCCAGCGATGCAGGGACTACGCTGAGAAAATCTTGGCATCCCTGCTCTCCATGGGCCTGGTGCATGAGGCAGTGCTGCCTCCTCGCAGCAACAAGGTCTTCCAGGGAGTCGATGAGTGCGGATTCCATGTTCTGGCTGCCATGGAGCAAGAGGCCGCAGAAGCCATGGGGTTTGGAAAGGCCAGCACTGGGTGGCCTTCGCATTCGGCGAAGAAGTGGCATGAGCGGCTGCATAAGGTCACAAATGCTCTCCGCACTGAGCAGACCAAGCGACTGGATGAGCTGAACCAGCATAAGAAGAAGGAGGAGGCCTTGGGAATCAAGATACTCGGACCTTTAGTACTTAGGCCCATTTTCCCTTTTGCAATTAGTCTTCCACATACAGGGACCCTTTTCTTCCTGGGCTTCCCAGGATGAGAAAAGAGCGAGAGCACATGGCGGCCATGGCTGAGAAACGCATGAGCAAAGGCCTTGAGCTGACTCAGCTTCAGAAGATGGCCCATGAGGTCATTAGCCAAGGCAAAGTCCTTGAGATCGAGGACATGCCCCAGGCATACTGGGATGAGAGAAATCGAATCGAACTCCATGAGATTGGAGTCTGCAGCCGCTGCCGGCATGCCTCAGGCTGCCTGAGCTGCGATGAGGGTAAGCTCCTCGCATACTGGATGAGGAAGGAAGCCCGCAGATTGGGCAGGAACATTGCCCCTGAGTACAAGCTCAGCTCTGCTGGACATGAGCTGGTCAAATGAGGAAAAGTCTGCCATCATGAGTTCTTTACGGTTTAGGGTTCAGGGTTTGGGGTTTAGGGTTAAGTCTTATGCCTCTAAATCCCCTAAATCCTTATTTCGGGGATTTTCGGGGATGGCCCCGTCTAATCGGGGGGGGTTTAAATGAGCTCCGGTACTATAGGGGTGGGGTCTAATGGACTTCTTCATTAAGCCCATGAAATGCCCGGGACGGCCCCGTCTAATCTGGGGGGGTATCTTAATCTGGAAACGACATTATAGCTGCACGTCAACACGCTAAGCCCTAAACCCTAAACCCCTAAACCCTAAACCCCTGAACCCTAAACCCCTAAACCCCTAAATCCTAGGCCATAAACCCCAAACCATAGCCCCAAAATCCTAAACTTGTAGTAACAACAGCCGCCGAAATCCTGAGCCGCCAGGCCCCGGACTATAAAGCCAGAACCCGAAAAGACAACCCATACTTAAAGGGGGTCATGGGGCTTAGTAACTAGGGTTATAATGTAGGGTTATGTAAGGGTTCCTGTAAAGGGATCTGTAAAGGGTTTAGGGCTTAGGGTTTAGAGGAATACTTAAAGGGTCATGGGACGTAGTAACAAGGGGTTGTAATTAGGATAACTATACCGATAATTACTTATAACCTCAATTAAGGTACCTATAACCCTACTTGCTAAGTCCCATGATCCTCCAAGTAGGCCCCATAGTAGCTCCTTTTGGGGATTACTTTATAGGGTTCTACATATGAACCCCCGAAAAAGCAACGACTATCGGGCCTAAGCCTAAACCCAATCTACAAAGGCCAGAAACCCTTCAGGCATGTACTTTTACTTACTACATATACATGGAGACCATACAGGGGTCTAAACCCTAAACCCTAAACCCTAAACCCCTAAACCCTAAACCCTAAACCCTAAACCCCTAAACCCTAAACCCTAAACCCCTAAACCCTAAACCCCTAAACCCTAAACCCTAAACCCCTAAACCCTAAACCCTTCCGGGCCAAGGTGTACGCCACATCGGCACATAGGCCAACCCTGTCAACCCCTAAACGCCTAAACTCTAAACTCTAAACCCCTGGACTCTAGGCCCCGAACCGCCTAAACCCCTAAACCCCAAACCCTACACCCCTAAACCCAAATTTTAAAACCCTCAATGACTCAGACCACGGTGCCGGATACCCTGCCGGACCCCCGGGTGGCAGGGGCGCCCAGCCTTCTTTTGTTTCAAAGGTTTCTCCATGGCAGGACCCCCCCCCCACCCCCAACTGCCCTTTAAAGGAGCCCGAGTGGTCTTGGTCTTTAGGGCATAATAGGGGGTCGTCGGGGGGTCTAGGCAGGGGTTATAGAGCATATGGTTTCAGGGTTTTGGGTCTAGGTGTTTGGGCTGGGTTCATCTAGGGTGCGGTGTTCAGGCTTTAGCGCGACTCCATCCGTTTAGCTTCCTAGCCGTGAGGCATGAAGCTTGTACCGGCAAGACTTTTCATTCGCAGTGGTTCGGGTGCCCAGGGAACCAGGGACTCCAGCCCCCCTTGATTTCGGCATATATCTTAAATCGTTTTAGGGACCCTTAACCCTAGCCAGAGTAAGCCAGTGAAATATCTCGTTTGTTTATGGGGTGATCTCGTTTCCAAGTTGATCTATGTAATTTTCAACCGGGTTCCCCGAACATTCTCCAACTGGCGAGCCCTGCTCTGCATAGCCCCTCAAGCCCTACAATGCCCTACAATCCTAAGAAAGCCCTAGGCCCTAGATCGAAATTCCGGAGTTATGATTCCCCACTGTTTGCCTTTATGCTACAAGTACTGCGAAGACAGAGGCCCGACCAAGACACGCAAACCCTTAACCATACCATTGTCCCCAGTAGCCGGACCTGGACCAGGAAATCGTCATTATATGGAGCCACCAAAAAGCTGGGTCATGCAGTATAGGATTCGGGTAATTAAGCTCTAAACCCTAAACCCTAAACCCTAAACCCTAAACCCTAAACCCTAGTATAGGTTTCGGGTAAGCTCTAAACCCTGAACCCAGGATCTCACGCTTTAAAGTTCCTATAACCACTGCCACAGGGTCGGTTCTGCCACGCAGGCAGGATCCTTGGGGCTTTTTTACACCCTTTAGACCTTGTAAAGCCTCAAGCCCAAAGCCCTGAAATCTTGAAAGGATCCTCCCTTATAGGGAACCTTGCAAGAAGCCCAGGGAACTTTTGACAGGAGAAGCCTCGGTACTTGGAGGATTATGGGACTTGGTAAGTAGGGTTATAACTACCCTAATTGGGGTTATAAGTAATTATAAATATAGTTACCCTAATTTATAACCCTAGTTACTAAGTCCCATGACCCTTTAAGTACGACTGAGGAGCTTGCTCGGGGAGACCACGCGGTAATCGAGGGCCTAAAGGCTGGGATTCGGGTTCTGGGCTTCGCGGAGTTTTTCTGAAAAAAAAAATACAGAAATTTGGCTTTAGGAGGCGCCTGTTGAGAATGGGTCCAAAGTTTCAGTTTCCAATCACTTGCAAAAATTTGGCTTTAGGAGCCGCCTGTCGGGAATGGGGAGCTCGGGGGGGTAAGGTTTCAAGAGCCCTAGGCCCTAGAGTTCGCCTTACTTGGTTTTCAGGTCCATGCTTGCCTGAGCGCCCTGAAAGCCTAGCTTCCTCCAACGCCCGTGGTAGTAGTAGTGGTGGTGGTAGCAGTAGCAGTAGTAGTAGTAGTAGTAGTAGTAGTAGTAGTAGTAGTAGTAGTAGTAGTAGTAGTAGTAGTAGTAGTAGTAGTAGTAGTAATGGTAGCAGTAGTCATGGTAGTAGTAGTAGTAGTAGTAGTAGTAGTAGAGTAGGCAACCTTTAACCTTTTCGGGGTACTAAAACCCCTCTATAATCCCAATATACTCCCAAGGGTTAACCTGTAGGTTTTTCAGGATATTCGACAAGCAGGCCCCGCATATATCAAATACTGAAGTCTCTATGTCTGCAAGGCTTTAGTTTGTTTGCATCGCATTTGCGGTGTATTCTAATCCTCCGTTCATGGCGGAAAGTTAACCTGTTCAACAACCGGGGTCGCTAGGTCTGGATACAGTTGCAGCTTTCAGGATTCAGGACCGCTGAAAGCTTAGAACGCATGAGAAAGCCCACCTCGGCAGGCAACGGAGATGAACGGCATGATGTGCTCGCACCACGACCACATTGTGTGTGTGAGAGATGTTATTTGCGTTTGGGTGGTGATCCAGGACGCAAGGGACTAGCATTGATGCAGAGCCCTTAGCGAGTGATCCCCGGGGCAACCAAGCATGCAGCACCCTAGATCGTAAACGCTTCACCGAACTAGATCAAGACACCTTCCCCAATATCATTCCCAGGTTGCTCTGGTGATTTAAAGAGCCAGGGGTACGACATTAAATGGTTCACCGAACCCCAAAAAACCCTGAGCCGTACAGCCCAAACCCTAAGCCTGAAATCCTAAATCGAAGCCAAGGCTCACGGTATACGAGAGCCATGTGTGCTTTCTGCAGGATGTGAATCTCGAATCTCGCAGGGCAAGTCGCATGATGTAATCCCAAGCCTGAAACACTCTACTCTCAGCCCCCTCGAAACCCTAAACCCCTCAACCCTAAGCTCTAAACCCTATGAACCCTTATCAATGAAACAACACCTTGCAAACCCGATCTGCCCAAAATTCTATCCTAAACCCTGACCCCAAACCTCCAAAAAACACTATAAGCCTTAACCTGAACCTTAAACCCGAACCAAAATGGACATCTATATCTAGCTCCTAAGCCTGAATCCTAGACCCCAGCCCAGCACCCAGGCTTTTCCGTTTCGACGAGGAAAGCGGCCGTTGGGAGGTGAAGCTCTCTGACGGCGAGGCCTTTAATATCTCTGTGGAAAGACGGTAAGGTTTCCAAGGAAAGGGGGGCAGAACAGGATGCAGGCGAACGGATGTTTTGCTTCTCCCGTGCCCGAGCAATAGGAGTTGGGATTCAGGATTGTTTGGAGCTGCGGCGGCAGCCTCGCAAAAGGTTAAGTGTAGGACTCGGCGGCTAGGCCCTTAACCCTAAACCCTAAACCTTAAACCTTAAACCCTAAACCGTACAGAAACTCTAAACTCGAAATCTAGGGTTCTGGGTTTCGCGTGGGGTTGTTCATTCTTTCAACCACAGGTCAAGGCCCTGAAGCCGTGCCACCTGGCCTTCCGAGCGATCGGCGCCCTGGAAGCATGGTTTTGCACAGCGGACCGTTTAGGGCTTGGGGTTTGGCTAGATTAGGGTTTAGGGTTCGGGGGGGGGGCCAGGGCCAGGGGTTTGAGGATATTTTGCAGAGGGTTTGTGTAGTGTCAAATCTTATCAGCGGGTGGGAAGGCTTTCTTGGTCGATGCTTGGTGCATTGGGGTCATGTACAGGGTCCTTCCTCATGGGGTCATGGTCGAGCGTGCTTTGCTGGATTTCAGGTTTTGGCGTGGACATTTGGGCACGCAAGTGTGGTTCTAGAAGGTTTAGGCAAATAAGTAGTGTGAGTGGGGGAGGTGGTGCTGCCAGTGCCGGTGCTGGTGCTATCGCTAGTAGTAGCAATGGGAGGAGCAGCGGAAGTCCACGTTGTTTCTTTGCTGTTACTGACGGCTTAGACGACGACTTAAAAGAACACGTGATGAGGATTAATGTTATGGAGGACTCTCAGGCCAATATTTGCTGGTAGATGGGACTCTGACTAGGTCTGATTGGACTTTCTGGCCGCAAACTTGTTTTGTGGCCGTTGTGTCATAAAGGTTCTGTGCCTCCTAGTAGTTGAATCACCCTCACACGATTCAGCACTGTTTAGCACTTCATTGCGCCATTTAGCTTTATTTAGCACTACTTCAACACCATTTAAGACTGTTTTGCATTGTCTTGGCACTATTTTGGGACTATATTAAGCAGTATCCAGCACTACTGTGGGACAAGAAAGCTGCTATTAAATCTTTTTCAAAAAGAATCACTGCGACCCTGCTGCGGATGATGATGTTGATGATGATAAATGAAGTATAGGTGGTGAGCACGGTTGCGGTAGTTGTCATGTGCATGACCAAGACGACGTTCTGGCACCGTTCTGGATGTTGCCGGCGCACATGACGATAGATGCGCCCAGGTTACCGATGCTGATTTTTCATGATAGAAGTAATGCATCATGCTCATGTCCAAGGACTAGCGGATATCATAGTTTTGTGAACGCTATTGCCCATGACGTGCTTAATCTGCTTGGTGATGCAGATGTGCTTGCTGATTGAATGCATCATGAGGGCGGCGATGCCGTTGCTCCTTGTCCTGCTGCTGATGACCTGTGGTTTTGGACGTCTTGCTAACCTTGTGAATACTGTCAAGCATTCGTACCATAAGGATGGGGAGTGTTGCAGCAAGAGATTGTTCATGCTCTAGGTGCCATCGAAGATGACGGATCCCTGACTCTTGTTGGCATGGCCAGCGACCATGCGACGATTCACCGCGTGCCACTTGGCGAAGCCATTGTGTGCCCAAGGTCATTGACGTACAGTTACCTCATCCAATCTACAGCGTAGGTGTGTTGAGGGTCGTAGAATTCTCGAGCTCGTGTGGTGTTCACACTGATCTGCGTCCCCCCATCCTGAAGAATTCTTGTGACAGGATTGGCAACGTGCGTGAGCTGTTACGCACCGGTGGTGCCCCCGGTCATGCTGTTCCGAGCGTTTGCGTAGGGCTTGAGCAGAGCAATAGAGATCGCAGCGTCGAGTTTGACAGTTTGAGGTACCCCTAACCGCATACCCTATAGACCTTACCATGTGCTTCCAAGGACTTATAATAGTTAGGGCCCAGACCCCTTAAACACCCAATTTTTTCGGTCCCAGGAAGCTTAGGGTTACACGGACTTTCCGGGGCTGGGGTGTTCTTGCACGGTACGCGCTTGAGTATCGGACCCGGGGCCACGAAAGTCTTTGTGATCTACCTATACTTGGAGGATCATGGGACTTAGTGAGTAGGGTTATAGGTACCTTAATTGGGGTTAGAAGTAGTTATAAGTATAGTTTAGCATAGTAGCTATCTTAATTATGACCCTAGTTACTAAGTCCCATGATCCTTGAAGTAGTCTCCATTGTAGTTCCTTTTTTGGTCCAGCCACAGTTATATTGAGGATCCTAGAAGGTGACCCGGAAAAGGAACTACAATGGAGACGAGAGGTAAAGCAGGGCGTACCATACCCGCAGATATCCTACCGTTACAAGGCAATATACCTAGGGAAATCATAATAGGGAACCTTACAGGTAGGGTGTAGAGGCTGCTAGTGGGTTTGATGGTATTCTCAAAATTTTCTTCAGCAAGGCTCCAAAGTAGTTCCTTTTTGGGGTTCATATTTAGAATCCTATAAGGTAATCCCAAAAAGGAACTACTATGGAGCCTCTGGGTACCTTGTGATTTGATGGGAATTCAACAGTGAAATGGGCCTAAAACCCGCGCTCCGAACCTTAAACCGGCTCCAGCCCCAGACCTTTCTTCTAAAAGGGTTTAGGGTTTAGGGTTCAGGGTTTAGGGTTTAACCGTAAGAAGAACCCTATAGGGATCAAAATAGCCCTAAAGCCTTATCTAGTATGGTCTTTGGGCCCAAAGGCCTTCATATATGAGTCCTTAGATCCCGAGGGGAAGGGCCTTTTCAATGAATAGTCCAGTTAGGCAAATCATAGCCAAAGCTTTGGCACCCCTCGGACTCCGGAACTGGAATTTTCTGGGTGATGGAGGAAACATTGACTAAGAGCATTCACGCAGGGCTCTGTGTCGACGTCTTAACACTAGGGCTTTAGGGGTGGAGGTCCAGCCAAATCCAACTTCCCAGAACCTCGCCACAGTTTCTATAGCATGAACTCGACTGCTCCATAGCTTTCAAATGGAAGGATCCTTATTCTAGGGCCCAGAGTAGGTCCTTTTTTTTTTATTAGTATTAGGGTTTAGGTTCCCTTATAACCCCCTTTAAACGAAGAAGGGCATCATTTTCATTGCTAGGTTACTCTCGGGTCTAGTAGCCCCTTAAATAGAAGGGTCCTGATTCAAGGTCACTACTTGGAGGGTCGGGGGACTTAGTAAGTAGGTATTAAGCAGACTTATAAGTACCCTAAAAGGGACCCTAATTGGGATTATGGTACTTATAAGTCTCTAAAATAACTACTTACTAAGTCCCCCGACCCTCCAAGTAGACCAGGTCCGCACCCAAAAGGCCCCTTCCCCCCACCCACTTCACATGCAGCCATGTGCCGTGAAGTGCCTCGTCAGTCCTAAACCTTAAACCCTAAACCCCAAACTCTAAACCCTAAACCCGAAACTAAAAAACCCAAACTCTAAACCCTAAACCCTAAACTAAAAATCCCAAACTCTAAACCCTAAACCCTAAACTAAAAAACCCAAACTCTAAACCCTAAACCCTAAACTAAAAAAACCAAACTCAAAACCCAGAACCCTAAACTGAAAAATCCCACAAAGCGTTTAGAATCGGATTCTTCATCTCAGGTCCCACGTTCGAAAGCCTCAAGTTGAAGGGGTATAATTCACTACAGTATCCCCGCACGGTTTAGGGTTTAGGGTTTAGGGTTTACTACAAATACATATCCCCCAAGCCTCAATCCAACTATTGCAGAAATATAGGCATATAGGGCTCTAAAGTTTAATGTGTTCGGGTTGAAGGGCTTGGTGTAGGGATTTCAGAGTGTGAGGTATGTGTTGTACTCCCTGAAAGAGCTTCCCCAAAGGCTCCATCTACCCTTATAGTAGATACTTAAGCCTTAAACGGGTCCCTATATAGGTACTTTAAGGCCTAAGTATATACTATATGGGCACATGGAGCCTTAGGGGTAACTACTTGGAGGATCATGGGACTCAGTAAGTACGGTTATAAGTACCCTAATTGGGGTTATTAGTATAGTTACCTTAATTGTAGCCCTAGTTATGTGTTGTACTCCCCACGACGAGGTAGCGAAGCGCTGGCATTGCTGGGCTCCGTGGTGGCGCCCACAGGCGGACGCCGGGCCATCGGCGAGGAGGCAGATTGCCTGATGACGAAAGGGTTACATAACGTGTTTCGAGTTTACTCACATAGGGTTTATAATGTAGGGTTCTATAAGGGTTCCTTTAAAGGGATCTACAAGGGATCTATAAAGGGTTGACGTGTTTCGGGTTTACTTACTTAAAGGGTCATGGGACTTAGTAACTAGGGTTAAGGGTTCCTGTTAAGGGTACTATAGGGTTCTATAATATGGCTCCCTTTAAGGATGTTTAGGGTTTAGGGTCTACTTAAAGGGCCATGGGACTTAGTAACTAGGGTCATAATTAGGATAACTATGCTGGTAATTACTTATATCCCCAATTATGGTACCTGTAACCCTACTTACTAAGTCCCATGATCCCCATTATAGAACCCCTATAGATCCCTTTAAGGAACCCCATTATAGAACCCTGTAGCACCCTTATTACAAGGGACCCTAAACCCTACTTACTAAGTCCCATGATCCTCCAAGTAGGGTGTTGAGTTGAAGCACTGGCTACTCAGTCCAAAGTCTTGCAAGCTTCTTTTAGGGTTTAGGGTTTAGGGTTTAGGGTTTCTACTGCTTGGAGTTTTCGATTTCGAGTTTTTAGTGTATTGAAGATCATCTGGTCCGGAATTCGGATAGATTTCCTAAAGTCCTATAGAGGTACTATGGGGGCCTAAATATAATTACCTGTACTAAGTCGGCTGCTTCTCATTCCAATTTTAGTATACTGGGCCCCAAAACCCTATTCTAATCATTAAGGCCCCTACCCTAAGGGTCCAAGCACCCAAATTCCCAAATAGTAGGGTTTCAGAGTCCAAAAACCATTCAGAGTATGGATTTTGGGACTTCAAACCCTACTATTCGGGTACTAGGACCCTCTGGGCTATGGTAGTGTCGAAGTGCCTCGCATGTAGCGCAAATAGGGCTGCGAGCACTTAGTAAGCTGTCAGGAGTTGGAGGTGTTACAGTAAACCCCAGAAAGTTGGAACATGGTTTTGGGAGGATTAGTGCTAGGATCCCTTATACTTTACCCTAAGGGCATGGGGATAATGATGTTCCACCTTTCTGGCTTCTACTGCATGAGTTCTGTACAGGGTTTCGGTTATGTCAGGGGCCAAGAAGCGTCCTTTCCTGACGGCTGCACAGATCTTGACCCGGGCTTGCGGCTGTGCCCTCGCCTTGGCCCCAACTTCAAGCGATCATGCCTCAAGGACCCGAATATCGGAGCCCGAACATGAATCGACTAGGATTTTTCTTATAAGGTAGCCCAAAGAAGGAACCACAATGGAGACTAGAGATAGGAATAGGCTGGAAGCCCCTCAAACCTCAATCCTAAACTGTAAACGCTCAGCCATTTTAGACGTTCCTAAGCCCCAAAACCATCCAAAACCCCAGACCCTGAACCATCACCAGAAACACCAGATCCCAAGCCATCCCGACCTCTATAAAGCCTATAAACCTTCAAAACTAAACCAAACACTTAGCAGCTGAGTAGGTAACCTTTGACCTTTTTGGGTTTATATAATCCTACCAGAACCAAAGCTGAAAAGCTTGACCTTCTCTGGGCTAGGGTACTCAGACCTAAGAACAAGAAGCGGAGAGGCCCGGATATGGCTGAAGCTTGCGAAGCAAGCCGAGCAGAAGGTCCGAGGTGCGCTTTCACCGGGTTCTTTTTAGGGCGAGTTACGGGCTCCCTAGAGGGAGAGTTTTTGTTAGGGGTTTAGGGTTTAGTAGGGGTTTGGGCTTTAGTAGGGGTTTATGGAATTAGGGGGTTTAGGGTTTAGTAGGGGTTGGGCTTTAGTAGAGGTTTAGGAGGTTTGGGGGTTTAAATTTAGGGTTTAGGGAATGAGTTCGTTAAGGGGCTTTCTAAGGACGGAGATGTTTTTGCGGGTTGTGGGTTTTTTGTCTGCGCACCCGCGCATGTGTGTTTGTGCATAAGTCTGTTTGAGATTTTTTTGTTGCGGAGGGGGGAGAGCTTTTTGTGGCTTGCGGAATTGCAGTATCTGTTGGGTACTGAGCCCACTCTGTAACGGTTGAATGATACTTGTTTATTATATGATATACCTAAATATCTGTATATCCCGGATTATGAACCCTAGTATAGACTGTTATAGGGGTGGGCAGTGCCCAAGGTATTTGGTTTTGAGGACGGGGTAGGGTTGAATGAGGGTTTAGGGCCCGTGCGCGGTTTCAGGTGTCTCAGACTTACTTGGAGGATCATGGGACTTAGTAACTAGGGTTGTAATTAAAGTAAATATACATATCGTACTTGGAGGATCAGGGGTAAATAAGGTTATATGTACCTTAATTGCGGCTGTAAGCAATTTTATGTGTAGTTACCTTAATTATAACCCTAGTTACTAAGTCCCATGACCCTTCAAGTAGGGCTGAGATGCTTCGAGCTTCGGGCTTTGCTTTCGGTTAGAGGATTTAGCGGTGAATTGGGAATAGAAAATTTTAGGGTTCAGGGTTTCGGGGCTAATATTCATGAGCCCTTATACCCTACACTTTTGGCACGAGAGATCGCGCATGAGCCCCGAACCGGCTCAGAGACGAGATCGGTTCCTGAGTGCTGCCTTGATCACAGCACTCGGCCTCTAGGTCTCTGTGGTGGTCTTTTGTTTCTCGAACTTACAAAAATCAAGCCTGCGGCGGAGGCTTTACCCGATGCGAAAAGCCAATCCTCGCCGTGTTAAGTCTATCATCCTCACCCCGCACTTCGGATGCAAGCTACCAGCTACGGTTGCGGAATTTTCCCTTAACTGGCCGAACTAGCCACTTGTGGAGTCTACCCCAAGGGTCCAAGCACCTAATAATCATATACTTTCCAAAACCCTAACCTGCATAATGCATAACTACAATCCTAAAAACCGAGTACCCAATCATTGGGTCCTTGGGACCCCTGGGCTGTGTGTACATGACATGTGATCCTAAGCCCTAAACCCTAAACCGCTAAACCTCGAAAAACCTGCAAAGGCGCGCTGGAGGATCTCCAAAAGAATGTGGCAGCTGGGCAGTCGCAGAAGTTCCGGTCGTTTCGGCAGGGCTCAGACAGGTTTGGAGTTGTCCACTGTCAGAAGCTTCTGTTTGGGGCTCGGGGTTGCAATATCATAGCCACTATAAAAGTCACAAGAACTTATCACGAATGCTAGTCTCTAGTGTTCCTTAGATGATAGTCATCCTATATTACATCCCAAAACCCTATTCTGACTATGAGTGCCACTATGTTAGGTTGTTAGGGTACTTAGTTTCGCTGCATGAGATGCTTGAGAACCTCTAGGGTTTGAGTTGACCTTGTTTGGGTTCTTATGTAACAGTCCTTCCACAGGGATGTTGGGGTATATCATGCTGAAGTTAAAACCTGAAGTCCAAAGAATAGTCTTGGTAGTTCAGTCTTCTGTATTCCGGTCGCATTAACTACTATTTGCTTAAGAAACACACAAAAAATTAAAAATGATAATCCCTATCTTACCCCCATAAGGAATATATTTTTTATTTCTTTGGGGGTTCTTAAGCAAATAGTAGTTAAACCAACAGCATATCTGATCCGTCGGAATCGGCAAAGCCAAAGTCCCCAGTGTCCCTTCCCGGAGGGTCCACAGATGCTACATGGGTGGTTGTCAATATTAGGGTCCCTCTTTGGGTCCTTATCATAATACGGCACCTACTATTTAGGGTACCCAAAAAGGGACCAGAATTTTGACAACTACCCACATTGCACTACTTTTTTATGGAACTAGACCTCAAAGGACCATCCTTGTTGTGCCTTGGGGGACCTGGTTCCCTCTTGGATTGTCATCCAAGGAGCAGGTGGATGCCGTGGATGCCTCGCGCTATGGGCCAAAGGCACATCCTACTTAAAGGGTCATGGGGCTTAGTAACTGGGGTTATGATTAGGGTCACTATGCTGATAGTTACTTACAACCCTAATTAAGGTACATATAACCCTACTTAAAGGGTCATGGGACTTAGTAACTAGGGTTATACTTAAGGTCACGATACTTGTAACGTAATTGAGTCCCGTCATCCCCCCAAGTGGGGTTTAGGGGACTTCGGGCAATTTGGGGCGCGGGCTGATGATGTGAGGTGTACGGTTTGCGGGTTATTTTTTTGCGACTCTTTGGCTATTACCTGGATACTCGGTAGTACCCGTATTCCCTTTTTGGTAGTCCTAGGTTCCTTATTAAGTTACCCAATAGCAGATTATCGTCTATGAGCTCAAAGAGCGATTTAGAGGGGCTGGAGGTTCTGGGAGATTGTCATATTCCTGCAGGGCATACCCCGACTAAATGCAGTCTCACAACACAAGACCCCATGGTCCGATCCAGTCAACTCAAATCCCTCCCTAGACCAGAATAGTAGGTTGGTAACCCTAAACCGTAAACCCTGAACCCTAAACCGTAACTCTAAGCCATCCTAGAGGCGCTTGGGTCCCGAGTCGCAGAGGGCCTGTGGCTGTTGTTACCTTTCTGGTCGTTCGGCCCTCGAATCTGTGAGGTTTTAAGTAATTGTTGCAGTCTGAATGCATCGGGCTTAGGGTGTAATGCAGCCTAATAATTACGATCACTAGTCCTTATAATAGGGTTTACTTCATAACCTTACTCAGACAAAACTACAATGTGCCCCCAAGCCCTATCCAAATCATTAAGGCCCCTACATTTGGGGCTGCTTAATCCGAGAAATAGTAGCTGCGACTTAGCTCGCAACACCGAACCACGAATCTCATCCACCCCTGCAATATAAGTGGTTTTGTGAGTAAGCCAGAGTTTCGAGTATGTTATAGTCTAAGTATAACAGGGACTACAAGGGGAAGACGAGTGCCAGTCATGCCGACCCCAAACCCCAAGCCCTTCACCCTAAACCGACCCATCACACACCAGATGGCGGCTGAAATCCGAATGGCGCGGAAAGACTTGGTCCAGTTTGTTCAGAAGGCCAGGCCCCTCTCAGGCAGCCTTTTTTGGAACCCTTAGGGGGATCCCTGACAAGATTCCTGAAGGACCGCAGCAAAGGGTGGATCAGAGTTTGCCGGGTGCAAAGCATGCAGTACACATTCATAAGCTGTTCCTGCCAACCCTAAACCCTCAGCCCTAAAACCTTAACCATATACCCTGGGCCCTGTAAGGTCTGCTAGCATTAAGTTTAGGGGATGTGTGTTGAGGGTTCAGAGTTTAAGTATCACAGTCATCATCCTCATCATCATCACATAACCATCACCACTATCATCATCATCATCATCATCATCTTCACCATCATCTTCACCATCATCTTCATCATCATTTCCATCATCATCACCATCATCATCTTCATCATCATCATCATCATCACCATCATCATCACCATCATCATTTTCAGTAGCTTATCATCACCATCGTCTAGCTCGCACAGTGCTCTTTATCTCCGTCCGTTGCCGCAGCGTCCGTTTTCGTTAGAAGGTGTTTCACACCTACCGCCGGCGATGGTGATGATGGTGGTGATGCTGATGATGATACTGGTGACGGTGATGGTGCTGATGTTGATGATGACGGTGGTGATGATGATGATGATGAGGATTTGTATAACGATGATGATGATTATTAGCTCCACTGCCATTTCTACTCCACCGACACCACCACTTCCACCACCACCTCCGTTCTCTCCATCCTTACAAAAGACGATGTTCATAAGATATCCCCAAACCCATAAACCCTAAGCTCTGGACCCGAAATCCGTGTTGTTTTTTGCAGATAGCTTGCTCACTTCAGGTCAACTCGAAACTCTGTGCGCTTTACCATCCAGCATCGTCATCATCAACACTACTACTTGGTTTTGGGACGGTAGTTATCAGGATAAAGCTTGAAGTCCAGCATTCCCGCCTTGTAAGGAAGATTCCTGAGCCTTGGCCCTAAACGTTGGTTCTTTACGCCTTATACCACGCACCCCTAAATACCCAAAAACCCTAAACCCCTAAATCCTATACCCTATAAACTGAAGACCTGAAGCCCCACGCAAAGGGTCACACCCTAACCCTTTTTAAGGGTACGTACTTTACTGCATAACAGCTCCTGACCGTAAAACCAGGTACCCTAAGAAAGGGTAAGGGGTATGACCCTATAATCCTTAAGCCCCTAAACCCCTAAAGCCCTAAACCCGAAATAAGCCCCAAAGCCCCTAAACCCCTAAACCCTAAAGCCAAGGCCCCTATAAACCTTGAACCCTAGACCACAAACTCTATAACCCCTAAGCCCCTGTTCAGGCCCAGGAGCAGTTGGAATCTGGAATTGCGCGGCTGAAACCTGTGATGACGCACTTAGCACCTTGGAGCCGCCAGTTGAGCGGATGACTTAGGGGCACTTAGAAATAGTTTCTAACTTTTGGTTATTATGTTACCTAAGAAACAGCGAAAATTGCAGTTGTTGCTAGGGTTCTAAGTTCAGTATAGATTTGGGTTTAGCGGTTTAAGGGTGCAGGGGTTTAGGGTTTAGGATTTAGGGGTCTGGGGGTTTAGGATTTGGGGGTTTAGGGTTTAGCATTTTAGGGTTTAGGGGTTTAGGGCTTTAGAGTTTAGGGGCTTAGGGTTCAACCGTTAGGTAAAGCTGCCGGTCTTTAGGGTTGCGGTAGTTTTCAGAGTTATACTATACTAGTGGGGCCTGGCTAGTTCTTGATACTGGTCTTTTGGGCTTCTTTTTCGCATCAATAATCAAGGTACATTGCTCACAGCCTTCCCTAAAGCTCCAAACAGCTCAAAGTAGGTACCATTTATAGACCTTAGACCCCCAAGTAGGTACTATTTGTATATTCGTAGTCCTAGGGCTTATTCTGATTGTTAGGAAGGCCCCTATGTTACCGCCAAACATTAGACTAAGCTTGTCTTCAAATTCTTACATAGGGGTACTTAATTCTCAGTTTTGGATACTTTATTCCTTAAGAGGCAGCTAATGCCATGATTTTTGCTGGAATTTGTGTTTCAGGTCTTCTTCAGAATTAGGGTTTAGGTTTTGAGGGGGTTGTTAAAGGTTTGCTTCAGTGGCGGGGGAGCGGAGAAGGTGCAGCGGGACTGGGGGGGGGGGGGGGGGGGGGGATAGATTTGGGGTTGGGGCACGGAGGATTCAATTCGAGTTGAGGCGATAGTGTTAACCGCTGTGGTATCGAACCTCCATCCCGTCAAAAAGTATCCTAAACCCCTGATACAAGACCGGAAAACTGTCTTTCCGCAGATAAACTAGTTCTTTGACACTTTGATGAAGTGGAATTTGGTGCCCTCAGCTTTTCTTTCTCGTCCGAATCGAAGATTCGAAGCGCTGGCACTGGAGGGTGTCGGGGATTGCTTAGGTGGCTTTTGGATTTCGGCCGTGTTTTGAGTTTTTCAATTATGGTTCGCGAGGCGAAAGCCGAAACCCCAAACCCCTAAAATCCAAAGCCTCAAACATACTATGTAGGATTCTAGTCCTTTGGACTTAGGGGCTGCGGCGTCTGGAACAAAGGCTTTGTCAGCGGCATGCCAGAGCCAAGGTGAAGCTTGTAGTGCTTGAACTGGTCCTAGTATCAGTCTCAACATTAGTCCTAGCTTTGGTTAATGCAAGTACGACTGGTAGTTCCGAATGGCACGGCAGGCAGAGACTGAGATCAGATACGTACTCTGACGGGAAAAGCACCAAGCTGGAAATTAGCTATGGCTTGGCATGGCTCAACTACAACAACCTACCGTCTTCTATATATATATATATATATATATATATATATATTAGCCATCATGAGGAACCCTACAGGTAGGGTTTTCGGCTTCAGGTAACCGCACTTGCAGACATCACAACTAGTAGGAGTAAATTCGATTTAAGGCTCGCCCTCCCTTCAACATGAAGTTTGTGACTGCCTTATACTTAGTTCTCCAATACCCAACCTTTAAGCTTTGGGGTGTAAAGATTTTAGTAGTAACCTGAAAGATTAACTTTTCATGTCCCTGGCTTATTGGGGGAGTAAGTATAGAATCTTTCCGGACCCCAGAGCTCCTTCAAGAATCCTTACAGAAGTCTTGTACTTATTGGCTGTAAACTCAACTTTTCAACTTTTGGGGTTCTTAGAAGTTAGTCGGTTCTGAAAGTTTCAACTTTTATTTCCTTGGGTGTGGGGTCAGTGAGTATAGAAGAGCCCTTACAGAATCCTGTTGGCCCTTTCCTTGTGGAACCCTCTAAGAAAGCCCTTTTTTGAAGCCTTCAAGAAACCCTTTATAGAGGCCTTGAAAGAACCCTCTAAGACACTTTTTATGGTGGCCTTGAAAGACGTGAAGCAAACCCTTGTAGAATCCCTTAAGAAACCCAGAAACCCTTCATAGAGGCCTTGAAAGAAGTGACTAGGATGCCCAGTAGTACCCTTATTCCCTTTTTGTAGTCCTAGGTTCCTTATAAAGTTACCCAATACCAAAAAGAGAGGCCTTTTTATTCTTTGGTTACCGGGTATCCTAGGTGAAGCCTGCAAGGTAGCCACCGTGCCGGCAGCACCCAAGGCTTTAGGGTCGGAAGGAAGTGAGACCCTTCACGAAGCTTGGCTTAGGGTTTAGGGGGTTTAAGGGTTTAGGGGTTTAGGGGTTTAGGGGTTTAGGGGTTTTAGGGTTTAGGGGTTTAGGGGTTTTAGGGTTTAGGGGTTTGGGGTTCTTGTTAGAACATGGATTTAGGATGATTTGTGCTGGGATTCCCTATGCCATACCTTACGGGCATGAGGCTAAACGGTGTTCCAACTGTCTGGCCTCTACTCTATCCGAAAGACTTCAAGTATACAAGTAGTACCTACTTTGCTTAGGGTATTGCTCACGGCGTTAACGTTCGAGTTTAGTAATAAGGGCTTAGGTTTCGAGTTTGGGGTGATAGCCACACCTTCACCCAGAGGCTTCATAGTAGTTCCTTTTTTGGGATTACCTTATAGGATTCTAAATATGAACCCCCAAAAGGAACTGCGTTGGAGCCTTAGGGTAATCATCAGCACAACGCTCGCTTGGGATAAACGCTGATTGCTTTGGGGCTTCGGCCCCCGTTCCCAGGAGACATTCTTGGAGTAGAACTGCCTTTAAAGGGGTCTAGAAGGGTTACTGCAAGGGTACTACAATATAGGGACCGTAAGACTTAGAAGAGGGTTTGGGGGGTATGTTATACTATAGACATAATCCATAACCCCGATCAGGGAGGGACCCTTTCAGGTACTTATTCCCGACCGTACTAAGTCCCCCGACCCTCCAAGACCCCTTACAGAACCCTTATAGATCCCTTTAGAGGAGCTCTGAAAAAAACTCTACAGATCCCCTTAACTACCTACTTACTAAGTCCCGCGACCCTCCAAGCAAGGAGCAGTTGGAGACGAATGTTCGTCGTGCTCGTGAGAGTCTTTGAAAAGCCAAAATTCGTAATTAGGGTTTAGGGGCCGCAACAATTGCCTACACTGTTTTGGAGTTCCTCATTATAACTATAGGCGACGTTCTATTCATTAAGGCCCCCTATGATACTTCAAACCCTTACCCTGCAACCTGCAAAGATCATTGTTGCCTTCGCGCGAAATGCTCAAGAACCCTCCTAGAACCTGAAAGTATACTCTGAAATGCTGAACAACCATCCCAAACTTTCCTAAACGCAAGAACCTCAATCTTGACTCTGACATGCTCAACAACCATCCTAAACGCCAAGAGCTTCATACTGGCCTATGACATCCTCAGCAACCATCCTAACACCCAAGAACCAGAAACCAGACTCTGAGCTGCTCAAGAATCAAACCTACTAACCCCAAGGATCTGAAACTACCTATAGTCTCCATTGTAGTTCCTTTGTTGGTTTAACCAAGTAGATATTAAGGATCCTATATAAGGTAACCCAAAAAAGGAACTACAATGGAGACTATAGGTAGAACTAGACTCTGAAGGTCCTCACGCCCCCGAGCCTGATGCAAACCGAGCCACGGTTCGGTTTAGGGTTTAGGACGCTTAGGTTTCAGGATTTGAGGTGTATTTAGAGCTTAGGTTTTACGGGGCTCAGGCTGTTTAGGGCCTCTGCCGCCCGCTCTTCCCCCCCACCCCCCAACCCCCCCCGCGCGCCCGCGCGCCGCGCGCGCGCACACATCGAGGAGCGGTACCGCGAAGCCTTTCAGAAGCTCGAGGCTCGTGCTGCTTTTCTTGTGTTCTCGTTACTTGGAGGGTCATGGGACTTAGTAACTAGGGTTACAATGAAGGCAACAATACTTATAAACTTACAAATACTAGCTTATAACCCCAATTACAGTACTTGTAACCGTACTTACTAAGTCCCATGATCCTCCAAGTACGGAACTTAGCGAGAGTTACCATAGTAGGTATCTATAGTAAACAAGATGGTTTCCTTGTTCCGACAGCTTTAAAGTAAGTTTCTGAGCATGAAGCCAGTTTAGAGGTTTGATGGTTCGAAGTTTAGGGTTTAGGGCCGTGCGGTTCAGGGTGCAGGGGTCTAGGGAGTCTAGGGTTGCGGGTGTTTAGGGTTTTGGGGTTTTAGGGTTTGGGGTCTAGAGGTTTTGTAGGGTTCAGGGTGTGGGTAGCAGGACAGCACGGACGGAGGGAGAACCATCAAGTAGGGGGGCACCAGCCCGAACCACAGGCAGGGAGGGGAATGGGCAGGTTAGTGGCAGCAGTAAATAGCAAACTACATATGCTTCATATACCACATGTGATGGCTCATGGACATTCCTCGATCTACCATACAGAACAGGAGAGAGCGGAGAATCCGTTTTGCAAGGGACAACCCAAACCACGAGGGAACCAACCCTCAGGTGGAGAGGAGAGGAATATGGAGGAATAGGCAGCCATACAGCAACAGTATATGGTTAACCACCAGCAGTATACGGCAAACCACTAATATGCCCCATATTCCATCTGCGCTAACTCATGGACCATTCCCCGACCTAGGGTGTAGGAGAGAGTGGAAAATCCGTTCCACACGGGAGGAGGAGAACCAACCCAAACCGCAAGGGGGGGAGGGGAATAGCCAGCTGTGTGGCAGTGGTACATAGCAAACACAATGATGCTTCATGTACTCTGCATGGTATCATACGGACCATGGGGGAGGGGGAAGGAGGGGGCCCACCGCGGCGAAACCATTTATGGGGTTAGGATTTCACCGGCAGTACGGTGTAGGGGGTTCGTGTAGAGTAGTTTAATTCCAAATTCTGAACTCAAGAGGAGGAAGCTTCAAACCATGACCCTCGTGATTCAGACTGCGAACCACGTCAGCCAATCTCCGCAAGGGCTTGCTTGGATCGCGTTGTTCCAAAACGATGATTCACGCACCTGAGCCTCAACCGACCTCTTACATGCTCAGCTACATCAAGATCGGTCGGTATGAGGTTTAGTCTAAGGGTGCATTGGTTCGGGATTCTGTGCGTGGAGGCTTCGGATGATGTTGCAGGGTTTCTTGGCTTTACAGATGTGGGGACCTGGTTTATGGTGTAAGGGCGGAGGTGTGTTGTTTTAGAGTCTATAGGGCTTTACCGAGGTTTTAGGCTTGAGAGGTGAAGGGCTTGGGGTGGAATGTCGGATATGTCTGAGGGCTCATCAGGGTTGCAAGCATGTGCGCGTCTCAACGGTTCTGAGGCATCAAGCACGGTTTGGGTGATGTTGGGTGAGGTGGGTGTAGGCCTTCAAGTCATCGTGATTCGATACAACGCAGAGATTGTTGTGGGCTTCGTACAGTACATTGTGGCAACTCGTCTTCATCGGCAAAAAAAGAGAAACTGGAACCGCTTCTTTGCGTTGGATGTCGCTCATTGCCCAGCCACGGTCGGCTTGTTATAAGAAGACACGAAATAGCTCATGCTCCGGCGCATCGCTGTCATGCCTGACACGCACATGTTGCCATGCCGCAGTACATTGTATGGCAAGTTAATCGTCCTTACCTTGCATTGGTGATAGTAGATATCTTGTTAAGTAGATGCTTCAATGTTTGAAGATGTCCAGACGGCCCGGACCCATGGCGATATCAAACACAAGAACATTCCCAAGGTAAGCCCCATGAACCAAGCCAAGCTGCCGGCGAGCCCAAACTTCGTGCCCCTCACCTTTGACGAAGAAAGCAACTTGTGTTATTTGGAAACGCATGATGGTGTTAGTTAAGGGGAGCGTATTGGTAATGAAAACTAGTGCTTCAAACATACGAGGTATTACCCTGCAAACATGTAGAATGAAAATGCATTTGTTGTAGCAGCACTCTCCCCTAAACCCTAAACCCTATGGTAGAAGCCAGAAAGTTGGAACATTAGTATCCTCATGCCCCTAAAGTAAAGTATACGGGATCCTAGCACAAATCCTCCTAAATCCATGTTCCAACTTTCTGGCTTCTACTGTAAACCCTAAATGCCGAACTCCGGAATCCTGAACCCTGAGGGTTCCGCATGTTTGAATTCGCCAGGAAGTCGTCCCTGACCAGAGCACACGCAAGAAGGCCTGGTTTATGAGTAGACGATTTGTTGTGGATTTTTGATGAAGGGCTCAGGGATTTTTATCATGGGCTTGCAAGAGGAACTTTCTGAGAGTTGCCGCATGGTATAGTACTGCCATTGATGGAGGCGTGGTACGCAAGGGCTAGAGTTAGAGAAGAAGAACCCTATGTTCGGCCATTGCATCAGCACGATGAGCTCACAGTTTAGACGGGATAGTCTCACATCCTCCAATAATGCCTTGTCAGTTTCGAGTGCCCCCTTCTCTGCAAATGTGCTTCTCCGTAATTTATATACACATCAGTCATATTTCGGAGTCCCAAACCATCCCCTCACCGATTTTTACAGGATAAAGCCAAGCCCTTCCACAGCCTATCCATTCAAGCGTATATCAGTTTATTACGTGCGATTTCGTGTTCTGAAGAAGCTAGAGTCAGAAATCGCAGACGGCGACCACCGTAAACATCCGCAGAATTACTTGGTATGTGATGAAAGCAAGCCGGATGGGTAATGGCTTGGTTTGCCTGTGATGCAGGCAGTAAGAGAAATACCCCTGGAAGGACAGAGGATCCCTTCTCGAATCGGGATTGTTAAACAAGGCTTCACATTAAAGGCCTGAGTAAGCGTAGCATTCCACATGATCAACTGCAATATGCATAATAGCTGCACAATGCAGTTTGTTTATACTTGGGCATTGACATGTCCCCATCTAGTTTGAAACTACATAGTTCATAGTTCTGAAATTGTAAACTGTAAATCTCCAAAACTCACAGCCGTCGCACCCTAAACACTAAAGCCCAGACCTCGAACTCCGAATCTGCAAGGGTTAGGGTTTAGGAGTGCAGATCATCGACTTGAACTCTAACCCAGACATTTGGCACGCTAGTTTCCTAAAGCATTCAACTTGAAAAACCCATCAGTCTTAAGCTGCTGTGAACAGCTCGTGCTCGTGGCTCACGGCTAAGACCTCGACCCCCGAACCAGTTCAGGGTTAATTGTGGGATCTGCATGATTGTCGTAGTCCATTTGCTTTGTATTTGTATGTTTGCCTTGTTTGAGTTTGGGGTTAAGGCGTAACAGGGTGCGGGCTGGTGTCAAGAAACGCACACCCAAACCTGCTCGAACCCGTCAGCCCCTATGTTGCAAGCCGCCTCACCTTGAGCCCACTCTCTGTCGCAGTCGCGCGTGAACCCCATCTCCGTAAAGTACCAGGGTCGAGGTGTGTGCTGTGGGCTTTGAGTCGTTCGCCGGTTGTTCAACCCCTGGTGGAGATACTTTAGTAAAGTAAATATAGGTGCAAGGTGCGAGCTGCCCTCTACCTGTGTTATGTTGTAGCTGTCGTGTTTGACTTGTGTTTGTATACGGCGGTTGCATGTTGATTTAAGGGTGTGGCATCACCACATTACCCAAACACTCAATCTTGTCCTTCGGTTCGACTGGCGGGGCTTCGTGGTTTCGGAGCTTGTCTTTATGAAGGAAGGGTCCATGTACCCAAACTAGGTATTGAGTCGGGATGATGTTTAGGTTCCCTTGTTGTACAGTATATAGAAGTATATACTGTAACCCTAAACCCTAAACCCTAAACCCTAAACCCTAAATACTGTTTGGATACATGGACACTTCGGGCTTGGAGGTTGTCGGGTCAAGACTGCGGGGTATATGTAGGGTTGCGAGTTTGGGGTTGAGCGGTTTGTGTGTTGAATTTACCCAGAGGCTCCATAGTAGTTCCTTTTGGGGATTACCTTATAGGATTCTAAGTATGAACCCCAAAAAGGAACTACTTTGGAGCCTTAGGGTAGTTTAGGGTTTTTCATTGGGATGATAGGGTTTAGGGATGCTGGGGCTTGGTCGGCGCAGAGTTCTAGAGTTGGGATCGAAGGTTGGGGGATGTTTAAGAGGTCTGCATATATGGGAGTTTCCGAAAATAGGAAGTACCGTATTTGGGTGTCCTTATAAGGATCCTACTATTTAGGGTACTATATTAGGGCCCCCTATTTTCGGAAACCCCCATATGATTATTAATTACTTGCAAAGTCATCTGTGATTAGAGCGGCCCCTTTGTTGCAGGGTGTTTCTGGCTCGGAGACTTTGGTGCTTCGGCGCGAGACCCGAGCTCCTAAGCCCTGAACCCTAAACCCTTAACCTTAACCCCTTAACCCTAAACCCTACATTACTAAACCTGAACCCTAACCCCTAAACCCTGAAACCCTAGACCCTTAACTCCTCAGCCCTAAAGCCCGTTGTTGTCCTGCTTGTGCTTCCTGCTAACTCTCAGGGGTTTGATGTCTGAGGTCTTGCAATTTTTTTTGGGGGGGAGACCAGAGGTTGGGATTATTCCATGCTGTAACCATAACTAAACTAAACATGGTCATTGGACTTAGAAACTGGGGTTGTGATTACGGTAATACTTATGACACTTAAGGGTCATGGGACTTATAGTAACTATAGGGTTATGATTAGGGTAGCTAATAATTACTTATAACTACTCATAGCCACGATTAAGGTACTTATAACCCCACTACTAAGTCTCATGATCCTCCAAGTAGTCCCCCAAAGGTTCATGTGCTCAACTAGTAAATACATTGCAACTGCCAAACCTACATGGGGACTACGTAACGGCCGAAGCACATACTATTGGGGGTACATGAACCCTTCGGGGTCGCAAACCCCAGGACAATACTATGGTACAGACACTGGGGCATGTTTTGGAAGGTTCAGGCATGTGGCTTCGTGCGACAATGCATCCAGCAATCCGAGAAGCCAGCCAGACTTGCCACGTTAACGAGCTGATGCCATGATATAATTAGAGCAGCATCATAGCGCGACGATGCGTCAAGCAACAGATGAACTGTTTCACAGACATGAAATTGGTCATAGTCCATCCCGAGTCCCTGTTATAGCCGTCAGGTGAGAAGCCACCGCCCTCGGACAACCTCTACGTCAAGGGCCTGCCTGGCTGGATCACTGCATCTTGCCACAACCAGCAATGCAGAGTTCCAGGCTTCGTGTTCAAGTTTACGTGTTCAATTCAGTTAGAAGCAACACGGTGTGTTCTCCCATGTGTTCATGAAGGTGTGAGGGGCATCTATCTCCCAAACCTTAGGGCTTCCGTGGCTTAGCCGCCCCTTACGAGGGATTGCCGGGATTCCGGCGGCATACAATCTAGCCACCAAGCACCGAACTTCCATAAATGGGTCTTTGTACAATAGGGCTCCGTTTACCCTCGGCTCGCAAAACTAGAAACCCGTGCCCATAGCCTCTGTGCCCTAACTATGCAGGGTCTATACAGGGAACTCCAGAAAGTTGGAATATGGATTCTTGGTAGGATCCCCTATAATTTACCTTAAGGGGGTTAGGATAATGATATTCCAACTTTCTGGCTTTTACTTTAGGGCTTAGGATCCATCCCAAAATCCTTAGCACCCTGGACACTGACTGGGCTTTGGTGTACCATACTTTAATACGTTTTTCCCTGGAAGGAACCATTCTGAAATATGGGATTTCCGAAATTTGGGGATACCTTATTTTGGGGTCCTTAGAATAAGGATCCTATTATATATTAGGGTCCCCTGTTTTCGGAAACCCCCATATAAGTTTATACCTTTTTTCTCTCCCTGGTTGCTTAAAAAGCTTAAAAGCCCACCTGATCGAGGAGAGCGATATCGAAGCCATCTTCTCTGAGGTGGGTGAAATCCAGCAACTTGACTGGGGATTCCGGTTTAGGGTTCAGCAACTTGCCAGGACACCAAAATGTTGGGCAGTTAGGGTGTAATAGATGGTAGGTGGAGGGTCTAGGCGACTGGGGATCTTCAGCGAAAGAGTTTGTTGTTCAGGGTCGAAGGGTTGCAGGTTTTTGTGGTTTCATCCGTAGTCTCCATCGTAACTAGTGTGTTTTTTGGTTTACCTGATTGCAGACTAGATATAGATAGGTTTTATAGGAACTTTAAGGTTCAGCCTTTGGGGCTGTTGGGGCTTAGGAGCAAGAGTTTGCTTGGCGATCTCTCAACTTGAGGGTCCCCGTTGCCCGGCAAGTGTAGTCAGCGCAAGGTCCTAAAGTAGGTTTTAGGGTTAAGGATTTAGGGTTTTGGGATTTAGGGTTTAGGATTTAGTGTTTAGGGTTTAGGATTTAGGGTTTGGGTCAGTACACAAGCACTCTATTCTAGGTGTGAGGGGCGCCTATAGCACATGTTCTATCAAGATCTTTGGTGTGTGCCAGAGTCTGATCGGCAACCTCTCTCACGGAAGCCGATGTGGAGGTCGACCTGCATGTTTCTTGCAGCCTCGGACAGGGATGCTCAGTTCAGGACGCTCGCAATACCTTCTTATTCTCGTTCACAGTATTTGGAGCTAGTTTTTGTTGATGGCGACAGTGTTTGTGTGCTTCCCCACTCAGTAATAGTGGAATAATATTCATAATTTATAATATTCATAATATTCATAGTATAGTTATATTGGGACCTTACCAGTAGCCCTACTATAGACTCACTCTTACTGTATGGGGGCAGTACCCAAGGCTTCCAGTCGGGAGCGGATCGCATGGAGGAGCGGGGTCTGAAGCTGAAGCCCTTGAACCCAGAGACTCCAATATCCCTTAATTATAAGGAATATACCTCTCATACTAGGGATCCTACTAGAACTTAAGGTATATCCCTTAATTAAGGAATATGCCTTAAATGATATTAGGGATCCTACTATAGTTTAAGGTATATCCCTTAATTAAGGAATATACCTCTCATACTAGGGATCCTTTTACGGTATGTCCCTTAATTAAGGGATCTTTGAGTCTCTGGGAAGAGGCGATCACATCATCGAAGACGGGGATGGGCCCTGTGGCCATGGACGCGGCTTAGAGTTTGAGGTTTAGAGTTTAGGGGGTTAGAGTTTAGGGGTTAGAGTTTAGGGTTTAGAGTTTAGGGGGTTAGAGTTTAGGGGTTAGAGTTTAGGGTTTAGAGTTTAGGGTTTAATTAGAGTTTAGGGTTTAGAGTTTAGGGTTTAATTAGAGTTTAGGGTTTAGAGTTTAGGGTTTAGAGTTTAGGGTTTAGAGTTTAGGGTGTAGGGTTTTCAGGGTGTTTAGGGTTTATAGGGTTTATAGGGTTTAAACCCCTAGGGTTTACGAGCATCAGCCGCGCAGAAGGAAGAAGATGACAAGTCTGAGCAGTCGCCCACCAGCGTTGTCCAGTCGGCGGACGGGGCGGACCAGGTGAAGACAGGACCACAGCTCTTTTGGACTATAGGTATCCAGCGCACGCACTTCTAAAGGCCGCCCTTACAAACCCTAAAACCTACACCCAACACATTTAAACCCTGAACCCCTAAACCCAAAACACCAAACCCCCAAAAGTACAACCTCAATCCTACAACCCTAAGCCCTAAACCCCATAATTGTCCGAAGCCTCAAAGCCCCCACCCTAGACCCCGCCTTAATTTTCCCTAATATACCCTAACTATCCACTCTAAAACCACCAGAAGGGCTCCATTAACGGCCCCCTTTGGGAGCCTTGGTCCGTTTTAAGAGAGCCAGGAGTAGGGTTCGGAAGGGCTACCCTTTGAGGCTAGGATGCCCAGTAGTACCCTTATTCCCTTTTTGTAGTCCTAGGTTCCTTATAAAGCTACCCAATACCAAAAAGAGAGGCCTTCTTATTCTTAGGTTACTGGGTATCCTAGGAGGGGTCTCCCTCATCATGCTATCCGCTAAGGAGCATGAAGGTGAAAGCCGCCGATTGGGGGGCCATTGCCTTCGTCCGGCGGCTTGCTGCCATACAGGGGCCCTGGTAGTTCCGGGTTTAGGACTTGGGGTTTAGTGTTAAGGGTTTACAGTGGGGCTTCATACAGGGGCCTTTTGTTGGGTTTAGGGTTTAGGGTTGAGGATGCTTCAGAGTTTAGGGTTAGACGGTTTGGGGTTGAGGGCTTCGTACAGGGGCCTTCCTAATGATTGGAATAAGGTTCCTTTGAGGGTTCCTTTTTCATTAAGGGATTACTATAAGGGTAGTATAAGGGTTTGTATTGGAGGGGCTTTCTGATAATCGGACCAAAGTCCTCTAAAGGGCTCTACAAGAGCTCCATAAGGGGTTCTACATATAGAGACCTTGAAAATTGGAATGGTGTTCCTGTGATAATAACATTTTAGAATCCAGTTATTCAGGCCCCCATAGTGCCTGGAATCCGATTTTGGTCAGCGCTTGGCGTGCAGAGTTTTCAGTTTCGAAGCCTTCGCCTGGACCAAACAAGCCCCTACACTCTACCTGTTGCCGAAAAGACCTACTTTTTTGGGGTTCCTTATCATGGTTTCTATATGTAGTAGCTTAAAAGGTAGGTCTTTCGGCTACAGGTAGGCCCTAAGCCCTACACTCCTGTTTGGATCAAAGACTCGGCGATGAGCAATTTACCGCGAAATAACCCCGAAGTCTATACACCCTAAAGTCTATACCCCCTAAACCCTAAACCCTAGACTAAACCCTGAACCCTAAACCCTAAACTAAACCCTGAACCCCCTAAACCCTAAACCCTCAGCCTTGACCACTTCTTCTGAGGCTTGCAAGCACCCTAAACCCTAAAGTCTATACCCCCTAAACCCTAAACCCAAATCCCTCAACCCTGAGCCTTGACCGCTTCTTCTGAGGCTTGCAAGCAAGACAGAGGCCGAGAGAGCGATCACCCACTTCCACAATCGAGTGCCCCGAGTCCTCGAGAGGTCCCACTGGCTATCTTGAGAGATCTTGGTGAATATACTGTTTGGTTTAGAGGGTTCCGGGTGAGAGATTTTGGTGGGTTTTAGTGTTCAGGGCTTTAGGGGATTAGGGGTTTAGGGTTTAGGGTTGAGAGATTTGGGAATTTCCGAATATTAGGGGTACCTTATTCTGGGGTCGCTATAATAAGGATCCTATTATTTGGGGTGCTATATTTGGGTGCCCTTTGTGCGGAAACCCCCATTTTGGGCAATATACTGTTCGGTTTAGGGTTCCGGGTTGCCAAACCTAGAGCGTGCTATTTAAGCTCGCATGAGTCTTCAGAAGCACCCACCCAGAAGCCCAACTTACAACTTGCAGGGTTGTGAAGCTTTCCATATCTCTTTCTGACTTTCTGGTGGATTATTGGCGTTTCGTGCTGTGCAGTATATTGGTTGGACGACACCTTCGGCCGAATGGTTTTTGCATGGCCATGTTTGGACGCAGTGGAGTTTTCGAGCTCTGTGCTTGCTGCAGTATCACCTCTGCCTGCAGTGTCGGTTTTGCCCATGCGAACGTGGCAACATCATTGGCTTAAGGCAGTTTTGCTGATTCCGGGTACCCTCGAAGATGTTCGTCGGTGTCGCTGCATTGCTCGAAATCTCATTTTGTGCATGGAATGTCTTGTTTTCAAAGCAGGAGGTCAGAGCCGGTAGGGTTTCAGGGTCAGGGCCAAGGAAGAAGCATTTCGTTTGCCAAACATGGATCCATGTTGTCACTGTTGCTGACTCGGCCTTCGCCCACCACCGCCCGCCGACCCCAAAAGACAAGTGAGCGGGCTGGCGGGCGGGTTTTAGGAACTATGGTTGGTTTCCGGGGTTTAAAGGGCTCACGGCATTTGGTTTGAAGTCTGAACTCCCTAAACCTAAACCTGTAAACTCCCGACAAACTCGAAAAAGGCTTGCCAGTAGGCCAATTTTACATTTTCGTCGTCTTGGGTTCCCCCTAACATTACCCAATACCAACACGGGAGCCCTTGATATTCCTACGTGACTGAGCATCCTGGCGCCCAGGTTAGGGTTTAGGGTTTAGGTTATTCTTTTCCTACTAATTTGCTTTTCATATTAGGGAACCAAAAAGATAAAGGGCACAATGGTGCTACTGGCGAACCTAGCCGCAAGCCCTATAAACCATACGCATGTACATGTATGTGTACATTGATGTTTGTATACACATAATATGCGTATATACATATACATGTATATATATATATATATATATATATATATTTATTTATATTTATATATTTATTTATTTATAGATATAGATGTAGATATAGATATAAATCCTGCAAACCCTACAAAGCCTAAGCCGTGGCCAGGAAGGAAGCCGAGCTCGAGTCCAAACGACTCGCTACGGAGGTCACAAAGGCATCAGAAAGCAGGTCTTTGGGTTTTAGGGGTTTAGGGTTTTTGGGTTTTAGTGGTTTGGGGATTTTGGGGTTTTCGGGGTTATCGGGGTTAGGGATTTTAGTGAGTTTAGGGAGTTTAGGGTTTTTGGGTTTAGGGGTTTTAGTGAGTTTAGGGATTTTAGGGATTAGCGTTCGGGGTCCTTTGGGTTTTAGGATGGTGTTAGGGCTTAAGGATTTTAGGGTTTGGGGCTTTAGGCGTTTCGGGTCGTTGGGTCATTGGTTTAGGGTCTTTGTGGCTTGGGTTGAGGGTAACCCTGCTGGAAGCAGAAAGGCTGCAGCCCTGCCCTGCTATCACTGACAAAGTCACCCTGCAAATCACGTTCAGTGTCCTGCTTGCAAGCAAGGTCCTCCACCTCCGAGACCTTGGCAGGAAAAACCTGGGGTCAAGACAAATCAGCCCAGAAGATCCGAACACCGTGACCGAAATAGTCTTCCTTGACACCAACGATTGGGCCAAATATGAACAAGGACAGCGGCCCCACTTTCCGAACTCCAAGCGTGCACAAGGCTTGTGGGCGCTGATTCGAAACTTCAGCCCAAGCCTTTTGGAACCACTTAAAACAATGGTGGAGAGCCATCAGGCTGACCTTGAAAGGTTCACGACTGAGCTCTATCAAATCACCAGAGGTCTCCTTTCGGCTTCGGACTGTGACGATGTGATGGCTGCCCTTGTATCCTCCCGGGCTCTGGACACCACGCCAGAAGGCAGGCTCTGCCAGCTTGTCTTGGAAGGCAACCCGCTTCACGACCTGGAGCCGCGTCGGGCGTGGGTGCTAAAGTTGTCAGGACCGAAGGGGAGGGTTGAGGAGTTCAGGGCGCTTGGAGCTTTAGGGGTCTCGGGTTTAGGGGTTTAGGGCTTAGGCTATTTTAGGGTTTGGGGGCTTAGTTTGGTATTATTTAGAGTTTGGGGGGGTTAGTTTACTTTTTTTTTTCCGGTTTGAGGGGTTTAGTTTTGTTTTGTTTCTGTGGGCCTGGTTTGAGGTTTTTTAGCGTTAATCGTTTGGAGAACATGTTCAGAGTTTCCGGCCTTGTCGGAATGCTTTCAGGGCTTGGCTGAGAGTTTAGCGCTGTGCAGCAGAAGAGTTGTCTGGTTGCCTAGACCCTACCCTAAGGCTCCAAAGTAGTTCCTTTTTGGGGTTCATATGTAGAATCCTATAAGGTAATCCCAAAAAGGAACTACTATGGAGCCTCTGGGTAAACCCTAGATTGAGACTGGGGGCTGATTCGTTGTCGCGGTGTCGGCTTTGTTGGGGCCGTTTGCTGGTACGAGCAGAGTTTATCAGGATATTGCCAGCTTAGCAGCTTTTCGCATTTGACCAGCATAATATTCTCTGAAGTTTCCTGTTCTACCTTAACCCTAAACAGCCTCCATTTTAAGGACTTAATATTAAATCATATTAAGGAGCCCCGAAAAGGTAGGTTTCTTGGGGTTCAGGTAAACCCGATACCCGAAAGCCTAGAAGCCCTAAGTCGGAGGGGCGGTAGCAGAGACCGAGACTCATCTTCTTGTTTGAGATTATACCCAGAGGCTCCATACATAGTACCATCATGGAATTAGGCCCCAAAGACCATCCTTATCAGGGTTTTAAGGGCCTAATTCCATAATCGTACTATATGTGGAGCCTCTAGGATACTTTTGTGCCCCCTTTGCCGTACTCTCACCATACGCTGCACTCAAAAAAACCCAGACCTAAGCCCCAAGCCAGAGGCCCGATAATACGAGGGCCTGAACAGTGATAATTGTTGTTCCTAAGCGCTCCTTTTTCTGTTTGGCTCTCTCGATAAACAGATATTGTACCTCAACCTCAAGTCTTGCCTTGCAGCAAATGGCAGCAATCAGGTCATACTGGTGTCGGACAAAAAGGGTACCTAGTTGTGGTCGTGCCTCGTACACATGGAGGACAGGACGTGTACGGAAGACTGCATCGTGCAGACACCACGAGCTGCAGAAGTATGAGTCTGCTGCGCCCGGAAGAAGAACGTCAGTGTCACAGCGACAACGGCGACGATGCGCTCAACTCGCAGCATCCCGGCACATGCAAGTTTGGAGAAGCCTTGCTGCAGTCCTTGACGAAGCAATTCGTCTTTGGCATGCGGGGTAACGGGTATCCGTGTGATTGTGGGTGATTCCTATCATACGCGCCGCGGGGGCGTGGCAGAGCCAGCGTGAGTAGTATACTCCAAAGCCCTCTTGCTATCATGGTAGAAACATATGCGAAGCTCCGAGATAGAGACCCACAAGCTTCCCTAAACTCGAAAACTAAACCTCTAAGACCCCAAAACCCTAAATGCTAACCCCCTCAAGCCCTCCAAATCTTTTAAGACCCCAAATCCCTGAATGCTAAACACCTGAAGCCCTCTAAATCTAAAGCCGTAAGACCCGAAAACCCGAAATCCTAAACCCCTGAAGCCCTCTAAATCTTAATCCCAAAGACCCCAAATCCCTGAATGCTAAACCCCTGAAGCCCTCTAAATCTAAAGCCGTAAGACCCGAAAACCCGAAATCCTAAACCCCTGAAGCCCTCTAAATCTTAATCCCAAAGACCCCAAATCCCTGAATGCTAAACCCCTGAAGCCCTCTAAATCTAAAGCCGTAAGACCCGAAAACCCGAAATCCTAAACCCCTGAAGCCCTCTAAATCTTAATCCCAAAGACCCCAAATCCCTGAATGCTAAACCCCTGAGCCCTCTTGCTGTCATGATAGAAAAATATGGGAAGCTCCAAGATAGAGACCCGCAAGCCTCCCTAAACTCGAAAACTTAACCCCTAAGACCCCAAAACCGTAAATCCCTGAACCCCGAAGCCCTCTAAATCTACACCCCTAAAAGCCCCCAAAACTCTAAACCTTAAAGCCTCTGAAGCCCTCTAAATCCTAATCCCTAAGTCCCCAAATCCCCAAATCCTACACCCCTTAAGCCCTCTACATCTAAATCCCGAAGACCCCAAAAACCTATATCCTAAACCCCTTAGACCTCTGAATCCAAATCCCTAAGACCCCAAAAACCTAAATCCTAAACCCCTAAGCCCTCTGGAGCCTCAATGGCACGGTTTCACAGTCCGTGTGCATCAGGGCATGTTGCGTGCCACGGTCGACCAGCTGGCACGAGGCGTCCGTTGGGTTTGGGGTTTAGGGTTTAGGGTTATAGATTTGAAGCTTCGGTCCAAACCACTAAAAATGTAAAGCAGAGAGTGTGGCTGAGGATGGAGGTCTCCGCAGGGTTGGCAGTCAAGGGGGTGTTTGATTTTGGATGCATGGCGATATAAGAGTTGTGAACCGAATTCAAGGTTTGGGGCTTTTGAAGACTTCATATCCATAATGTGGAAGCTTCGAAGAAGTCTAACACGACCGCCTTCTAAAACATTAGGTTTTTCGTTCTGTAGTTATAGACTAAATTTTGGAGGGACCATTCGAACATTACCGCTGTTTTGCAAGTACATAACTTTTCCTAAGGAGGCCATGCAACTGTATCAGTAGAGTACTTGTACCCTTCTGAGAATACAGGCGACTTAGTACGTAGGTTTTTTGGCAGATTAACTCCATTGCCTCCATCCTGTGATCCTTGAGGTACTTGGAGGATCATGGGACTTAGTAAGTAAGGTTATAAGTTATAAGTGCCCTAATTGGGGTTATAAGTATAGTTACCCTAATATTATAAACCTAGTTACTAACTCCCATGACCCTGTAAGTAAGGTCAGCTAAACCCTCAAGCCGAGTTCTTTCACGAGCCGCAGTGGCGTTTCGGTTACGGTTCGTACTAGTCCACCCCCGAACCCAAACCCTAATGCCTGCGTTCAGCGGCCTCCGGCAGAATTGATGCACAGCCGGACAACCTACAATCCGAGTCCTCGCGACCATCGAACCCCTTGACCCTTCAACCGTTCCAGCCGTAAGAGCCCACATCCCTAAACCGTATGCCCGAAGCACTATCCCCTAAACGCGACACCTCATACTCTAGAACCTAAGCCCTGACAAACCCCAGACTCTGAACCCAAATCCCCAAATTTGAGCCCTGAACCCTGGCATCCCCCAACCCTAAACCAGCGAAGCCCAAGTCAATTCCTGAAAGCTCCCCTAAAGGGAACTCCAGAAAGTTGGAATATGGTTTCAGGGTAGGATACCTTATAATTTACCATAGACGGGTTAGGATAACCATATTCCAACTTTCTGGCTTTTACCTTAAGCTTGCTGGCGCTTACTGCTAGGGCGAGGGGGAGAATGGGATCCGTATAACAATACTTACAGGGTCTTGGGATTTAGTAACTAGGGTTTAGGGTTCAGGGTTTAGGGTTTCGAAGGGTCATGGGACGTAGCAACTAGAGATATAATTGAGGTAACTACGCGTATACTTACTTTTATCCCCAAAGCAGGCACTTATAACATTGCTTTCTGAGTCCCATGATCCCCAAGCACCCTACATGAGCCCCTATACGTAGTCCTTTTTATCGCTTTCCCTACATTTCCTTACGCAGCAGTAAGACCTGTCGGAACACCGTTATATACTGAGCGTTGTAGAAGCCCTCACTGGAGCCCTATCCTAATTCTTTAGGCCCCCATCTTAATCCAATCAGGCATCATTGTGGTGGTGGACTTGCGGAGACCCCTTGGTTGTGTGTGCCTCCGTCGCAAGCTAGTAAGATGTGGTTTTTAAGGTCTAAAGATCGCAAGGGCTATGCGGAGTCTCACTGAAGGTTCAGCGACTTCCTCGTCACGAAGACCGTGCAGGAGGACTGTGTCGAGCCTTTATTTCTCATGCCTTCGCCGCTGCATAAAGCCCTAAATTTGACTTCCCAAAGCCCTACGGACACAAAGACACACACAGACACACACAGAAACGAACAGTGTGCGACCTTTCAGATGCGATGGCGGCAACTGGATCTTGGGCTGCTTGCTCGGCGACTGAATCCGGATGTTTGACACATCAACACTGGCTTTGTGTTTGAGAGGGGTTTAGGGTCGTTTAGGGTGATGATGATGATCATCATCATCATGACCAGCACTACCATTGCTGCCTCCACCGACAGCGCCGCTGCCAGCGCCACCTTCGTTTTCTCATTCTTAACACTTGAAGACATCGATGTTCATCATGGTGAGAGTCACGACGTCCACCATGATTCAGGGGATCAGGAAAGTGCGAGTATGGACATGGAGGTGGGTTCGGATGCGTGTCTGACTATCCATCGCTGTCCTTTGCCTCATTTCCGCAGAAAGCCTACCATGAACAAAAACAAAAACACTGTGTCTCTTGACATCGAAGAGATCTCCCAAATCCAGAAACTCTAAGCCCTTATCCACCAAGTTCAATGTTTTTTTGCAGTATTGCTCACTTCAACAGGCCCTCTGACAAGCCCTGAGCCCTTTACCCTCAACCCCATGAATTGTCACCTAAACATACCTATATCCTCATCAAGCCGCATACCCAAGCCCCCTTACGTCAACAGAAACAAAACTATACCCTTTACAACAACAGAAACAAACCTAAAACTACCCAAAGCCCCCTGTAACAACAGCAAGACACCCCAAACTGTCAGCACTTAAAGGGTCACGGGACTTAGTAACTAGGGTTATAATTCAGGTAACTATAAACATAGTTACATATAACCCCAATTAAGGTACTTATAACCCTAATCACTAAGTCCCATGATTCTCCAAGTAGACCCTAAACCCTAAAGCATTATAGTACCCCTATACATCCCTTAAAGGGACCCTTCACCCCCTACTTACTAAGTCCCATGAATTAAGGCTAATTACTAAGTCCCATGATCCTCCAAGTAGACCCTAAACCCTGTAAACCCTATAGATCCCTTGAAGGAACCCTATAATGAGATCCCTTTAAGGAGCCTTACTTACAAAGACCATGAATTAAGGCTCATTACTAAGTCCCATGATCCCCCAAGTAGACCCTAAACCCTGTAAACCCTTTAGATCCCTTTAAGGAACCCTATTAGATCCCTTTAAGGAGCCTTACTTACTAAGTCCCATGATCCTCCAAGCACAGCCAGCACAGCAGGACCCTAAACCCTAAACCCCTAAACCCTAAACCCCTAACCCCTAAGCCTAAACCCCTAACCCCTAAACCCCTAACCCCTAAACCCTAAACCCCTACCTAACCCCTAAACCCCTAAACCCTAAACCCCTACCTAACCCCTAAACCCCTAAACCCTAAACCCAAAAGGACGGACAAGGCTTCGCCCTGGGGATCCGGCAAAACTGGCGCGTCCGCTCGGTCGGGGGCGTGGAGGTTCAGAAGAACACTGACCTCAAGGCCATTGAAGGGTTTAGGGTTTCTGTAAGAGTTCCTTTAAAGGGATCTATAAGAGATCTATGAGGGGTTGAGGGTTTTGGGTTTAGGGGTTTCGGGTTTAGGGTGTAGGGTTTAGGGTTTATATTCAGGGTTTGGGGTTTTGGGTCTGGGATCGGGGAGGTTCCATACAGTTCTGTACGGCTGAACTCTAGGGTTCCTGGTGTAATACGTCCCAAGACTCTCTTCCGTGTGTTAAAGTCCCCATCCCTATGTTTGAGTGCTCCGTGCCCCCTACTCCATGGACAGAGTTCGATACACCTTCGTCCTTGCTACCTACGCTCACTTTGCTGGAGCCTCGCAGACCGTTCCTGGGCACGTCACGTGGGTTTACTTGGAGGATCATGGGAGTTAGTAAGTGAGGTTATAAGGTCATAAGTCCCCTTAGTTGCCTTAGTTGGGGTTAGAAGTAATTAGTATAGTTACCTTAATTGTAACCCTAGTTGCTATGTCCCATGACCCCTTAAGTAGGGTTCAGGGTTTAGGTAGGGTTCATGACTAACAGGGACGTGCTGAAGAAACAGTTTCTGGAGCGGCTGCTTCTTATGATTGGCCTGCAAGAGACCCGATTGCAGAGTCAGCTGTGCCGCCTGATGCCCAGTTCCACATGGGAGTTTCCGAAAATTCGGGGTACCGTATTTTGGTGTCCTTATAATACGGATCCTACTCGATTTAGGGTACTATATTACGGTCCTTATTGTCAGAAACTCCCACATCACTCGCCTGGATGCACTCTGCCAGGCCCGGGACGCATGGGGAGATGAAGCTTGCGAAGTAAGGTTTGTAGGGGTTATAGTGGACCCCAGAAAGTTGGAACATGGATTTAGGATGATTCATGCTGGGATCCCCTATACTTTGCTTTAAGGGCATGAGGCTACTGATGTTCCAACTTTCTCGCTTCTACTGTAGGGTTTAGGGTTTCGCTTTGTGGACCAACGGCAAGCAAGGAGGTTCCATATGTGGAGGTGGCAAGAAAGACTACTATTTGCTTAAGAAACCCCCAAAAAATAAGATAATGATCCCTATATTACCCCCCCAATAAGGAATATATTTTTTGGTTTTTGGGGGTTCTTAAGCAAATAGTAGAGGAGTACTGCCTCACGGCTGACCATCTCACTGTCATGGCAGCCTGGTCTCGCCACATGCGTCCAGATATATGGGAGTTACCGAAAACTGGGGTACCTTATTTTAAGGCTCCTTATAACAAGGATCCTACTATTCAGGGCACTATATTCGGGTCCCCCATTTTTGGAAACTCCCATATAATAAACCCAAGAGGGTCCATATGTACTACTATAATGCAATCCTAAAACGGCAGCAAAAAAAAGGACCCTCTGGGAACCCCATGCCCCTGAAACAAGGGAGCTAAATGGCTAAACCCCCAAACGCCGAAACTCGGCCGCTAAACGCCTGCAACTCCGAATCTCTACTTGGAGGGTCGGGGGACTTAGTAACTGGTTATTTTAGGGACTTATAGGTACCATAACCCCAATTAGGGTCCCTTTTAGGGTACTTATAAGTCTACTTACTACCTACTTACTAAGTCCCCCGACCCTCCAAGTACAGCCCTCAAGCCCCAACGGGCTGACAAGGGTTTTTGTCAGCAAGCAGGCTGTAGGATTTACTAAGGAGCCTACATAATTACCGATACTGTTTTGGGGGTTCCTTGCTATATTTATAATATGATGGGCACCAAAACCCTATTCTAATTATTAAGGCCCCTATACGGGAACACCTCAGATGTGACAGAAACAAAGACTGGGTGCACATGAACGTATGAAAGAGGCTTGAAATAGTTGTGATAGTACTCTGCTGAGTTCCCGCAATGAATCAGACTGGACCCCAGTACACTGTCCTGATCTTTGAGGCCCCTACAGATGTGACAGATATAGACATATAGACATCCCATAAAAAGATGGTCTGCATACACTCCCGGTATGTTTTTTGGACTGATGGTGTTATTGCCCAGCTTGCTCATTACTGCACAAAATGCATGCATTTGGTTGTATGCAGACCCGTCTATCATGAGATGAAGGACGCTACACGTCTAAACCGTATGTTTGCCAACGTAGTAGAAACCGCGAGAACACCCATCACCACCCACAAATCCTTTCTAACACACCTCTTAGCAGTCTTAACACCCTGCTTACTCTATGTACTCGCATCTTCGTGCGTCCGATCGTTAAACTTACGAGTCCTCGTAGCCCAGTTACCTATATAGTTGGTTGATGTCCCTTAAAAACCTTATCCCTAAGGGTCCAAGTACCCAAATACTAGGGTTTCAAAGTCCAAAACCATTCAGAGTATGGATTTTTGAACTTAAAGCCCTACTATTTGGGTACTTGGACCCTCTGGGTTATAGTACCCATGACCCATAAACTCACCAAACAAGTAACTGGGGTCCTAGGGTAAGCTGGCATACCAAGCTCAAGCTTAAGGCAGTTGTTGGGCCTCTGCGTTTACGGTTGGAACCATGGTATCCCCTATAGTATCCCATATAGTCTCCACTATAGCATTCCATATAGTCTCCATGATAATACTCCTTACGGCATCCACTATATGCCAATAACTTATCTAGAATCGCGCGCTCGTCAACTGAACTGGAGGATCGCATGGCCAATCTGATCTCGCAGGTGCGATGCTTAGATTCTGTAATGGTGAATAGTGTCTCTGCGCTGTAGCAATAGTCGTCTGAAGGCTGAAAGCCCTCAAATCATGAGAACATTAAAATGCCCCTGCGCCCAGCACATCAAGCCTCGCACCTACAATAGGCCGTATAGGCTGTATGGTTTGGGGGTGAAGATGCAGGATGTACAAGTGGGGGCGGGGGGCGCAACAGTGCAACAGTAGGGTTTTTTCCAGTTTTTTCGGGTTCAGAGTTGGTCAAAGGTCAGGGCCCTTTAACCCTAAACCCAAAATCCTAAACCCTAAACCCTATAAGCCCTAAACCCTAAACCCTATAAACCCTAGACCTTAAGCCGCTGTGATCAGAGCTGAGAGCTTCGAACGGAACTGCAGGAAGTTGAGGCAATTGGTGCGAACTACCTTCAACCTCCAACACCCGAAACCCGAACCCCGTTTTAACAATTATAGTTTAGGGTTGAGAGTTAGTTCCCTACCTGGACCCCCAAAGTATGTAGAATGATAGCTGTTTTATGGGTTTTGGAACATTTGTTTACCTACTTTGGGGGGGTTTAGGTAAGCCCTGTACCCAAACCTGCACGTTATCGACCACGGCAGTGAGAAAGAAGGCTCTTCGCAACAAACTTCCATGCATGGCAGCATCAACAGTCAACTGTGGCTTGGTCACCAGAGGGTCCGGTCCACATAATACGAGGGGTTTAGGGTTCAGGGGTTTGGGGTGTAGGGGTTTAGGGTTCATATATACTACTTTTTTTTTGGATTTCTGCCCCAAAAGACCATCCTTATTATGGTTTTGGGGACCTGATTCCATAATCGTAGTATATAAGGACGCTCTCGGTTCAGAAGTCGAAAGAAGTCCCGCCACAATCCCCGAGAACCCTCTTGTGACCATAGGCGCCTCAATGTTCCTTGCCCCAAGGGTCCAAGTACCTAATAATCATATACTCTCCAAAATCCTAACCTACATTCATAACTACTATCCTACATCCCCTTACCCAGAGCCGTACCCGTGAAGGAGCCCTTAATCCTAAACCCTAAACCCTTAAATCCTGAACCCTGAACCTCTAAACCCTAATCCCTAAACCTTGGTATTATGACCCTGAAAGGCTAGGACCCAGAGTACGCCCTTATGCCCTTTTTGAGGGTTTAGGTTCCCTTATAACCTGCTTTAACCCAAAAAGGGCACCCTTTTTGTTCCTAGGTTACTCTTAGGTCTAGTGAAAGGAGCCCTAAGCCCTTCCAGGGAGTGAAGGAGGTGGCCATCGTTTTCTCGCCGCCGCCCATCGTCGCCAGCTTTGAGAAACGGCCCATGGGCTTCACCGTCGCCAAGGCCTTATGATTTCCTTATATATGTCCTTAACAAGGTAGGTCCTTCAGGGTTTAGGGTAAAGGGTTTAGGGTTTCTTATAAGGTTTTAGGAGTGTTTGGGGTGTAGTGTTTAGGGTTTTAAGGTTTAGGGTTTAGGCTTCAGGGTTCTTAGCTGTGTATGACCCCTACCCTATAATGGGCTATATAATGGGTATATAATGGCTATATTATGGGTATATACCTAGGGGTCCTTATTAAGGGTCCCTCCTTTTCCCCTTGGAGCCAAATTCTGGATCTCTCAAGGAGTACGCGCTTCTTGCCTGACAGCCCGACTGCCCCGGTGCCGAATTTCATCTTGTAGGTTACGGTCTTGGGGCCATAGGCAGTCTACGCCCGGCCTGATCGACAACCCCAAGAAACCCTGCATAAGTACTAACAGCTTCTAAACCCTAAACCCTAAGCCGGAGATGGTATACGTGGTCATCCCGTCAGTATGTATGGGTAAAGTACAGAGAGGTGTTCCCCTCCCTCAAGCAAAATGGCATTTTGGACGCTAGCTGCTGAACGAAAAGAGGGCTCAACAACAAAAGAAAAGCCGGAGATTACGGCGCAGGACTCAGAACCGTAAGCCCTAAAACCCTCAACCCTACCCTAATGGTCCTAACAAATTGGGGAACCTCAAAATTGAGGATTTCTGAGACCACCAAAAAGACCCAAGGACTCTCCATAGGACATTCCGGACCCTCCTAAGGAGATACCTAACCCTACCTTAACCCTGAATAACCTAACTTTTTAGGACTCCTTATTATGATTTCCTTATATAAGTCCTTAAAAAGGTAGGTCCTTCAGGGTTAAGGTAGAGCCTATGCAGGATTCAGAACTGGGTCTCATCCACGTCTCCAGCTCCACCGGGGTGGCGCGCGCCTACGGCAGCTCGGACGCCTGTCAGTCCCAAGGTTCCATGTGACTCCAAGTAGTCCTCATGTAAGTACCTTACGCCAAAAAAGTGTAGTCACTGTATAGTATAGGTACTTTAAGGTACCTATAAATAGTCCCTAGTATATAGCTAGGTACTTTATGGCCTAAAATATTGGCGTTTTGGGTGCATGTAGCTTTTGGGACGCTTGAAGGGCCAGTCACATGAAGGCTTTCCCTCGGGCTCCGGTTGCCTAAGTAGCAGGTTAAAAACTTGAAACATCCATATAAGAGTTTCCGAAATAAGGGGTACCGTATTTTGGTTGAGCACGGACACATCAAGCATGTCATTTGGCACTGCCCCCGCTTTAATGGGCTGCGTGAGCATTGGCCCGAGTCACTGTTACAAAGGCACCATTGGCATGAATGCTCTCTCAACGCCATGGTTTGTACGCGAGACCTGCCCGTAAGTGTGCGCAAAAAATGGCATTCGTTTCAAGTTCTTGTCTGCCAGCTCCTGACACAGTGGATGACGCTGAACAGGGACAAAGATCAATATGAGCCCTTTTTGCCGCGCAGTATCGACACCCCTGCCAGATGCTTTGGTCCAGCCAAACTTTGCAACAATCTGTCGCAAAAAGTTTTTAGAAATATTCCCCTGCTTTCTCTCAAATGGCAAAGACCTGGCACATCACATGCCATGCAAAGGTGGGGAGGAACTCGGGAAGATTTCAATTCCTTTTTCTCCTTCTGGAGCCAGTGGTCTGTTGCTGATGTTCCTGGCCGTGTACCTGTCTCCTGCTGGTCGCAAGCTTTCGCACTCTTTGTCGCTTCTGGTGGCGATGCTTCCCCGTTCGCTGCCTGTGGCCAGTATGTAGGCATGAATATTTACAAGTTTCGGCTTTTGTCCGTAGCACTTCTCAAGAGTCAGATTGTTCCGGAGGATTCCCTCGATGATATTTTAAGCCCTTCCGACAACAAAGCAAAATGGGTGCTGAATTTTCCTGCAGACACAGCTTTTCCGCACGCCCTTTGGTTCCCCAAAGGCTGGAACCTTCAGTCGTCTGCACAACAGCTTATGGTTTTGCAATCACAAATCCAGCTTGAAGAAAACGTTGATGCACAGGTAATTCGCATCCGTCCCTGTGATTATATAGATGCCATTTCGAAAAATGGATGAAACTTGAAGTTAATGACCTTAACGCCTCTTGGAGTGTTCCTCGCCTTAAAAGGAAAATCACGATTCCACCTTGGGTTTCTCAAGTTTTGCATTGCCGCGATCATCCTGACTGCCCTGGGGATACCCCTATTCCGTGCATCACTCAGAAACCACTGTCTGAATGGGTGAAATTGGATTTGGGCCAGATTCGTTCTTTCATCGCTCAGCCCGGCCTCAGGTTTATTGCTGCCAGAAAACGTTATAGGGTGCTTAGGCAGTCCATTCTTGACTTTTATAATGATCAGCTTCTGGGTAATTCTCGGAGATCCCATGTGGTCAAGCCTGACTGGACCATGGATTTTCGGTGTTTTTGCTGCCACAAAAGTATCAATTTCGCTTCTGACCCGCGAAACTTAAAGTCAGGCTGCTCGTCTGTTACAGACATCTCTGAAGCTACCTACAGTGAATGGCTTTCCTCTCTTGATGAAACTTCCAGCGCGTTAGACATGATCATCGCCAATTTCCAGTGATTGAAACAACACCTGTCTGTTCTTTCTGTCTCACCTTTGTCGCCTATGACCTTGTGTCCGACTACCTAATAAGGATCCTACTATTTAGGGTACTACACTGGGGTCCCCGATTTTAGGACACTCCCATATCATGTAGCCCGGTAACCCAGCATTAGCTAGCTCGAGCCTTGGGGTTTGAACGGTTGAAGCAGCTTTGGCAAGATTCGATGGGCTCCAATCGTCCTGGGATAGTTAGGGGATTTACACGGGTTCGCAGCGAAGGTAGATATGGGGGGTTTCCGCAAATTAGGACTACTGCGCCCCACTATTCAACATGCTCCAAGACATGGGCCTCCACCCTCTGACTCCTAACACAAGGGAGCCTTGGGGCCTCTGCCGGAACAAGTGTTCGGGGGCTTAGCTCACCAGGACTGCAAAGGAGGGGACTCTTGCCGCGAAAATGGAGGCTGTATCTTATTTTGGGGTCCTTATAACAAGAGTCTTATTATTTAAGGTAGTTTATTAGGGTCCCCCATTTTCGGAAACTCCCATAAGAGTCTATAGACGGGCAGGCACGCCCTCCAACTGCTTCAGGCCTGAATCATGTATATGGGTTTCAGAACTTCCTGCACGATTTCAAGGCTTGTTGAACGTCCCATGTCCTTGTCCGTCTTAGTCGTCATAGTAGTAATGCGAAACACAGACATGCTCAAACTTATGATACTGCCAGTCACCAATTACCATCAAGGCAGACACCATGACTCCTGACTGCTTTCGTCTCCATCATTGCAGCATCAGCATCAACAACATCACCACCATAATGATGATGATGGCTGTGGTGATGGTAACTAAATACGCGCGTCACCATCAGCAGCATCGCATTCTTCACCAGCATTGTCCTGATATTCGTCATCCTCAACTTTATCATCCTCTGTATCTTCAGTGTCAACAACACACAGGGGCGCCAACATCACGCATCGCCCTAAAACCTGAGCCCTAAACCCAGTTACGAGCTTAGCTTGTGCACCCGAGGCATTAGGCCTGGTGCGATTGTCTCCAACATCGGTGCCCTGCCTGCAAACCTGCAAGCGGTTTTAGGACACCCTCAACCTTCCTTTTGGATCGGAACCGCTGGATTCTGTCGGAGTTCATATCTCAATCCCTCAAAAGACAGATCATCAATTGCCCAAAGCCCTATAATCCCGAGTCGCAAGCCAAAAAAGCCGCCAGGGGTATGGGTCCGAAGGCTGTGACTTGTAGGCTTGCTCCTTTATGTTTTGGGGTTTGAAGTTTAGGGTTTACACGCAGATTTGACATTTGCCCGGTTGTGAATGTCGATAGGATGGTGCCGTAATCGGGCTGACGAGCAAAGCTCCTCCAAGAGATGGAATTTGAGAAACATTGTTAGGACAACAAGAGCTCATAATGTAGGAACCTGATTCAGAAACCCTGGTCCTATAATTAACAGCAAGGTTCATATCAGGAACCCTAATAAACGCCCAAGGTTTCTTAATCAGGTTCCTACACGAGCCCAGCAAAAGGTTCCTGTGTTTCAGAGCCGAGCAGCAGGGCCCGTGTTGAAACATGCCCAGACCCCCGGATCCAAAAAGTAGATCCCTTAATGGGGGTTCCTGTAAAGCTTTCTAGATCCTTCCGGGGGTCTGGGTAAGGGCCGGCCATCCCGGATTCTTCCGTAACCTGTTTGAGAACCCGGCCCCTATAACCGCAATACAGGGTTCATATAAAGAACCCCAATAAAGACCCAGGGTGTATTTATGAGGTTCCTACATTAAGGGCTTAGGGTGCTGTGTGTGGGAAACGAAGGTGGCTCAGAAGTCAGCTCCCTCCGAATTGAGCACGTCCGGGACATGCTCAAGGAGGCCCACGAGACTCTCTGAGACCCAACCACAACCAGAGTTTTAGTTTCATAGGCTAGGATTTAAGGATCAGGGTTTAGGGTTTAGGGTTCAGGGCAGTATAGTGGCGCCTGAATTTATCAACATTATTCCTTCGGGTTTCTTTGATAAGAGTTGACTAAGATATATTCCCAGACAGTAGTCTTTGAAGCCAGTGCCCGGTATTAGAATCTGGAAGTGATAACTGTTAGCATCTAGAATGGGCGAAATGGGGACCAAACAAGGAACCACACTGAGGGCATTGGCCACACCCACAGGCGGAAAGCTTGAAACCCTCCGACCATAGATTCCCGAGGTTCCCCAGTAGCACCCTTTTGCCCTTTTTGTTGTTGGGCTCCCTTATCGAAAGCAAATAATAAGACAAAGGGTAAGCTTGTTATCAAGGGGCTACACAGGAGCCTAAATTCAATCCGAACCCCTGGATAAACCCTCAACCTCACTGGGGTACTTGTCGGAATTCATTTAAACATGTATCTGTCGAGAAATTCAAAACTGAGGAAAGTCCGAATGTGTAGGTTTTGCCTGTAGGGTTTAGGGTATACGGTTCAGCAGTTTAAGGTTGAGTTCGCAGAGTTGGTAGGGCTTATAGGGTCTATTCTTTAGGCTTTCCGGTTTGAGGGTGTCGGGTTTAGCTAGGCCCCCCCAACTACGCTTTGCTGCCCAAGGAAAACTGTGAGATCCCATTAAAGGTTACTTGGAAACACCCAAAACCCTAAACCCTACACACCTAAAACCTAAGTCCCTGAGCACTGATTTCTAAACCCTCAATATAGGGGCCGTCCTTAAGAATTACCTATACCATTTTTGGCGGCTCCTTATCATAACTACAGTCTAGTGGGCCCCAAAACTCTATTCTAATCATCAACCCTTACAGTATCCCTATCCCTTATAGTAACCCTGATAGGCCCCTTTAAAAGGAACCCTATTCTAATTTCTAGGGCCCCTATAGTACATGCATGGGATCCTTTGTAGTAACCCTTATAGACCACTTTAAAAAGGAATTCTAGGGGATTTTTCGTATTCCCACTGTTCTTGCGAGGTGAGCCTGCCCGTCTCCGTCCATTTCGAGTCTACGGCTTGCACACGTTTGGGTTTAGGGTTTCAAGGGTTTAGGAAAGTTTAGGGTTCAGGGTGAGGGAGACCTTAGGTTGGTATCGGTTTAGGGTTCAAGGATTAGGGTTCTGGGGCCGTTTAAAGGTCTAGGGAGTTCTTGGGTTTGGGGTTCAAGGATTGACGAGGCCCCTGCACCCATACACAGTGCCGGGCTCTTCCTTTGCAGCGAGTCTGTTTTATGTTTTGCAATCGCCGAGGCCTCAACAGCGAAAAGTACTCTTCATTCCACATCCGGTCTGTTCTCGCGAATGCAGATGTGCATTTTCCATTTTAGACCAGCCCGAATGCCTCCATGCCCGGCTGATACTATGGTTAGGGTTCAGGTTCAGGATTCGTTGCACCTTTACCTTACTATCGCCAGTGCATGGTATCATCGTCATGGCTGGCATAGATGAGGTAGGTTTGCGTTTGCTAGGTGGGCTTTGGGTAAGTGTATAATAATATGGTGTAATACAGGCTCCTGAAGAACATGATATCATCGTCACGGCTGACATACATGAGGCACGGTTGATGATATACATCCTGCATTACTTTAATGACCCTAGACTTTGGGAATTATGGTATGTTCCTCATTATGGGTAATGCATATAAAAATATAGGGCTCTCGAGAGCACTGGCGAGTGAATAGTTGGTACGTTCGTCTTGGGGCTCGGGATACCAACAAGACAAACCCACCCTAAAGGGTTCGGGTTCAGGGTTTAGCGTTTAGGGTTCTCCGCTTCACTTTCTAAATCTTAAATCCTAAACCCGACTCCGTTTGCTGAGGCAGGCCAGAGGAATGCCAAACACGGTTGCAGGAATGATCCAGCTGCCGTCTCAGAGTGCTGAATCAGTATAAAAGCTTCATATTAGTGGTTTATTGTTCAGATGTTAGGGGCCTAGGGGTTTACTTCGAGGTTTTGGGACTATATTTTCCCTTACGGCCCCCTAGTATCAGTATATTCGAATACCATTCTAACACACCCCAAACCCTATTCGCATCGATGCCCCATATTACTCTTGAGGGTTGGAGGGATTCAGCAGGGGTTACCATAGGGGTATATAGCCTTATCAGGCTCCCAGGCCTTTGTTGGAGGTTCACAGTTTTTTTTTGTTTTTTGAGGGCGGGGCGGCATTTATGGGTTTGCGGGTTTCGGAGCTTGAAGCTTTATGAATAGTTGTGTAGAAGGTCGTAGCAGCAAAGCCCATCTACCCTCCATCATAGCTTAAACACCCACTACTCAACCCCTAAACCCTAAACTCCTAAACTCCCTAAACTTATAAACCATAGACATCATCTTGCTCGCATGCGACTCGAAGCCCACAGGCATGCCGAGACCACGGCGAGGAGCTAGCTATTGACAATGACCAAGTCGCCCCGTCCTCTTCCGCCAAAAAAATTCATCCACACGGCCGAAGTAGTTGCAAAGAAGCCCGCACGGAACTCGGTCAGGACCCTTGGACCGGTTGTAAGAACCCTCACTCGCGAGTCTTTCCGTGGAGCCCAAACCTGGGTCTCACCTAGCTTTGAGGGTTAAGCCAGAGTCGACAGCTGGTTAGGGTTCGCCGTTCGGGGTTCTTCGACGCTTAACCCGTATTATTTATAGACATTCGGCCCCAACGTAGGTACTATTTGTATACTTGGAGCCCCAGGGTAAGGCCTAGGTTTGAGTTCCGCAGACGATATTCACAGCTCCCCATCTTTTGGGGGAGCTGCAGGCAGAGGCTGAGGCCGCACCTCATGCCACCGCAGTACCCTACTTGGAGAATCATGGGACTTAGCAAGTAAGGTTATAAGTACCTTAATCGGGGTTAGAAGTAATTATAAGTATAGTTACCTTAAATATAACCCTAGTTACTAAGTCCCATGACCCATTTAAGCCTTCCCCTAAACCCTAAACCCATTAAAGATCCCTTATAGATCCCTTTAAAGGAACCCTACATTATAACTCTAGTAACTAAGTCCCATGACCCTTGAAGTAAACCCCCCACCAACGCTCTGTAGCGCCTTCCTCGGCCTAAACCCTACCTGGACCCATGGGCTCACGGCTTACTTAAAGGATCATCGGACTTAGTAACTGGGGTTATAATAAATCAATGTAACTATGCTTATACTTACTTATAACCCCAATTAAGGTACTTATAACTCTACTTACTAAGTCCCATGATCCTCCAAGTAGGGTTCAGCTCAGGGGTTTAGGGTTCAGGGTGTTGGGGTTGAGGGTTTCGGGGTCCAGGGCTTGAGTGTTTAGGGTTTAGGGGTTTAGGGTTCAGGGTAGTCTCCATTGTAGTTCCTTTTGGGGGATATCTTCTAGGCAGGATCCTAACTTTAACAAATGGTTAAACCGTTTTTTGAAAGTTAGGATACTACAACGTATCCCCAATAAGGGAACTACAATGGAGACTATAACTAAGCCTTAAAACGTAAAGTACCACCAGTGACTAAGACTAGCGACTTGTTTTTTGGAATCCTGCGAGTCTGGTTCTTAAAGAACAAGGGGGCTGTATTCCCAGAGACTCCAATACCCCTTAATTAAGGAATATTCCTTAAATCATACTAAGGATCCTACAATAATTTAAGGTATATTCCTTAATTAAGGGGTATTGGAGTCTCTGGGTTAATCAGACTAAAAGCCCGATTCGTACATCCTCCAGATCTTGTCAGCCCTAAAACCGTAATCCTTGAGATCGTAACGCTCCTAAGCCATAAGCTACTTGGAGGATCATGGGACTTAGCAAGTAAGGTTATAAGTACCTTATAAATTGAGGTCAGAAGTAATTATAAGTATAGTTACCTTATATATAACCCTAGTTACTAATTACTAAGTCCCATGACCCTTGAAGTAGTTTCCTTGATTGAGATGCGAGGCACGTCCCAGAAGAAGCTACTTGGCTGGGCTGCCTTAAGGTTCTTGCGGGGTTCGGCTTGAAGATAAAGTTGACAAAATCTCCACATATCGTTGCTTTGGCTTATCAGTGGCTCACGCAGCAAACGGTCAGTTTCAGCTTTCTGCATCTTTCTGTCTTTGGCATCATTCTGGCTGCTGTTGGCTCTAGTCGTGTCATTGTGAGTAGGAGTAGCGGTATTGCCTTGACCACTGGCACACTTGGGAATACACGTGTGGCTTGAAGCAAGTATGGTATGTGTACATATATGTACGTATATACACACACATGTACATACCTACGCACATAATGTATACACCTACAATCACAAGGACAGCTTTCGCTTGGGAATCCGTCCTGAAGCTCTTGTGAATGACATTGCAGAAATGCGGACATCGAACCCTCAACCCTAAACTCTAAACCGCTACCCAGCGATAGAGGCCGACTTCAACATCGGCTGTTTTGAAGGATGTGTCAGCAGGCTACAAGCGCAAAAACGGATTTTCCTACTCGACAGGTCAGGGGACGTCAGTCACCAGTTTAGAGTAAGAGTTGTAGGTGCACTAGTTGTGGATATTCTGTTCGTGACCCTACTAATACTATAAAAAAATACTAATACTATTAATTCCACCAATACTAATAATAATTTAATACTACTACTACTTACTACTACTACTACTACTACTACTACTACTACTAGTACTACTACTACTACTACTACTACTACTACTACTACTACTACTACTACTACTACTACTACTACTACTACTACTACTACTACTACTACTAGCAATAATAATAATAATTACCAATCATAATAATAATCATAATCATAATACTATTACGAAAACTTGTATGATAGTTCCTAAGTCGCTAGATCTCTCAACTAATCGGTTTTAGGGAACCGCAGCACTTGCAACCCTGATCCTGAGCCCCCCATGTGGGTGGTTGCTTAGATAGGGTTCCTTTAAGGGATCTATAGGGGTTTAGGGTTTAGGGGTTTTGGGGTTTAGGGTTCCTTTTTGCGGTTCCCTAAATAAGAGGTGAGGTACTATATGAGGGACCCAAAAAGGGACGATAATTTTTGACAACCGCCCATATTATATCCCCAAGCCCAATGCACTAGAACCCCAAAGACAGCCTGCCAAACCTCCTGCCCTAAACCGCAAACCCTCACATTTTTGTGCTTTTCAGGAGCAGGAGGTGGTGGCAGTTGTCAAGAAGGAGGAGCCGCGTCCTCCTCCTCGTGGCTCGGTTGTCTGGAGTTGGGGTTCAGAGCTCTGGGAGATATGCTTGAGGACTTTAGAATGTGTGTAGTCTCTTAGGCTTTGGGAATGGGGTTTCAGGGGGTTGGGTTTGGGGATGTGGTTTTGAATTTGCCGACTTGCCTTGAAGGCATGCGACTTGTAATTAGGTATTTCAGGGTTTTGGGTTGCTAGGTCTTTCCAGATGTGTTCCGTCTCGGGGTCTGTCCCTGTACCGAGTTTTAGCAGCAGTTTTTGTTTGCTAAGCGCGATCGCTTCCAGCATAATTGCTCTATGGCGTTTCGACTGTAGACAGTGTAGGTGCTGCCTGCTGATTAAACCCTACACCCGAAGCCCAAACTTGGAAGTCCCTAACCTGAAGGGTCCAAGGGACCCAATAATCAGGTATTCGGTTTTAGGATAGTAGTTATGTAGGTTAGTATTTCGGGGAGTCTATGATTCTTAGGTACTTGGACCCTGGAGAAATCCAAGCCTTTGAACCCTACAGTACGGGCCTTAATAATTGCCAATACTATCTTGGGGGGGGGGGTCTTGATTATATTTACAGTATCAGTTACCCCAACACCCTATTCTAATTATGAAGGCCCCTATATCCCTAAATCCCACATAGTAACCTTATAGCAATCCCTACAGACCCCTTTAAAGGAACCTTCTAAAGGAACCCAATTCTGATTTCAAGGCCCCTGTACTAAACCTTTAAACCCTAAACCCTAAACCTTTAAACCCTCAACGCTGAACCCTAAACCCTAAACCCTAAACTTTTAAACCCTAAGCCCTAAACCTTTAAACCCTCAACGCTGAACCCTAAACCTTTGAACCCTAACGCGCTTTCGCCGGGCTTTCGGGTTTCCGTTCGGACGTCTCGAGGCAAGAGCACCCGCCCCTCCTGGAGCCCTGTCACGGTTACAGGTCACTACATGGTATTTTAGTCTAGGGTTTAGGGTTTAGAGTTTAGGGTTTAGTTTTTAGGGTTTAGGGTTTAGAGTTTTGGGTTTAAGATTTAAGGCTTAGGGTCTAGAGTTTTGGGTTTTGAGTTTAAAAGTTTAGGATTTAGAGTTTAGGTTTAGGGTTAGGATTTAGGGTTCAGGGTTTAGGGTTTAGGGTTAGGGACGGTTAAGGGTTTAGGGTGTGTTCCGATGTTGTTGTTTTGGAACTCGATGAGGTCTCTGCAGGGTTTCTAGAATTTCTCACGCGTCTCCATAGAGGCTGTTGTTGGTGTTCTGAAATTTGCTAAGGCTTGACGTTTCCAGTGTTTTGGAGTTTTGAGGTTAGGCTTTTCAAATGGTCTTGGGCCCCTCAGCCATAGTCTTGCAGAGCCACAGTTACCCCCATAAAGCCATCAACTCCCCTACACCCTAACCTCAAACCCTAAATCGACCGTGATTTTTTCTGATCCAGGAGACCCTAAACCCTAATCCCTTGGTCAAGCCCTATAGATCCCCTACGACCCAGAGTAAGCCCTTATCCCCTTTTTTAGGGTTCAGGTTCCCTTAAAATCCCCTTAACCCAAAACAGGGCACCCTTTAGATGAATAGGTTACTCTTACTAGGATGCCCAGTAGTACCCTTATTCCCTTTTTGTAGTCCTAGGTTCCTTATAAAGTTACCCAATACCAAAAAGAGAGGCCTTTTTATTCTTAAGTAACTGGGTATCCTAGTTTGGGATCTATATGGATCTGTCTAGGTTCTCCTTGAGAGTTCCTTAAAGGGCTCCTTAAAACGTCTGCCTGATTCAGACGATCCTAAACCCTGCATGATCCCTAAACCCTTGATCCAGGCGACCCTGACGTTCCCATATCTGGGATCTATAGTCTATAAGGATCTTTCGAGGTTCCAATTCAGGGTTCCTGAAAGGGCTCCTTAAAACGGGTTCCTGATTCAGACGATCCTAAACCCTGATCCCTAAACCTTATTTAGGGAACCTTTGAGGAGCCCTAGGACATTTTTCTGATCCAGGCGATCCTAACGTTCCCATGGTGGTGCCGCCACCCACCGACATCGAACTCGACTTGCCTGGGCCCCGGGTTTGCCGGTCCGGACGTCCCCGTGGGTTGAGGGTTTAGGGCATTCACGGGTTTACGGAGTTTAGGGTTTAGGGGGGTTTTAGGGTTTAGGTGGTTTAGGATTGAGGGGTTTAGGGCTTAGGGTTTAGCGGTTTGGGGTTTAGGGAGTAATTAGGGTTTAGTTTATGCCACATGCCCCGAAACACGAGAACCCTGCGCCACATGAAGCACATTCGGCCATTCTCGAAGTCCGGAACGGCGAAACCCGAGCGTTCCTACAGGGATAAGGGCTGACAGATTGGAGTTTATTTTTCTGATTTTTGTTGAGGTTTAAGGCGGTTGTAGAGATTGATTAAGGTGCAGGGTATATGATGTTGATTCTAGCTGGTGTATTATATTATTATATTGTTTCAGGCAGCCACAATTTGTGGCTCCGTTACTCTTACAATGAGTAATTGTACTTCCAAGGTACTAAAACTCTAGCCGAGGCCGAGACTGCCGGATGTCGAAAAGGTTGCCGGGAAGTTCACAGAGACAACGGGGTTTATTCACAGATCGGAAGCCGCTGCGAGTTCTGTTACTCGGGGCTCCAAGCGCAAACCTGCTGCAGCATCTGCACCGAGTGCCAGTGCTGTCACAGAAAAGCCGAAATCTAAGCTTGCAAAGAAGTGATGGTGTTCAGTCCTTTTCAACGTTCGTTTTGTGCTGCAGGCGCGACTGCCACAGCACCCAGCCGTGCACAACAAAAAAAGGGCTTGCATGTTGCTTTCGTGCGGCTGATGCTTCAGTATAACACGAAGCCTGACACGCACACAAACAAGCGCTTCTTTCCAGGTCTACCCCCTAGGACGTCAGGCAGTCGACGAGTTCTACTAAAGCCATCTAAACCTGAAATTAAACTCCAAATTCAGCGCACATATACCATGCTGGAATGGTAAGTAAGTACCCCAGAAAATAAGACATGAATAGCAGAGGCCCCTATTTCAGGATTTACCGGAAAATAGTCCCTATATAAGGCACACAACCCCCCCCCCCCCCCATATCCCCCCCAGGGCCCCGTGAACAAACCTTCATTCAACCCCCTCCTCTGCAATCCAGCTCCATGCTTTCCGAGTTCTGTTTTTACGGGTAGATGGGTGTGGTGTGCATCGTGTGCGGTTTAGAGATTAGAGGTGTGTGTGTGTGTGTGTGTGTGCTTGATCGTTCGCGTGTTTTTTTTTTTTTTTTTTGTGTGTGTGTGTGTGTGTGTTGTGTGTGGTGTGTGTGTGTGTGTGTGTGTGTGTGTGTGTGTGTGTGTGTGTGTGTGTGTGTGTGTGTGTGTGTGTGTGTGTGTGTGTGTGTGTGTGTGTGTGTGCGTGTGTGTGTGTGTGTGTGTGCGTTTCTGTCTTGTCTTGTTTGTTTTTGTGTGTTTGTGTGTGTGTGTGTGTGTGTGTGGGATCGTCTGTATTGTCAAGCCAGTCTGATCTCTGATCTGCTACTGCCTTCCATTCGCCATCCCGGCCTCCAGGAATCTATACACGGAGGTCGCACCAGAACTCCACATCCAGCAAGCCAGGGAAGGGCACAAGTTCAGACCTTCACAAACGTAGCCACCCTCCTAAACCTAAAGCTTAAATCCTAAACCCTGCATCCTAAACCCAATTACCGAAATACCTATAATGTCCCAACCCCCCAACTTAGGTCGCAGCCTTTGGGCATCGTGTGGTACCCCAGCCTCGTGGTGAAGAGCGTGAAACCAGGTTCCCAGGTCCGGCTCCCCGGACTTCACGTTAGCTTAAAGCGGGTGGTTGTCAAAACTAGGGTCCTTTGTTTGGTATCACAAATATTAGGTGCCGTGTTATAATAGGTACCTCAAACAGGGACCATAATTTTGACAACCACCCAAATATAGGGGCCTTAACAATTAGAATAGGGTTGCTTGTAAATGGGTCTCTAAGGGTCACTATAAGGGATACTATAAGGGTACCCTGATTTATAAACTCCGCTGCCCGAGTAAGGACTATCATCAGTAAGGCCCCCAGAGAAAGGAGAATCTTCATCAGGGGCCTACATGTATATGCACTGCCCATTGGTTTCCATGAAGAGAGCCTTGCCTCTGACAAAGTCCTCCGTCACCACAACCTAAACCCTAAACCTTGAGCCGCAGTGAAAGCACATCCCAAATCTTTAACACCAAAACATCTATGTACATCTTTAAAAAAAGACGTAACGAAACCGGACCATTGCAGTAGTCCCTAAACCTTGAGAACCTCAATCCCTATACTGCCTAAACATGCCTAAACCCTAGGTCTCAAATCGTAAGTCCTAAAGCCCAAACCCTGTATCCTCAAAGTCTCTGAAAGCCGTAAAGCCCCATGCCGAAATCCTAAGCCTACACCCCAACATCTCCTGAAGATCTCGTAACCCCAAAGTTCCAACTACCTGAACAGTAGGCTTTCAGGCCCCCGAATTCATACTCTGAGTGGTTTTTGGACCTTGAAATTCCACTATTTCGGCATTTAGACCCTAAGCCCTCAGCCCCTACACCCCTGACCCTACACCCTAAACCCCTACATAAACACCCTAAACCATAAACCCCAAAAACCCTGACACCTAAACCCCAAACACTTTAGAGCACGCTTGTAGAAATCCTATAGAAACCCTTATAGATCCCTTCAAGGACACCAAAGCCTAAACCTTAACTAAACCCTAAACCCTTTAGAGAACCCTAAGCCCTAAACCCTCTTAAGGGACCCTAAACATATACCCTAGATCGCCCCTAAACCCTAAACCCTTAAACCCTTTCAAGGAGCCTTTAAAAGGGACATAAACCCTAGACTAGACTCCCCCTAAACCCTAAACCCTAAATTTTAAACCTTAAGCCCCTAAACCCTAAACTCCGTAAGGAGCCTGAAAAACGGACCCCCAGCCCCAAACCCCTAAACCCTTTTAAGGTGCCCTACAAAAGGACCGACGAATTCCTCAAGCTCCCTGAAAAAGGAACCCTCTAAGGGAACCCTTAAGGGACCTAGCCCTCTAAGAGACCCTGAAGCCCTAAACCCCAAAACTCTAAAGCCCCAAAACTCTAAACCCTAAACCCTACTTGGAGGATCATGGGACTTAGTAAGTAAGGTTATAACTACCCTAATTGGGCTTATAAGTATAGTTACCCTTAATTATAACCCCAGTTACTAAGTCCCATGGCCCGTTAAGTATTTCCCTAACCCTAAGCCCTAAACCCTTTATAGATCCCTTATAGATCCCTTTAAAGGAACCCTTATAGAACTCTACATTATAACCCTCCATGACCCTCCAAGTACACAAATAGTAGGACTTTAAGTCCAAAAACCCATACTCTGAATGGTCTTTGGACCTTGAAACCCCAGTATTTGGGTACTTGGACCCTTAGGGATAAAGTTTATAACGGACATCAGCCAGCTATATAGGTAACTGGGCTACGAGGACTCGTAAGTTTAACGATCGGTAAATGCACCCTGGGCTCCTTAAAACCCTTAAACCCTGAAACCCTAAACTCTAAACCCTTGAAGCCCAAACCCTGGTTAAACCCTAAACCCTAAAGCCTAAACTCTACACCCCTAAACCCTAAACTCTAAACCCCTAAACCCTAAAGTCTATACCCCTAAACCCTAAACTCTAAAGCCCCTAAACCCTAAACTACCCTAAACCCTACATGAACCCTGGGCTCCTTAAGCTCCTGGCTCGGACAGGCGGCGCGTCTCGGCATCGGCCCGGGCTGGGAGGCGGCCGCTGACGCGAGTTTCGGGTCGGTAGGGAGCTTTGGGGGTTGAGGGGGTGCCTTTAAGGATCTCTAGGGGTACTAGAAGGGTTTAGGGTTTAGGGAGCTTTGGGTGTTTATGGGGTTGTTTAGCGGTTTAGGGGGTTGTTTAGAGGTTTAGGGGTTTTAGGATTTAGGGTTTAGGTGTTCGGGGGTTTAGGGTTTAGGGGTTGATAAGTTAGCAGTTAAGGTTTATAGGGTTTAGGGTTGAAGGGTCCCTTTAAGGGATCTATAGGGATACTAGAAGGGTTTAGGGTTTAGGAGTTTTGGGGTTTATAGGGTTGCTTTGAGGTCAAGGGGTTTGGAGGTTTAGGGGTTTAGGGTTTAGGGGTTTGGAGTTTAGGGTTTCAGAAGTTTGGCGTTTAAGGGTTTAGGGGTTTAGAGGTTCAGGGGTTCAGGGGTTTAGAGGTTTAGGGGTTTGGAGGTTCAGGGTTTAGGGGTTTAGGGCTTAGGGTTTAGAGGGAGTCTAGGGTTTTGGGTCATATCCGGATGGTCGCCTGTAGGATTTTACGGCGTTCTCGCAAAGTTTTGAGGGCTGAGTTGGGTTTCACAGGGGCTGAAATGTGGTTTTTATCAGGGTTAGATGGCATTGAGGGTCCAAGAGCCGTAATAGTCAAGGGTTCTACATTCGTAGGTGTCTCTGAGGTTTTAACGGGTTCTCATTGGGCAGTTGTCTTAAACACCTATATAATATTTTAAGGTTATATGCGGGGATGATTTAAAGGGATCGCCAAGGCTTTGGGCTTCGGGGTTTCAGGCTTTCGTGGTTCGGGCGCTTGGGGTCTTCAGCGTGTAAGCGTCTGCAGGGCTGTCGGGTTCTACCCCGAGGAAGAGATACACCGAAGTCCCTAAAGCCAAGCTTCGTTTCAAAGATTGTTGAAGACGTATGCACCGTAAACTCCAAAGCCCTGAACCTTGAAGTGGCTACACTTCTAGAGCCCCTTTAGAGGAACCCTGTTCTTATCATTCAGGTAAGTCCTTCTATCAAAAGCAGCTACACTTCTACTTGGAGGATCATGGGACTTAGTAGGTAAGGTTATAAGTACCTTAATTGGGGTTATAAGTAATTATAAGAATAGTTACCTTAATTATAACCCTACTTACTAAGTCCCATGACCCTTTAAGTAGCCCCCACACTCCTCTTTTATAGATCCCTTATAGGAACCCTTCGTAGAACCCTTTAGAGGAACCCCTAAAACCAGGAATCCCCCCCCTCTTCCCGAGCAGCTCGCAGGTTCTGGGCCTCGCCGGGGAGGAGCTCCGGGATGTCCAAGAGCTGGAGAAGAAGCTCGAGGCAGCTCTAAGTCTTGGGGTCATTAACACGATTATGAATGATGACAATGAGGATTCTAAGAATTGGGGTTTAGGGCTCATAGGGTTTTGGGTTTAGGGCTTATAGGGTTTAGGGTTTATAGGGTTTAAGAGGCAGCTCTTTTAGGAGGGCTTACAGTTTAGGGTCTTCGGGTTGAAAGGGTTTAGGGTTGAATATAGGGTTTAGGTTTAGGGTTAATAGGGTTTAAGAGGCAGCTCTAAGAATTGTGGTTCGGGGTTCAGGGTTTAGGGTTTAGGGCTTATAGGGTTTAGGGTTTATAGGGTTTAAGGCGTCTAGAGTCCTTAACTCAGCAGGTTTCAGTACTAGAGGGGCAGGCATAAGAGTAGGGGTGCCTAAAAGGGATTATCTTAGAAGCTCGAGGCAAACAATTGGGGCTCCTACCGTAGGTTTGACGTTTCAGGGTTGAGGGTTTGTTGAGGTTTAGGGTGTTGGGTTTTGGTTCGGGGTTTAAGGTTTCTAATCGCAGAACCTTGGGAAAATCTAGAAAGTAGATCCCTAAAGGGTTTTCCTATACAGTATCCTGTAGTAGTACAGGGTCTCAAATATGGTTTAGGGGTTTGGGACGGCTTCAATATGGTGGCTCCTTAAGCCTTAAGCGTTGCCATAAGAGGTGCGGCCTTCCATTAGGGCTTTGGTGATGCAAACTTTTTAATCGGTTTGGGACTTAGCTAGGATCTTAGGCCCTTGACTGTGTGGCTGCCCTGAGGTTTTTATGACCAGATCAAGAACCTTAGAGGTAGTTCTGTTTTGACGATGAGGTAATTCAAGACGCCAAGCAATACATAGTACTCCTTACGTTTCCTGACACTCGTAGTATATCAAACGCCCTAAAGCCGTACCAAAATTATTAAGGCCCCAACGTTTATGTTGCTGGTCTTTTTGAGGGGGAATGTTTAAGGGTGTATAGGTCTCTTGGAGATTAGGGGTTAGGCGTTAAACGTGTTTCGGGTTAAAGGGAACTCCAGAAAGTTGGAATATGGATTAATGGTAGGATCCCCTATAATTTACCTTAAAGAGGTTACGATAATGATATTCCAACTTTCTGGCTTCTACTGTAAGGGCTTCAGGCGGCGTCAGGCTTGGTAATGGGTTTGCTGCCGTGTCAGATTAAGATTGGTTCCCGAGGTCAGCAGGACCCGTCCAGAACCCCCTCCCCAGCATCCTTTAACAGAGCCCTTACGGTCCTTAATAGTGGGTATTTATGGTAATGAGAGGGTAGTTGCTCAGTGAATGTAAGGGCAGCAGCTCAGCAACAGCAAGGGACAGACATTTATTTGCTTTGTGCATTCATCCTGGTAACTTAGACCATGACAAGGACCAATGAATCCCACAAGCCCCAAAACGAAAGCCTCAAAGGACAAGCTCAGTCATGTATTTTTTCAGACATCATACAGACCTCGAAACACACTCCGGAATCCGCGTCGAAAGGCAAAGCCCTAAGCCCTAAATTCGCATCAAATCCTAAACCCAAAACCCTAGAGCCTAAACCCCGAATTGGCGTCGATTTGTCCTTTTGTTGGGAGCCGCGCGGGCAGACAGACAAAGGAACGTCACCCCAACTTAAAAAAAACCTTCAGGGTGCCTTCAGCGCCAGGCCCTCAAAGCCGAAGGCTGCCTTGGCCAGTCGTGGCCTGGCTTGCGCTGAGTGTGCTCGCGTTTGGATTTATGTAGGTGATACTTGGAGGATCATGGGACTTAGTAAGTATAGGGCTCCTTAAAGGGATCTAAATACAGGGTTCCTTAAAGGGACCTATATGGCTTATAAGCTTTATTAGGGTTTACTTGGAGGGTCATGCGACTTAGTAAGTAGGGTTATAAGTACCTTAATTGGGGTTAGAAGTAATTATGAGAATAGCTACCGTAAATATATCCCTAGTTACTAAGTCCCATGACCCTTTAAATTGGATAAAATCAGAGGAAAGAAATCCTACATAAGTCCCTGAACCCCGAAAGTCAAAGCCCGATGCTCTCAACGCTGAGCCTAGGATGATGTTCCAGCCTGCCGCAGTGCCAGCGACCGAGGCCTGAACCCAGAAAGCTACCAACTGGCTCAGGGTCCCGAAGGGTCCAAAGCACCTATGTACCCAGAGAGCCCAATACCCCCTAATTAGGGAAGGTGGCTTAAATTATATAGGGCATAATGTTATGAGTATATCTATATCCCTCAATTAGGGGAATTGGGCTCTCTGGGTAGTAGAATGTAGGGTTGCTATATTAGGAATTGCTGGTATGATTTGGGGAAGTATCCCCCCTAACAATACCTGGGACCCTTTGGGGGTTAAAGTCTAGTTGAGGGATCGGCCAGGCTCGGAACATAAAGCCCACAGGCTTTGAAGCCCTGAACGGGCTTATAACTTCAGAACACCCAAAGACTTGACCTGGCTCCTAGTACTGGTACGCTCTTACAGTCTCTGTACACGTACACCTTCCTACGACACTAGAATTCTTGCAATTAATTACATTTTCACGGGACAACCACAAAGGAAGCCGAGACCCAGCGTCCGGTTCAACCTTGGTTTTAGTTGTTTGTTGTTTTGGTTATTGTTGCTGTTCTTTGTGTTATTATTCTGTGTTACCCTAAACCCTAAATCCAAAACCCTAAGCCCTAAATCCCTAACTCTCGCAGGTCAAAACACCCAGCACTGCCGCCGATGCTGCAGCGATGCTGCGAGAGCGCGCGGCCGCTGTCGCGAGGGAAGAGGAGGAGGCCGAGGAGGTTTAGGGTCTCTATAAGACTTCCTTTAAAGGGATCTATGGGGGATCTTTAAGGGGTTGGGTTGAGGGTTCACGGGTTAGGGCTTTTTTTATAAGAGTTCCTTTAAAAGGGATGTATAAGGGATCTATAAGGTGTCGAGGGTTTAGGGTTTAGGGGTTTGGGGTTGGTTAGGGGTTTAGGGTTTAGGGGTTGGGGTTTAGGGGTTGTTTCGTAGTGCGAAATTCCTATAGGGTTACAGTCAGGTTTGTGGCGCGAAACTTCTACAAGGGTTTTAATTCATTAGGTTTGTCGGAACGATCGAAAATGGTTTTGCAGGTGTTTTATGAGGGAATTAGGGGAAAGGAGGCAGTGTTATCTTCCCATGACGTGTTAGGGCATATAACGCTTCAGGGTCTGGAGATGGAGGTCTTCGGGTGAGCATGTTTTAGGGTTTCTGTTGGACGTCAGGGCTAAGGGGGTGCGGTTTCCGCTGGGCTTTAGGGGCTGAGGGTTCAGGCTTGAAGAGGACCTGACTTAGAGCATCTATCGGCTTAAGGACACCGGGTGAGAATTGAGTGACAAAGATGCTCTTCACTCTGTGCGTACACCTTGAGTCATACGGATGGTTGTGGTGTTCTGGACGTCCATGAGCTTTCCTCTGAATTGTTATCGCGTGGATGTTAATTTCTCGGATTTCCTGGCTGAGATTGCTTTTCGGGACCCCGCCAAGGCCTGCAACACCTCATACAGCTTGAAAAGCTATAGGTCCCAGATCCTAAACTCCATAGACTCTAAACCCCAATCACTACATCGATTGCTGGTGGAGGACCGTCCCCTACAGTAATTCTAAACCAGGGAACCTCAAGCCATAGGGAGCACAGTTCTCTACAGCTAACCTGTTTTTCTATTCGGGTGCTCACGAAGTAAGTCCCTCAAGTAACCGAAGAGGGTTCAACAAGCGACGGTAGCATCCTAAGAAGCAGAACACGTTGGAGGTACCTGCAAGACTGTGAATAACTAGAACCTGTCATTTCCCTGTTGTTTGGGCGAAGTGGGGAAGTAAGCAAGTGAAGGATGTAGGGTTAGTGGTACCATTAGGGTTTTGGAGTTTAAGGTCTAAAGCTTAGGACTCTTTATTTGTAACCTGCGAGGCTGAGTCCTACGGTTGATGTAATTACCCATAATGAGGAATGTCCCATACTTCCCATAGTTTAGGGTCAATAAGGTATTATACCATCAACCGTATGATAACCTACTTAAGGGCTATCGGAGTCCAGGTTAGGCTTCGCAGCTGTGGGGTTCGGTGCTTGGCTCAGGGAGTCGCCAGTCCTGTGGCTGGGGGCCACCAGACCACAACAGTTGGGACTGGCACCCTAAAGGGCCCATGTACCCATATAGAGATACATGAGCCCAAAGTACCTATATAGATACTATATGAGTACATGGACCCCTTAGGGGAAGGCAGAGCATGACGATAGCGGAGTGCTGCTATCTGGGCTCTCATTACCTTCACATTCACGGCTTCCGAGATCCGAACATCGTGGTTGTGATGTGGGGTTGTCCGAAGCCGGGGGCCCCTATACCCTAAATAGTAGGATCCTTATTATAAGGACCCCAGAATAAGGTACCCCTGGTTCCTGAGACTCCCATGTGCAGCGATGTGAGATCTGACAGCCTTCAAGGCTCCAGCGAGAACTTTGTGGCTGTTGAACCAGTACTGCCCTGCAATACCTATAGTCTCCATTGTAGTTCCTTTTTTCGGTTAATCAAAATCTCTGCCATATGGTCCTAACCATAAAACTGGTTAACCAAAAAAAGGAACTACAATGGAGACTATAGGTAGTCCTGGATGTCCGGAACAACAACGGCATTGACCGAAGTGGGATCTGGCGTCACATCCGGAGTGGGCTCAGGGTGTACCTAACTAGAGGGGCGTGACCTGCTTCTTTTGTAGGCTGCATAGTTTTATGGCTAGGATCTGTGATATGAAAAAGTATGTATACCCAAAAGGGTTCAGAGTTTCGGACAAGGGGTAGGCCATGACCGTCTGGGTGCATGGGTCAACGGTTTAGGCTTCACCGGGGTGCGCCTTAGGCTGATTATCCGTAGTTTTCGTTTCGATCTGCTAGGATCCGAGGTAGGGGTTTTGGGAGTTTAGGGGTTATAGGATGATCTAAGGCATGGAAGTTGTATTTCGGATTGTAAGTTCACGGCTTCGGTTGCAGGCCGCAGGGATAGAACCAGGGTGCTTAGGGTTCCGGGCTTAACAACTACGGTTGATGATATAAATCCTGCATTACCTTAAGGACCCTAAACTATGGGAATTATGGTATATTCCTTATTATGGGTAATTCAAGGTTGATATCATCAACCGTAGGAGGAGTTCTTGTCCTTGCAGCGAGGCGCGGCTGAATATGCGAGAGGTCCCGCTGGCAGCTTGGACCGCTTAATTGGGAGCGTCTACATGATTAGGGTTGAGTTTAAGTTTCAAACCACGCTCTAATCACGTAATCACGTAGTTCGTATAGTTTAGGATGTAGAAATCTGGGTCAGGATTTGTAATTTCTAGGACCAGCCGTCGCAACAAGCAGGTAATTCATGTTTTTGCTTAGTTGAGTGGAGTTACCGCACGATCCATCACAGTCTATTCGCTATTGAACGGATTATGCGGGACTGTGGTCCAATTGGATGATTGTTTCCTGATTAACCTAAGCCCCCAAACTCCTGATTTCCACTCCACTCCACTCGTCGCCATGTTGGATTCATGCGCCCATTCATGCAAAGGCCAATGAGTTTGGTGTACGTAGAAGGGTAATGTAGACTCTGATTTATACACAGACGCATCCTACCTTAAGCGACAAAATCCTGCATTACCTTAAGAACCCTAAACCATGGGAATTATGGTATATTCCTTATTATGGGTAATGCAGGGTTTATGTCATCAACCGTAGGGATCCCCAATATTCAGGCCCTTTAAGACTGGGGCTTCTTCAATCACGGGTCTACATTGTTGCTCATGAGTTAGATGGCCTCAGTCCGGGCCTTATCTCGACGACAACCCATACCATCAAACAGTGTGTTAAGGTTTTCTAGGGTTTAGTGTTTCTAGGGTTAGGGGTTGAGGGCTTGAGCTTCAGGGTTTACGTTTCCCCCCTCCTCCAAGTGAAGCCTTAGACCATAAGGCCTAACCTATAAGCCCCAGACTTAAGCCCTAAACCCTATCAAGACCCTTTAGAGAACCCTTGTAGAAATCCCATAGAGACCCTTTTGGATCCCGTTAAGGAGGCCCTAAAAGGGAACCCAAAAGCCTAAAGGAGCTAACCCTAAACCTTAAACCCTAAGCCCCTAAACCCCAAAACCCCAAAACCCTAAAACCCTAAGCCCTAAACCCTAAGCCCCAAACCCCCAAAACCCCAAAACCCTAAAACCCTAAACCCTAAGCCCTAAACCCTAAGCCCTAAACCCTAAACCCTAAGTGCGTACTAAGCCCTAAACCCTAAACCCTAAGCCCTAGACCTTCAGGAGCTGGACCTTTCCCAGCCTCTTGGCATCCTCTTCAACAAGACTCTCGAAGCCGAAAGCGTCAACGAAGGCTAATAGGGCTTAGAGGGGCTCATAAAAACGGTTTAGGGTTTAGGGTTCAGGGTTTAGGGTTTAGGGTTGAACAGCATATGGGTTCTTTAGGGTTTATAGGGCTTGTAGACTTTATCAGTTTATCGGGTTTAGGGCTTAGAGCCATTGGGTTTTGAGTTTAGGGGTTCAGGGTCTGCAAGAGTTTGCAGGGATTGGAGATTCGGGCTCAAGGGTGCCTTGGTTGTTTTCGGGACTTCGGTTCGGGGTTGTCGGGTTGTGTGGAATTCGGACTTGTGAACAATGATTGTAAAGCTCAGGAAAAATGCGTGCTCCAGGCCCCAAACCTGTGTTCAGAGGGTCATGCGGTTACGCAAACTCGACGCAGAATGTTCCGGGCCTTGAACTTTCTTGCAGACATTCCAGTTTTTTGGGGATTCTTCGAATCCCCCATGTTGGGCATTTAGATCCTACATAGTGCAACATGGGTGTCTTGATCCTAATTATAGGACAGCATTACAGCACTACTCCTGACAGGGTTCCTAGTAATGTAGACATAGTTTGGTACTCGTTCCAAATATTAAGAAACCCCATGCCATAGAACCTCTACAGGACCAAACCGTATATACTCATTTACAGCACCTCGCAGGAACCCTATTCTACAAACTACTAAGACGAACTGTAAAAAGACCCGCAACATGGGGGCCTTAACAAATCACACATACTATTTTGGGGTTTCCTTCTAATATTTAAAGCAAAAACATACTCCCCAACCCCTGTTCTGATCAGTAAGGCCCCTGTATTTATATTGGAGTTTCCGAAAATTAGGTGTACCTTATTTTGGGATCTTTATATTAGGGATCCTACTACCTAGGGTACTATATATTAGGGTCCCCCAGTTTTCGGAAACCCCATATAAAGCATCATAGTACCCTCGCAGATCCCTTTAAAGGAACCCTTATATAGACAAAGGGACCCTATTTTAATTATTCATACCTTAGAAGCTGCCCCCACCCTGTAATAGTGACTAAAAGGACTATATTAGGGCCCTCTTATATTCCTACTATACCACTATTACACGGTGGGGGCCCCCAAAAAAAAAACCTAAACCCAAACCCCCCCCCCTCAAAAAAAAAAAACACACACACACACACACAGATCTGCTTTGGAGGCTCCCAAGCCGCTCGCCTCGGCGTCGAGGCAGGCTGGCGCGCTGTGTCCCTGGCAGGCAGGGGGCGTAAAGGAGTTTTCGTCTTCTTCTTTTTTTTTCTTAAAGTATATATATATATATAAGATAGGGCCTTAATAATTCCCTGGGGCTCCAACCAGCCCAAAGTAGGTTTTATTTATGGACTTTAGGCCCCAAAGTAGATACTGTTTGTATACTTGGAGCCCAAGGGTTTCTTTTTCTTAAAATGTGATAGTCAATGGTGTGGTCAGTGTGGTGTTACGGCTTATATTGGCTCTTATTCGTCGTGCTTTTTGTTGAAGGGTGTTCGTATGTGTGGGGGTTCCTTGAAGGGTTGCGGTACTTCGAACCCATGCAGTTTTAGGTGGCTTATATATAGAGTAGCAAACTTATGACTGTAGCTTCTAAATCAGGTAACAAATAAAACGACCCCAAGGTTTAGCAAGGCTTAGGGCTCCAGGCGTGGATTTGGTTCAGGATGCGGAGGCTTGTTGTTTTTTCGGGGATGGATGCGTCGAACAACAGTTCATAGAGTCTTTCTACCTACGTTTGGCTTGTAGCATGACGAAGTTCTCGTCAGTGTAGAAACTCTGCCAGTTGCTGCCATTTTGCAGCTGTGGTAGGATGAGGGTACCCCTGTGCATCAAGCATGTAAGCCTGTACTGACAGGTTCTGGAGTTCTAAGTGATGACTTGAAGGTTCATGGGTGCTCATTCGACGTCCTGAATTTGAAATGTCCTTTGCTTGCTTCTAGGTAGGAATCCAGATTTTAGTTTGCAGTAGCTCAGGCAGCCGGTAGTTTCAGAAATTTCAAGTCTTGTCGCGCGGCTCTTTCCGCTTGCTCAGTCAAAGTTATACGTGAAACTTGGAGTAAGACGTCCGGAGACGTCTTCAGAATTTGCTCCTAACCCCGATCAACCACATGCCGAAAGCCTCGGTTGAAGCCTATGGGCAGGCTCTGCAATGGAAGTTTAAACTGGTATAGTTCCCACGACTTGAGGCACTTGTACCCCCACTAACCGCGAAAAGTTGTCATATGGCCTCAGTGCCTCTCCGACGGCACAGGTGAAACCTTTACGAACACGCGCGATCTCGTGGCGAGGATTCAGGCAGGATCATATGCAGGAAATCCCCAGTTAGCGAATACTCTGCGACCTGAGATGTTGAGATCAACCGGTCCCTGCGGACCTAAACCCTAAACCCTAGGATCACGACTTTGGGTTAAGGGTTCACTGTTCAGGCTTCAGGGCTTGGCTTCAGCTGCATGTATCTTACATTCAAGTCGCATACACATGCACTGTGTGCTCTCTCTCTCCCCCTCTGTCTTTGTGTTTCTCTCTCTCTCTCTCTCTCTCTCTCTCTCTGTCTCCTCTCTCTGGCTCTATCTCTCTCTCTCTCTCTCACTCTTTCTCGCGATCGATCAAGCAATCACTCCGTCAATCAATCAAGCAAGCACGCAAGCCAGCAAGTACGCAAGCAAGCAATCAAGCGGTCCAGCAATCAAGCAATCAACCAACCAGTCAGCCAAATCAGAGATCAGCCAATCAATCAGTCTTTCTGTGAGTCTGTGAGTCTGTCAATCAACCAATACTTGGAGGATCATGGGACTTGGTAAGTAGGGTTATAAGTACCGTCATTGGGGTTAGCAGTATAGTTATAAGTAGAGTTACCTTAATTATAACTCTAGTTACTAAGTCCTATGATCCTTTAAGTACTCAGTCCATCGATCTCTTTGTTTCTCTGTCTATCGTTCTGGCTATCTTACCAGCTAGCTCACTTCCTATCTATCTACCTGTCTATTATCTATCTACCTGTCTACCCATCTATTTACCTATCTATCTATCTGTCTATCTATTTATCTTTCGATCTGTTTGTATACGTACATAAACAATATTGAGTTAGGAACAGCTTCAGACTCGGACATCCAAACCCTGAACTTAGCAGCTGTAAGAAGCCTCAACGGACGATGTACCGGCACAATACCTGTGGTCTAGGCAAGGAATACGTACTACAAGTTCAGGGCTTATATACTACAGCTTGCTGAAGAGAAGAACCTTACATACACCAAAAACCACTAGAAGCCGTGCATGGCAAACAGGCCATGAAAGCAGACGGTGCCACCACTGTGGCTGCTGTCTTCGCCGCACCGCAAAGCCCTGATAATGGGGCCGCGATGGAGGCTCTGTCTTTTGTCTCGCTGCGGTTGGTTTTTTTTCTATATGTTCCTCGGTGTTTTGCGGGAAGTGTCCGAGATCTCAGTGATCTCAGAACCGCTGCGGAGGCTGGTTGATAGAGACAAACCATGTTCCTTGCATGATGGACTACCTCAGCAGGGGGATCAGGAGCATGTTGACCTTAGGCGGGAAGTGCGACCAGGATGCTTCCATGAAAACTCTGCCATTGATCGGGTCGATAAGGAGCCGAAGTACATCGCTGTGACGCTGCTAGATGTTTAAGCTGTCGACAAAGAATGCAGGGACAGTCAAGATCGTAGAAAAGGTCGTAATCATTCATAGGGAGAGAGTATCTATGTTTTGAGTTTTGAGATTGGTATTTCGAAGGTACTACATAGTAGAATTTTACATTAAGCCCATAACCCTTAAGCCACACACTGCAACCCTTGGGAGTCCTGCAACTAGAATCGATCTAAGCCTGCACTCAGCCCCAAAGCTCAGGGCGCTAAACGAGGCTTGTAAAACGGGGTCATCCCCCCCCACTCCCCTCTCCCCTCCCCTCAGGAAAAGGTTTAATATCGGGGCCTTAATAATTAGAATTGGTTTGGGGGCCCGCTATACTGTAGTTATGATAAGGAACCCCAACTAGTATAGGCCCCTACATTAGTCTCCAAACTTGGCATGCAGGAGCTGAAATGGCTCAAACTACAAACCCTGCGGCGCCACATACCCATATAGTATACGTACACTCCGGCCACAAGTACGTATATGGGGCGACATGAACCCGCAACAAAAACAACCGAAGTCACCGATTTGTCCTGAATCTTTAAGCCTGAAGCTTTGAACCTGCCAGGTGGTGGCAGAGGCCGGAAAGTTGTCCGGGGTGTAGTGCCAAGCATGCGTGTTTTCATTTCTGTATACATGCGTTTTGTCTATGTATGTCTGAGTATGTGTGTTTGTATTTTTTACATATTCACATGCTCTCCGAAACGGTCGTAAGTACATATGCAAAGCTTAAACCCCCGGGTCTTGTTAGATGGGAGTTTCAGGAATTCAGGGTCCTCAATATCGACAGGTTCTCATGATCAGAACACTAAAGGCATCCCAGCTTCAATCAACCTTCCATACACCTTGACAAGTCTGGAACATGATTCAGAGACTGCCCTAGATCGCTAGAGAATCGCGGACGTATACTTTCTACTACCTGGGCTTTATTGCTTTTGGCATCTTCAAGGCTAGCCCCAAAGCACAACGCACCCCGTAGAGGACCCTTCAACCCTGTAACCCTACCCCCTATAGACCCTGAGCCCCACGCATGAAGGAACAGCCCTAAACCCTAAGCCAGTCCCTCAGCCCTTTACCCATAGATCCAAAGCCCGTGTATCCCCAAGCCCTTAAACGCTAAACCCTGTACCCTGAAAGCCCTAAACCTTCAAAAAGAGCTGTACCCTGAGGCAAAGTAGTTCTTTTTAAAATATTTTTTTGGGGGGGTTCGTAAATAAGATCCCCTAGGGTAATCCCAAAAAGGAACCACTATGGGGCCTCTGGGTAGTGTGGTGATGGCTAGGGAGATGGCGAGAAGCGGCCGGCACCAGCCGAGGCAGCGCTGTTTGCATCGAATTTAGAGATTTGGGGTTACAGGGTTTAAAGACATTGGGGGATAATTAGAGTTTTGGGCATGGGTTTGTATCCATTACTACAGGATACCCCCACTTGCTAGGTCTCTCAGGGGGTCCGTTCGTTTCGTTGTAATGCCGTACTGCCACCCGATACCCAAAAAGTGAGCCCATGTTGTGCCTTCGTTACTGGGGATCCTCGTTGGGAGAAGTAAATGCAGTCTCCAGTGTAGTTCCTTTTTGGGGATACCTTATAGAATCCTACTTATAAAATTGGTGAAACTTAAAAAAGGAACTACAATGGAGACTGTAGGTAGAACTGCCCAATGCCAGAAAGGGAGCCCTGTTTCTTCCGTGGTTACCGGGGATCCCAGTTTGGGGTTTAGGATACTGGTTGGGAAAGCAGGAGAAGATCGTGGGGCCTTGAATTGGCGGACCTTCAAGTCAAGTGCTGTCAGACATCTGTCAATGCGAAATATGTCTTAGGGTCCACGTACCCGAGTAGGTGCCATAAGGGTTCAGGGCCATTGACTACATAGGGTATAAGGCTCCATGTCCCCATATAGTATATACTCAGGCCTTAAAGTACCTAACTAGGGACCCCTTTAAGGCTTAAGTATCTACTACAAAGCTACATGGAGCCTTTGGGTAGGGTATATAAGGCTCCATGTACCTATATAGCATATACTTCGGCCGTATAGGAGTCCCTATGTAAGGGCTTTCGGGCCGAAATATAAATTATGTGGGCGAAGGGAACCTTAGGGTAAGTTTTGTTTGGCAATGCTGGCTCCCTGGCAGTGTCCTTCGAACCTCAGTAGTGATACCAACAATTACGGCTACAGGAGAACATCAGCTTTGCCAGGAGTTCCGCGAGATCACCATGGATCTGTCACAGCCTTTAGGCATTAGCTTCACTGACGACGTCGTGGCGAAGGAGTCTTTGTTCTGGGTTGCAAGCTCTGCGGAGGGGAGTATGTCTTAGGGCTTAGGGTTTGGGGGTTAGGGTTAGTTTGGTTTTGGGTGTGGATTCAAAATCGTCCATACCCTTTGCTTTAGACATTTTGTCGTTGTTTGTCCATGCGTTTAGCCGTATGCCTGAAGGGTCTGCCACTAGGGATCGTTTTGCTGGCGGAGGATTCCCATGCAGAGTTTGCCTTGCGGGTAGTGGGTTTATCGTTGGGGTGTAAGATTTTGGGTGTACGCAGTACCAGTTTTTATCTCTAGTTTGGAGTATGCATTTTCGGTTGTACAGGGTACAGGGTGCAGAGTGAGGATGTCAGAAGGTTACTTGGAGGGTCGGGAGACGTTGTAAGTTGTCTATCTAGCTCCTCCTCCTCCTCTTCTTGCTCCTTGCGCTCTAGCTCTTCCTCTTTCCCAGAACCTCAGGAAGAGTGGTCGCACAGTGCGGACTCGGAACATGTCCTGGCGACAACTACTGTGTCACCGTCGGTCTCGCCGACACATGATGACACGGCAGGCCCGAGCAGCTCCACTAGAGAGTTGGTACACCGACCACCGTCTGAGGCATCACTGGGAAGATCGCCGAATACGCCGGATTCGCTGGAACTTGATACACAGGCCTCCCTGGCCTCCATGGCGGTGCCGGAGGCCTTGCCAGGGATACCGGAGGCACCGTTTCTGGATACAGCTAAACCGGTGCACCGCAAGTCTCTCTCTGCAGCAAAGATGCTGGTTCGGGCAGGGCTGCGCTGTGGCTGTCACTATACCTACCGATGGAAATGTCCAGGGAGAGAAGAGACATGTAAGCATCATAACCCCCATTAGGGTCCGTCTTAGGGTACTTATAAGTCTATTCATTACGTGCTTGCAGAGGCCCCGACCCTCCAAGTAGGGTGTAGAGATGTGTAGAGCCTATATCGGCTTCAGAATGCAGATGAGATGTTGAGTCTAGCGCACGGCATGCGGTTGATGATAAAAAATCCTGGATTACCCATATCAGGAATATACCAGAGTTCTCATAGTCTAGGGTCTTAAGGTAATGCAAGATTTATATCATCATCCGTAGTTTTCAGGGTTCATGGTGGAGGTTATTGGCTTAGGGCCACAAATTTGTTGTGCAAAGAGTCCTGAAATCCTGCCTTTTCCGCGCCCCTGGCCCGCCTGCTGAATGTCAGGAGGATATATGGCCCTTACAACATTCAACAGGCACTCGATCATTGAATACTGCGGTCCGAAAAAATCCGCCGTCGGCCTTCAGCAGTGCATTTCCCGTCGTTATAGCACCGTACAACGGCCATACAAGCACAAGCAGTCCCTACAGAAACAAGCTGCGACATCTCCGTAACACTGTCCAAGGTCCAGCATCCACAAACCCGCTGATGCCTGTAAGAAGCCACTTACAGGATATAGATTAGCTATGTGTGTATCTATTTAGATGTACATACACAGGTTCACATATATATATATATATATACATCTATATATCTATATACATATACACATATGTGCCTAATTACATTAATACACATATGTACATACATGTATATGTGTGCATGTATTCACCCATCAACAAGTCTGGGATTCAGGGCATGTAATGTAAAGTTTAAGGATTACTATTACTATTTGGCAGCGACCGTGGCATCCGGATGGGACGCCAGCAGCGTCAGCAACACCAGAAACAGCGTCCGGATCAGTTGAACCGCCAAGAGAACGGGACTGACGGGCCGGAGACTGAAAGAGCTATTTGTGTAGCCGACCTCGATGATCATGCACCTGCATGTCCGGGCAACCTCTCCCAGCTTGTAAGTATTTAAATCCGAGGAACGCAAAGAAAGCGAAGCCAATGCAAGATAGTCCCGCCCAGAAAGAATAAGGACGAGTTCCCCGAAGCCGACGAGCAACTTAACTATGGAAGCCCTCTCGGTCGAGGGCCTTTGGTCCAGAGTACGACAGCGGCACATAAGCAGGGTTTAGGGCTTGGGGCGGGAGGTTTAGGATTCACAGTTTAGGGTGTGGGCTTTAGAGACTATGTAAGCTTATCATGGCCTCTATATTAATCAGAGCTCTAAATCCTGCTTGAAGGATTGTGGGACGAAGTAAGTAAACGAGGTTAGAAATAGTTAATTCCACCCGGTTGTTACTTTTCGAAGTTCCTGAATCGCCAAGGCAAGCTTTAGGCCTTTAACTCCTTATCTTGAAAAGTAGCGATGTAAGACACCCCTCTCAGAACCTTGTAAACAAGAGGGTAGTGATCCAGTGTAAACGACAACCCAATCTCAACCCCCAAGCGTCACACCCTTAAACTACCCCGGAACTTGAAGCCACCTGTCAAACTCCAAGCTGCCCCGACAACCCAAAACTTCTGACGCCAATAAGAGGACCCCAAGAGCACTGAACAAACTCTGAAAACACCCACGCGAGCGATTTAAACTCGATATCCGAAACCCTAAATCCCACAAGCCCTAAACCCCAGCCACCCTGAGCCTTAATGCCCGAACCAATCCCTAAACCCTAGAAACCTTGACCCTAAGCCATAACCCCTAAACACCCTACGAAAGGAAGTGAAGCCCTAAATGCGGAACTCCCAACCCCGAACCCCAAAGCCTAAACCCTAAACCGTAAACCCTGCCCTTAAACGAAAAAAAAAACAAACCCTAAACACTGCGAAAGGAAGTGAAGGAGGGCTCCCAAGCCGAGAAGCTGGGAGTAGGCTTTGGGCTCTGGTTTCAGGGGGTTTTCTGGTTGTAGACACGGTTTTACGGTTTCTGTAGGGTTTAGGGTTGTAGTCACCGTTTTTAGGGTTTAAGGGTTTCCGGTTAGGGTTTCGGGGTTAGGGGTTTAGCAGTTTATTGTTTGGGGTTTTTAGGTTTGTAGGCACGGTTTCAGGGTTTGGGGTTTGGTTTTGGGTTTGGAGTTTAGGATGTAGAGTTGGGTACGGTTTAGGGTTTACAGTGTATATCGTTAAGGGCTTTGGGGGTCTATGGGGCTTTTAGAGTTTACGGTGCAGGTCCGGTTAGGCTTAGGTCTTAGGCTCTACGGTTTAGGGTTTGGGGCTTAGAGGTGATGAGGGTTTTTATGGTTTACTACAGGGTGTAGGATGTAGGGTTGCCTTGGGTATTGATGCAGCGTTCTAGGTAACTTTCCCACCTGTTAGGTTTTGCAGGTTTGGGGTTCACGTGTTGCGTGGAGTTTAGGGTTTAGGGCTGAAGGGTCAAGATCTGAAATCTAAGCACACCCATAGGCTCCATAGTAGTTCTTTTTGGGGCTTCATATTTAGAATCCTATAAGCTCATGCCAAACAGGAACTACTATGGAGCCTACGGGTATGTTGAAGTTTGTCGTTTCGCATCCATGGTGGCCGTAGACCTGGCTTCTGAGAAGTTGCACTTCTTGCACAAGCCCTTCATCAAAAGCCCTAAATTACCCTAGCCAAGGCCCCCTAAAGCCCTAAGCCCTCAACCAGAAGCTCGTAACCTAAACCCCCAAAGCCTGAGCCCCAATTACCCTACACCCTAAACCCTAAACCTTAAACCTTAAAGCCGAAACCTTGAACCCTAAACCTTAAACCCTAAACCTTAAAACCCTAAACCCTAAACCTTAAAATCCTAAACCCTAAACCCTAAACCTTAAACCCTAAATCCTAAACCCTAAACCCTTAACCTTAAAACCCTAAACCCTAAACCCTACTTTAAGTGAGTCCATGGCAAGGGCGGCTCTGGAAGCTCACGACCGCTGCGGGTACCCCGGTGGCAACAGCGAAGGACCGAGGGATCAAGAGGGACTCAAGAGCGGTTTACCCAAAGGCTCCATGTACCCTTATAGTAGAGACTTAAGCCTTAAAGGGGTCCCTATATAGGTATTCTAAGGCCTAAGTCTATACTATAGGGGTACATGGAGCCTTAGGGTTAACTACTTGGAGGATCATGGGTCTTAGTAAGTACGTTATAAGTACCCTAATTTGGGGGTTATAAGTATAGTTACATTAATTATAACCCTAGTTACGCCCCATGACCCTTTAAGTATTAGAGCCAACCTTATTGATGCTGAACCTTATAGTAACCCTTATAGTACCCCATATATTAAGTTAATATGGGGGTTACTATAAGGTCCACCTTCAATAAGGGTTACTATACGGGTGACTAAACAGTTTTACTATAAGACTATAAGGGTTATTGCAAGTTAGGGCTTTCGGGCTTCAAGGGTTTAGGGAGTAGAGGTTTAGGTTAGGGGTTTCTGGCTTAAGGTTCAGGGCGGAGTTTAGAGACTCGGCAGGTTCTAAATGGTTGTTTAGTTGTTTAGGGTTTCTGCGGTTGTGTGAGGGCTTAGTACAGTTTCCTTTGAAGGTTTCATAGGTTTAGGGGTTTGGCGTTGAAATTTAGGGCGCTTCATGTGTTGCGACCTGATTCGTTTAGGCCTTGACGGTCTTGCCGGTCTCCGCAAGTTCAGCAGCCTTAAACCGCGAACTCCAAATTGGCGATTAGACAGTGCCGTGAGCCTTGTATGTAGAATACGCTTTTAGAGTTAGGGGTGCGGTATACGAGCGTAGAGATTGTAGATGGGCTGTATGCATACCAACTCTAATTACATTTGCGATGTTTCGAGTCCCAAACCCCAACCAGGCAGGATGCTCATAATTAATACTTCGCACAGTATCCATAGTTTGCCTAGGGTGCCAAACTATGACTACCCTAAGGCTCAACATAGCTCAACAACCTTGTATAGTATCGTCCTTGGGCCCAAAGGCCTTGCAAGATGAGTCCTCAGAGCCTTGGGGTTATACGGCTGATGATCTAAATCCTGCATTACCTTAATGACCCTAAACTATGGGCAATTATGGTAAATTCCTTATTACGGGTAATGCAGGATAGGTATCATCAACCGTAATACACCCCAAAACATTAACCCGGAATAACCTACCTTCTAGGAACGAATAAAAATGAAATCATAGCAAGGAACCCTAAAAAGGTATGTTATTCAGGGTTAAGGAAAGCTCTAGGCCTAATTCTTACGGCCCCTAATGTAGACTCACAACACTCAACACCCCTGATCTGGAAATCCTCCGAGCCTTAAAGACCTTAGGCCCTAATGTAGGAACCTGATCAAGAAACCTTGGGCCTTTATCAGGGTCCTTTATATGCATCCTACTATTTTGGGGTTATAGGCCGAGGGTTTCTTAATCAGGTTCCTACATTACACTCTGAACCCTGAACCCTTACACCCTAAACCCTGCCTCAACCCCCAAACAGCCTGCATTTTGGTGTTCTTTAGTATGGTTTCCTTGTACAAGTTCTTAAAACCCAGAGGCTCCATATATAGTACCATTATGGAATTTGGCCCCAAAAGACCATCCTTATCAGGGTTTAGGGACCCTATTCCACAATGGTACTATATATGGAGCCTCTAGGAAAGGCTGCAATATGATTCAGGTTCCAGTTAAACCCTACATGCCCTAAACCCTAAACCCTGAAAGGTTCCAGTTAAACCCCACATGCAGAGGAGCTGGTGGCAAAGGTCAAGGGCCTGAAGTCCGAGGGGGCTAAAGAGGCGTGGATTTGGAGTTCTCCGGTTTAGAGCCTACCTTAACCCGGAATAAGCGACCTTTTTCAGGATGTATATAAGGAAGTCATAATAAGGAAGCCTAAAACGATAGGCTATTTTTGTTTCAAGGTAAGGGTCTAGGGCCTTTGGGGTTTAGGGCTTTCGGTTTGGGGTTTTGAGGGCTTGGGTTTAAAAAGCCTTTGGGTTTGGGGCTTAAGTTTCGGGTTTGGGGGGCTTAGGCTGTAGGGTTTGGGCTTAATGTTTCGGGCTTGGGCCCAGGGTTTAGGTATTCGAGTCTTGTTTGGCTGAGACAGTCGGTTCCATTTCTGCGGATGTGAGTGCTTTTCGGCTGTGTGCCTCAAGTCTTGTGCTTAATAAGTTGGCATGTGGATGTTAGTGTGGAGGCTGCGACAGTTTGTCTAAATCATGCGTGCTCTTGTGCATATGTGTGTGTGGGCGGGGCCTGTAGGATGCAAGGTATCTTATGTGACAAGGTCATACGGAAGCATCAACGATTAGTAATGCAAATCCTCAGCGCTCCTCATATCCAAATATTATGCGGCATACGGACCCCGATCCCTAAACCGTAAACCTTAAACCCTATCAACCTTAAATTAAACTCTAGACCGTAAACCCCAAGCGCGACGCAAGCAAGACCGTAAACCCCAAGCCCTAAACCTGAAGCCCAAGCATCAAATCCTGAAGCCACAAACACAAGCCTCTGGAGCCTGCCCCAAGTTCATCCTAACCCCTCAAGTCCGGACTTTACTAGAGCCTTTGCCTGCTGTTGAGGCTTTTTTTTTGGATTTCGGGCTCAGGTTCGGGCTGGGTTCAGGGTGTAGCAGTGAAAGAAGCCTGCTCCAAACTCAAGCAGGTATAGACGGAGTGAAATCCGAGCAGAAGCCATCATTCCACCCCAAACTCTAAACCCAGTACAATGCACACCGAAGGTACGGTGGTCAATCCTATACTATACGGGCCTTAGTAATTACCTCTACTACTTTGGGGGCTCTTGATTACAATTGTAGTATATTGGGCGTCAAGACTCTATTCTGCTTATTAAGGTCTGATATTACCAGCATAAGGCCCTTATATGATCAGCATCCTCTACATCGCAACTCTGGGCGCCTAGACCCTAGCCGTCGAAACCGCAAGCAAGCTTGGTTACATGAGTGTTTCAGAACGGCCCGCTGATACTCATCCCACAACCCTGAACCCTGAAACTCTCGCCCTTCCCAGTAGCTTTGAATGGAGCATGATCCTCAAAAGTGGGTATTTAGAGCATATTAGCGGGTAGTTGAGGAGTCTTTGTCAACCCGAAACATTCGGCTGATGGACAAAATCCTGCATTACCCAGTATAAGGAATATACCATAGTTCCCATAGTTTAGAGTCCTTAGGGTCATGCAGGACTTCGTCCATCAACAGTTTCTTATGAGAACCCTTAAACTTTCGCCTAGTGTAGGAACCTGATTAAGAAACCATATATAGAGAACCCTGATAAATCCCAAGGTTTCTGAATCAGGTTCCTACATCAAAACTCTTTTAAGAGCACCTCCGAAGACTCGCTCCGGGGGAGGTCACACTTCGATTTCTCGTCTCCGGAGGCAACCCACGGGCCTAGGGGTTAATAGGGTTTAGGGTTTGGGGTATAGGCGTTTAGGGTTTTGGGCATGGGCGTTTAGGGTTTTGGGCATAGGGGTTGGGCATAGAGGTTTAGGGTTTTGGGCTTAAGGTTTTGGGGTTTAGGGTGGGGTTAGGATTTGTTGCCGGCCTTTCTTTGGGGGGTAGGGATGCACAGGGTTTTCTATGGCCTTACCGGTTTTGAAAGGTTTCAAAAGGGGTTGCGGAGGTAGTTGATAGGGATTTGCAGCGGGTTTGAGAAGGCTTGATGCCTGAATCCTAAACCCGAAGCCCGCCTGGATCGAGGTGGTCACCACAGGACGCTTTCAGCGTCAGACACCACCACAGGAACACCCACGCCAGCAAAAGAAAGTGGGAAGACCTGGCATATGACTGGCGGAGAAAACTCCGGCAGTAGGCAGCATGGTGGACTCATGTGAGTTCTGAGAGATCGGTAATTCGCCCCCACAGCTCCAGCAACCATCCACTGACGCCCCAGTGGACACACACCCGCACAGAAGGCAGAGCAGCAGGGTTTGTTTGATGGATTTGAATGCGAACTGCTCACAAGGGCTTCCGGAAAAGTTGGAAACATGCTACCAAGAGCAGAGCACTGTTTCGATCTGTCAATGCAGCGCCACCCCATGGCACATTTAGCTGGCCCGAAGCCGTAAACCAGCTTGCCTTCCCTGGTCAGCTATTGTGTTTCTCTTCGAAGCTAGGATGAATCACATGGGTAGTTGTCAAAACTATGGTCCCTTTTTGGGTCCCTATTATGATACGGCACCTAGACCTATTATTTGGGGTACCCCGAAACGGACCTTATTTTTGACAAACACCCACATGAGAAATCCAGAGCCTTACTCGCCTTCATCCCACCTTTGCGGGCCTTGGACTACCGAACAATCCAGATTCCAGCAGTCCATCATCCACGCACATTTTTTTCATTTATGCCCCATCAAAGCGCTCAGCCCCAAATAGGTCCTAACCTTAAATCCCGAGACGATAGGGTGCCCTAATTTTGGGATCGGAGGCTTTGGGTGAGCCTCAGTCAGAATTTATGGCGAGGGTCTTGAATAACAAATCTAACCAAACAGGGTATCAACATTTCAGGGCCTGGATCCCAGGTGTGGTAAAGATCGTATGACAATAAGTCACAATGACATACAACACTTGTTTGGTTTAGGGCTTATGGTAAAGGTTTTATGAGTAACAGGGAAACGCGAGTCCGAGCAAAGCCTCCTCAACCCAATTGCAGTCAGAGTAACTACTTCGAGAACATCTGACGGTGACACCTGGACGAATGCCGAAGCTGAAGCTACCTGAACCAAATTTTTGTCAGATTCCTGTTAGAAGCCCTAATCTGAATTTAAGAGACCGTGCAAAAAAAGAGGTGGTCTTGTAGGTTGAGGAACCGTGAACAATCAGGATTGTTGAAACCCCTACTTTGCTGTTTGCGTGCTCCGATGTCTCAACTGACAAAAGCCTGGCACCTTAGTTCCCTGACCCTAATGTAGTACCCTAAATAATAGGATCCTTACTATAAGGAACCCAAAACAAGGAACCCCTTACTTTCGGAACCCCCAAATCCCAAGAGGAATCCCAAAGCCCGCGGCCAGACTCCGGCGAGACAGCAGCGAAGAAGCAGCGGACAGAGTGAGAAACCTCCTCGCCGGACCAGCAAACTTCGAGTTTCAGGGCTCCTGCAGCATAATGAAGGTAACTATACTTATGGTTACTCATAACCGCAATTAAGGTACTTATAACCTCACTTACTAAGTCCCATGATCCTCCAAGTAAGCCCAAAGCCCCAACCTCGCACCGCCCACTTGTAGCCCTTAGCTTGCAAGCCCTGCAATCTCTGAATCTGAAGATAAGGAGCCTCGGTGTCGGTGAGTCGAAGTTTCGGATGTTCTCGTTTCATTGCCGGAAGCTGGTTTTATTGTCTCGCGAAGCGAGGTTTGGGGTCTAGGGTTTGTTTCAGGGTTTGGGGTTTTGGTCCAGTGGTTTAGGCGCTTCTGACTCCCGGGTAGGTAGTAGGTACAATAATGGCGACTGCAGTTTCTGAGTTGGTGCACGGTTTAGGGTTTAGGGTTGGCACGGGTAAATACATCCAGACACCCTGAACTTCTGAAATGATCCAAAGCCGTTGCAAGTACCCTGAATCTCGAAGTACTTTGACCGGCTGCGGCTATGTGCAGAAAAGGCGCGGTGCATGTCCCCCCCAATCTTCGCCCTCGTAGGGGCCGCAAACCCTAAACCCCAAGACCCCGAAACACTAAAGTAGAAGCCAGAAAGTTTGAGCATCACTATCCTCATGCCCTTAAGGTAAAGTATAATTAGGGGATCCCAGCACTAATTTATCATCCTAAATCAATGTTCCAAGTTTCTGGGGTTCACTATACGTAGACTAGCCCCAGACCCAAACGCACAAAGCGCATATCGGCCCTTGTCTGCTCCGGCTTGGTTGCCTGGACGATCACTGTTTCTCTGGGGGTTCAGAGTTTAGGGATTGTTCTGAATTGGCACGTCGCTTTGAGGGTCATGGTTGTTTTGAATGCGATGCCCTTGCAGGGGTCATGTTGCAGCAAGCTTCTTGAGCTAGGCAGCTAGGTACTGTAGTGGCCTAAATAATAACAAATAAATACTATTTTGGGGGCTCCTTATCATAATTCTAGTATACTGTACCCCAAAACCCTATTCAAATTATCAAGGCCCCTATATTACCTGTACACAGGCTCGAAGTATACAGAACAACAGGATCCAGACCGCCCCCGATTCGAAAGCATGAGGAGTTGGAGCACTTGGCTCCACACACGACGATGACCATCACCACAATTGCAAAAGAGGGTCCATGTCATACATTATTGGGACCTAATTCCATGATGGCAGTATATCCCTCTGGGTACGTATAGACTCCAAACACTATCTGATTGCGTACTGTGGACTACAGCATGTGTGTTAACCCTCATAATTGTCCTTCATAGCTTGGAGTTGGAGGAAGCCGTTCATGCCGCTCTTTGACCACTGGCTCCAGTCACCATCAGTGTGCCGACGTTCGGACTCTACGACGCCACTATGACTCCAGTCTTTCAAACTAGTAGAGATAAGGACTCCTAGAGGGGAGCTAGCTGAAGCCTCGCACACAAACGGACCTGAACTGGTTAATTTCAGAAGCAGTCCTCCTCATGCACCGATGCCTGCATTAATGAATATAGGGGCCTAACTAATTACTAATACTACTTTGCGGCTTCCTTCTTGTAGTTATAGCATAATGGGCCCCAAAACCCTATTCAAATTACTCAGGCCCCTGTATTGCACGTGCAGCTGTCAGAACTAGCAGAGTGTAGGCGGCCTCTGAACCCGCTGGGTCTGTAGTTCCTTCATTCCCTGCATACGCCCAAAAGCTCAATATCATTAGGAAGCTGAAAAGACCTGCGGGTCCATGTGCCCATAAAGTGCATATTTATACACATATGTGTATTCTTGAATATTTTTCTACATTTAGACATTTAGATATGCATACATACACGGAGAAACATATGCTTTGGTCTTCAACTTACACGGACCCTCGATTGGAGCCGTCACTTCAAACTTGGAGCAGAGACGCCATGTCTTTGCAGATTTCACTGGGCCTTGTTCGCCTGGGCCGTGCCCATGCAGCATCGTAAACGATACCCAAAGGGTCCTAAGTACTTGTATAGTAGAAAGAAGGGTTTCAATAGTAGGACAGTAGGACTCGCGATTATTCAAGTATCCCCTACGACGGTACCTAGGAGCCTGGTTGGATGAACCTGAAATCTGAAATCTAAGGTTTTGGGCTCGCGGTTAATGTTTGTAAACATCAAGCCCGGAAAGCCTCAAACCTAAACACCACATCCTCACACCCGAGGAACCCGACCACTTTGGTTTGATGGTGTAGCGGTCGGGGTTAAATATAGGGGCCTAGATTATTACCAATACTATTTTGGGAGTTCCTTATTATAATTAGAGTAGAATGGGCTCAAAACCTTATTCTAGTTATATTAAGGCCCCTATATTGCTGTGCGCCGGTCTCAGGGTCTGGAGTTTAGTAGGCTCCTGAAAAATCTCAGGGTGTGCAGTGTGGAGTTTAGGCGTTAGGAATCCACCTACATTGCTTTTCTTATGTCCTGAGTACACAGCAGTTCACGGCGTCAAGTTAAGACCTATTAGGTACACGGTTTGGTATACTTACATATTTGCAGTTTGAAACTTGGGGTCCGTGGCTTCAAGCAAATGTGAATTCGAGATCAAGCAACCATCAGGTTTATGTTACTATCATATTACTACCATACTACTATCATATTACTAGCATATTACTATCATATTACAACCATTCTTGCCAAGGCGGCCGGGACCCGTGCCCGGAGGGGCTGAAGTTCGTGGATGGCGAGGCCGAAGACGGGAATTTGGGATTCCGAGCTAGATAGGGGGCCTACTTGGAGGATCATGGGACGTAGTAAGTAAGTTTATAAGTACCCTAATTGGGGTTATAAGTATAGTTACCTTAATTACAACCCTAGTTACTAACTCCCATGACTCTATAAGTAAGGCTCCAGGGGCCCAAAGGACCCAATAATCAGGTACTCGGTTTTAGGATAGTAGTTATGTAGGTTAGGATGTTGGAGAGTATATGATTATTGGGTGCTTGGACCCTTAGGGAAAGGGCCTAAGGCTCCAAGGACTCATGTTTCAAGGCTTTTGGGCTCCAAGTCCATAATATGTTGGGCCTTTAGGCAATTTTGAGCCTTAGGGTTATAGTGCTCATTAAGCGGGCCTCTATCGGGTTCAGGGTTTTTGCGTTTAGGGCTCAGGCTTCAGAGGGTGGGGTCCAGGTTTCAGGTTTCAGGCCTCAGGGTTCAGGCTTCACGGTTTAAAAGGGAACTCCAGAAAGTTGGAATATGGATTAATGGTAGGATTCCCTATAATTTACCTTAAAGGGGTTACGGTAATGATGTTCCAACTTTCAGGCTTCTACCTTGGGGTCCAGGGTTCTGTGTTCATGTTTTGGGGTTCAGGTGTTCAGGGCTTCCAGCTGCAGGGTTTCATTTCGCAGTCTGAGATTTAGTGGGGTTTAGGGTTTAGGCGGTAACCATTAAATTGAAAGCCTAGAGATCCTAGAACGTTTTAGATGTTCTATAGGACTCGGCGGCTAATCGTTTAGGAGCTCTTTTCTTGTGGGTAGACGATTTAGCTGTTGGACATTGGGTTTCGGGGCTTGGGGTCACCCGTATGACATTACAACATCATGTGAAGTATTCCTGTGCAATGCTCGGGTCTGCATCGTTTCTGATACCAGTCCTGCTTGTGGCCATGGAGCCATCTGCTATAGAGTCCCAGAGAGGATAGACGGACCGTCATGGGATTCCGGCTGGGATGTGGAGAGTTTGCAACAGGTCAGGTACATTCATGTTCTTCAGGTCCTTCACCGGACCTCATGCCACATGTATGTTCGCATGCTTGCCTGTATGTATATACGTCTGTATTGTGGCCCATAACGGTAGGCAATTGAGACGACCGAAGAGAGGCTAGATGGAAGTTCTGGGTGTGTTGTTGGCAACTTCACTCTGTAGCCTATTCGGGTTCAGCTCAGATTTGAATAAGCAGACGGGGTCTCAGGGTTAGGGTTTAGGGTCTAGTGCCTCGAACCCAAACCCCCAAACCATAAGCCCTTCAGCCCCAAACGAGACAGTAAGCCCAAAACCGCGAGCCCAAGACCACAGGAAGCCAGCAACTTCGGTTGTAGAATCATAGGAGGCCAAAAAGAGTTTTAGCCTATGGGGGTTTAGTAGGGAATTAGGGTTCCCATAATAGGTTTCATATTAAGGAATCCCTACCCCAAGAATCTTAAACCCCCGTTTTGGCCTCCGATCAGAGAAGGGGCTTAGGGCCTGGTTTGTGTTCCCAGAATGAAGATGAGCCCCTCGAAAGCCCAAACCCTGGACCCGAAACTAATCCAAGCAGCCCCTTTAGGGGTTTAGGGTTTAGGGGTTTAGGGTTTAGGGTTCCAATCGCATTCGGAGGAGGGGACCTTCCGTGTGGACGACCTCGCGAACTTCTGGCGTGACGGTCTGGTCGAAAGCGAGAGTGCTGTGCATCAGCGAAGTTCTTTCCATCTGGATACATGTGGGGGTTTCCGAAAATAGGGGACCCTAATATAGTACCTTAAATAGTAGGATCCTTATTATAAGGACCCCCAAATAAGGTACCCCTAATTTTCGGAAACTCCCATGTATAGAGACACACACACACATAACATGTATGCCAGGGTTCTTGAACATAGGTGCACCTGAGGAATGTAGCGGTCCTTATCACAGCGAGCCTTGTTTTCTGGATCTCCACCAGGCACCGTGATTTTCTGAATCTCCCATATGTGCAGTGAGGGTTTAGGGTTTAGGGTTGAAATTGGCCTGGTTTTCTGGCCGGACATGGAACACAGTGCAAGGCCGAGGCCAAGCCACAGGTGCCCGAAAGAATTCACTCACCATACCTTTGTTTTTTTGCTCTCTCCCTCTGTCTCTCTCTCTCTCTCTCTGTCTTGTCTGGCCTCTCTATCCGTCTGTCCATCCGTCTAGGGGTTTGTCGCTGTCTCTGTCTTAGACCAATACCTGCATGGAGTTATTTCTGGTGATGCGACACCAGCTTAGACCGGCAGCGGTATGCATCTGTGGGTGAAGCATGCCTAAGCCCTATATCGCAAACCCCAAACCCTACACCCCAAACCTTAAACCCCAAACCCTAAACCCCAAACCCTAAACCCCAAACCTTAAACCCCAAACCCCAAACCCTAATTTCCAAACCTTAAACCCCAAACCCCAAACCCTAAACCCCAAACCTTAAGCCCCAAACCCCAAACCTTAAGCCCCAAACCTTAAGCCCCAGACCCTCAACCCCAAACCTTAAACCCTAAACACTCAGCCATTTACCGCACTCTGCAGGTCGCCACTCGAAGAATGAATTGCTCGACACCATCAGGAAGAACATGTACCATGAGGCGCGCGAGATGGTAATAATATGCGGGCCTTACTGGTTAGAATAGGGCTTGTTGGGGGGGGGGGGGTATAGTATACTATCACTGTAATTACCACGAGGCGCGCGAGATGGTAATAATATGGGGGCCTTACTAGTTAGAATAGGGCTTGTTCGGGGGTATAGTATACGTTAGTTATAATAAGGAACCCCCAAAACCCTATGCTAATGATTAAGACCCCTGCAGTATCCGGATGTGCACTCATGTGCACAAGAGGTAACACTGAGGCTAGTTTGTATTGCCGTGAGTTCATGTTGCAAGAACTTTCGCACCACAAAGGTCCGATACCATCGAGTAGAACCGATCCCATGCTTGTAGCCAAGTGATGGTACAGCACATCTGCACAGAAATTGCATCGCCGCCATGAGTTCCAGCAAGGTTCAACGGAGTTACAGCCCTATAATCATAGCCATGTTCTTGGCTTGAGCCCGCCCTGACAACTGATAACATCGATTGTGCAGGATGGTGAAGAGATGCGCTTCAACCTCTTCGAGCATTCGGACACTGCTGCCTGAATTTCATGGGGGCTCTTGAGTTGCTCTGCATTTGCTGTAACAGCAGCAGCAGCAGCAACCCATGCAAGCAGGCTCTTAGGAACGCAACTATGCGTATTGAAGATCCTACTCCTAACTCTACTATTTGCTTAAGAACCCCCCCCAAAAAAAATATTCCTTATGGGGGTAATATAGGGATTATTGTTTTTATTTTTGGGGGGTTCTTAAGCAAATAGTAATTGCCCAACGGGACTACAGTGTCACCCGGACCGACCAAGCAGATGTCACCCGAGGCCCCGTGCTTTGTGCCGTTCTCCAATTTTGTCCCTCGCGGCTGTGAAATGTAAATTAGGGGTTTAGGGGTTTAGGGTTTAATAGGGTTTAGGGTTTAGGGGTTTAAAGGGTTTAGGGTTTAGGGTTTAAACCTCATAAACCTTCCTTCAAACCTGCAGCATCGAACCATGAAGTTCTGAAGCAACAAAACATGAGCAAAAGAGACTGAGCTCCACCCGTCAGACATGCGAAGCCCAAAACCCGGTAACTGGCAACCACACTCCACTGCAGAACCCGTTCTCTGCAGAAGTATCTGGTTCATCTAGAACTGACTTGTTGAGCTTCGGGTTTGGTGAGTAGGTTTGGCTTAAGCTTCTGGGTCCTCTTCGGAGTCTTCAATTGGGACATGGAGTCAAAAAACCTTACAAGAGTTAATTTCAACCGAGTTGTGGGGGACTGTTGAAATCGACACCTAGTGTAACATTAACCTATGCAGGTTCTTATCATTAGGGTGCATCCTATTTGAGCACATCTCGTACCCAAATCCCTTCACCCTGAATCCTAAGCCCTCTCATCCGTATGAAGCCCTGATCCCTTGACCCTGAAACCCTACATGGCAGTTTCCGAAAATAGGGGACCCTGATATAGTTTCCTAAATAGTAGGATCCTCATTACAAGGACCCCAAAATAAGGTTCCCCTAATTTTCGGAAGCTTCCCACATCAACTCCAAACCCTAAGCCTTAAACCCTAAACCCCAAACCCTAAGCCTTAAACCCTAAACCCCAAACCCTATAAACCCCAAACCCTAAGCCCCAAACCCTAAGCCCAAAAACTGCCCTACAGCCCGGTACCCTCGAGCTGGAGGAGATCGGTCTTTGTGTGAAAGTGTTTCAGAGCCGCCACAGCCGCTTGGTCTGCAAAACAGGGTTTGATAGGCTGGTGGGAGTTGGAATGCTTTCGTGTGTAGGCCTGGCTCGAATATGGTTTGTGGGTATCTTGTATACTGCACATTTCGTCGGGAACGCTAGGGAATACGATTGAATACTAGTCCCAGTTTGCACAGGATCCCATACTGGGCAGTTGTTTTTTTTCATGACCGTCAACTCCTAGGATGCGGCATTAATTACAAGCAACCCACAACCACGAAGCTCGATACTTCCCGGCGCGCCACAACTATATTTCACGTGTGGGGGGCGTCTGCATTCTTCAGGCAAGTCGGAGGGTCGGGGGACTTAGCAATTAGGTAAGAAGTAGCATTATCAATACCTTGAAAGGAGTTGAGAAAACACGTACCCCGGACATGTTTCCTAGTGTAACTACAAGTGTCAGGTTAGGACAGAACGAAGACTCATCAACTGAACATTTGGCTCAAGGAAAACAAGTGCGATTGCTGTACTTGTTGCTGTTCCTTGCTAGAACACTTGTGTCTCTTGTGTTCTTCTGGTTAACAGCCTCAGCTTTGTTTGTGTTGTGGCTAGGTGAACTAGAGCCTTTACCTGAGCCATAGCCGTCCATATTCTCCACCGTCCTTTGGTGTCGAGAGCGAAATCGCATTGCGTAGGGCATTAGCTGTCCTGCCTCGTACTGATACTCCCCGTGTTGTGCTAGAGCCAGGCCACCGGGTTGAGTTCCATATCTGCAAACATTACGCACTTCAATCACTGGGTTAGATTCATACAACAGTTGCGCGTGCGTCATCCATTGAATCTTTGGACTAGACTTGCAAGGGCCCTAAGGAAAAGGGTTTACAGGCAAGCCAGACTAAGGGTTCAAGAACTTCTCACACTTCGCAGGTGGTTTAGTCTTAGACTTGAGGAGGTACCTGTCCCGTGGTTTCCGCTTCGTGGACCCTCCCCTTGGCCTCAGGCACCACCTTACTCACCGTGTATGCCCAGAGCAGACGGGCATCCGACTGTGTGTGAAGCCTTGCACGACTGGTTTGTGGATCTTTACTATAGTATAAGACTTTGGGTACTTGAGACGTTCTTCCCCACTTACCTTGAGAATCGTAGGAGGTGGAACAGGACTAGAACGCGCTGGCGAAGGATTGTTCGCAGGTCCATTGAATCGTGGTATCGCACATCCTTCTTCTTGTACCGATTGCATCAAATACATAGGGTTACCCAACTCCGATACGCAGACGATTACATCGATTGGGGAATCCCGAGATACTACCCATAACCAAAAGGCTGCATTCGCGCTTGCCTCCGCCTGCTGCGTCGAGGCTGCTGCATTGCAACAGGTAAGAGTGTCTTTGAGTCACTGTGTTGGCATCCCGCCACCGGTGGACTTAATCTGAACTCCAAGCCTGATTTCCCAAACTGCGTCTGCTTAAGCAATTGAGTGGACTTGCAAATCATCCAATCAAGGATTGTGGTGAGTACCCATACACCTCTTCCGAGACCCGTTCACGGTTTAGGAAGGCCTAGGGCTTTGTGGTGTGAAGGGTTTTGTGAAGGGTTGCAAACGGTTTCCCATCACCGCCATCGTCCCAAACAACATCGAAGGCACAACCTGCAGTCCCGCGGTTCTCCCTTTAGGTTGAGGACTTGTGGTTGACTGGGTTATTGCCCTCCTGCTGGCACCTCGCCACAGGGGCAACAATCTGCAAAGCACCATTGCCCGTGCACTGAAACCAACGATTAAGGATTCAGGGTCAAAGACCTGTGTGCATTCGTCGACGACGCTGGCTTGAAGCCGACGGCTTGGTTGGTGTTGTTAGTGGTTGACTCTTGACCTTCCGGTCTTCTAGTCATCGGAGAAACCGTCAAAGGCTGTGAAGTCTAGCGAAGGCACTTCGCACATTCACCTTGTCCGTAGAGCCATTAAAACGGCACGGGGTAGATTGAGGGAAAGCCACTAAGACGGCATTGGGATTACATAGTGCTTTGGGGATGGATCCCACATCTCAGCGGATCATCGCCCTCTCGACGGCCATTGCTGGTGATGAGAGGCTGCAGCGATCTATCGAGATTTTTAGTGGGCTATCTGGAGGAGGAAAGATTAAGAATAGGAGGAGGAAAGGTATGGCCGTGACCATTCTCAACATCTTCAAGCAGCACCTACACACACTTGATACGGCAGAGGCGTCAGCTCTCCTTGTTGTAGTGTGCAGGCGACTTGATGAGATTGAGGATCCTGATTTCCTCTTTGGTCAGTCGGTGCCGATTCTTCAGGACGTTCCTAGCGACTATGCTAATGCATTGGAGCGCGACGACGATCTTGAGGAGGTTGCTGATGCATCCGAGCGCGACGACGTTCTTGAGGAGCATACTGATGCACCCGTGCGCGACGACGAGCTCGAGGAGGCTGCTGATGCATCCGAGCGCAACGCAGACGACGACATCCACGAGGAACCTAATGCACCGGACGCCGATGTTGAGGAGTCTAATGCACGGGGCGTCGTAGCGGATGTTGTGGATCTTTTGGATGAGGTCCCAGTGCTGCCGAGACCTCCCGCTAGTGCCTCGGCCGACTTGCCTCCTACTCCGAAGCCCCCAAGGTCTAGACCAAGAATAGGTGGTGCTAGGACTCCGGTTCCTCCACCTCCTAGGCCTAAGCACTTGGGAATTAGAACACCAATCCCTCCATCTGCAGGACGGGAGGCTCCAGAAGGGGGCTACTTGGTAGTTCGCCCCAAGAAGCGGCCAAAGCCGCCGCAGGACACTTCGGATAACGAATACTGTAATGAGTACCCTACGATAGAGGAATCTTTTGTGCCAAAGGCGTCAGGGGTTTCCGTGGGTTCGGGTTGCATTGGAGATTGGACATCGGAGCAGTGGCGTGAATACAATCGTAGACAGGATCTGTCAACGGCCGCTGCCTCTTCATCTTCTGGTGCCGCTTCATCTACTGATCCCATTCCTGCTACTGCTGCTGCTCCTGTCGTCGATCCTGCTCCTGCTGCGGGTGCCATTTGGGTTGAGCATTTTGCTCTCGACGGTGCGGTTGCAGAGATTCGCAGGCGATCTGCTGCTGATCATATTCTGACGCTGGATTGGCATGGTGTGGCAGACAAGAGCCTTGAGGCCACTTCCCGTGTTTTCTCCTCGTGTGCGAGCCGGCCTGATGTTTTGATGCTCATTCTGTCTAAGACAGAGACGCAGCGATTCAAGGAGGTTACGTTCAGGGAGACAGACCGAATGGCCCGGGCGCACGGCATTACTGTATTGTGCCTTTTTACTCCGCGTGCCGTCGGAAAGGACGGAAAATCCAATGCACTGTGGACGGCGGTTAATGGCTCCGGCGCGACTTTTCGAACGATCACGCATGTTGACGATCGTGAGGACATCGTACGGGACTTCGACCGCTACAATGCATATGGGTGGCGCGGTATCCACATGTCTGCCCGCGAGCGCCGAGATCTGCACCAGCTTCTGACTGATCAGGGCGTTCTCTAAAAGAAAATCTGGTGCCACGTTATCAGTCCTAAATTCCTATCCGTGCGTGCTGCGGCATTTTGCTTAGTGCTGCACCCGGGGTGGATTCATTGGATTGTGATTCGGGTATTAAGGTTCATTCGTTCGGGTTTGTGGCATTGGCATTCCGCCTTCCTCACTGGTTTGGTGCTGCGGCATTTTGCTTAGTTCTGCACCCTGTGTGGTTTCCCATTGGCCCGAGAACCGAAACACTTGCAAACCGAACATTGTGGTGTTGGCATTCTGCCACCCACAGTGGTAACAATGGCGTCTTCACATGAGATGGAGACGGATCCCCTGCAGATCTCTTCCACTTCTGCCTCCGACGAAGCGGCAGCTGCTGTGCAGGCACCGGATGTGTCATTCGGGTTATCGGTTGTAACCGCAACTAAACAAAGTAGCGGGAGCGAGAGCTCACCCAGGAGTGCGAGTAGAACCGCATCCGAGGGTAGGATTGTTGCTGCATCATCATCAAATAGGCCTTCGAGGGCTTCTAGTCCCTACCATAGGAATAGAGTTGCCCCAAAACCAAAGCACATGTATGCGTGCGAGGTTGCAAAGCCTAAGATGGCAACACCTTCCGGTAATCCAGTGACGCTTGGACCACCAACACAGGAGGTTCATCTGCATAAGCATCAGCAGTTGGGTGTCATTGTACAAGGGGTTGACCCTCAGCTTCATTCCCAAGCATTGGCGCAAGCCCAGATTGTTGAAAGCCAGGCAGTAGCATATGTTTCCGAGGTTCAACAACAAGCTCAGGATCAGGTCCAGGCTATCGCCGCCAACATGAGCAACCAAGCCCAAACACGGGTTCAGGCCATTGAGCAACAGGCGCAAGCTATGGTTTCGGAGGTTTCCGTTGAAGCTTCGAGGCAATTAGCTGTGGCAAATGAGACCATTGCTAGCTTGAAGCAACAAAACGAGATGTTGGCTCGTCAACAGCAGGAGCTTTACAGTCAGATCGCAACGTTGCAAAGCATCGTAGCTGAAGTTAAGGCTGGTGCTGTGAATTCGAGTGTACCTCAGATTCCTCAAACCCAAAATGGCGCGGAGATTACTGAAGCGCTTAAGGCCATGGCATCACATGTTGGACAAACCATGAATGAGCTTAAAGATGCAGTGTTGTCCTCGTCCGCCGGAAATTCACCAAAGGCGAAGGGGCGCAGGGATCATAAGAAGGATTCGGATTATTCAGTATCGGGGGTTCCACTTGGCAAAGCTGCTAAAGCCCCATACTTATCCAGTCCCCCACCTTATGCATGCGAACGACAAGCACCAACGAACTTCTTTGATGCTTGGGCACGGTCCTCATCATCACTAGCCAATCGCCCATCATCGAATGCAAATTCTTCACCTGTGTTCACGACACCATTCTCTAGCCTACGACCTTTAGCTGGACAGGCTACAAGTAAAGGTATCGGGATTGGCGCGGGTTTTGGGCCTGCCATTACACCCATTGCTGGGCCGCCTGGCCCGCCACCGCCTCCTGAGCCTGAGATCTTCAACATAGGAGATCCCGAGGAGGGTGAAGAAGAGGAACAGGTTGATGATGATCCCATTGTTGAGCCGCGAGCCGCTGGTAACAATGATCGGGGTTATGATGGTGGTGCTGATGCTCAGCCTAATGATGGAAATGAGGAAGAGGACTATGAAGCAGCTACTTATAAGTATAAGGATCTTAAAGACTTGAAGATGCCACAGCTTCCAAAGGATAGTGTGGGTTTCCGATCGTGGCGCAACGCGCTGCTGACGCAGTATTCTGCCATTGATCGCACGGGTCAAGCCAGGATTCTTAGATGGCTGCAGGTATGCATTAGAACTGAGGTGACAAACCGCGAGATTGCACAGCTTCAGAACAACCCTGATCAGCTCCCACGGTTAGACTCATACCTTGCATCGCAGATTTCGGATTCGAGGTATATGAAAGGGGAGTTCGGGCTTGAAGTGCAGGCGTACATTGAGAGGGCGCATGCACATGGAGTTTTACCATCTGGTCGAGCGATGATAGCAATGCTTTCGCGCAGGTTTCGCGTAGATCGGGTGAGAGGTGCTACGGTCACACAGCAAACGTTGTTGGCTGTAACGTTGGACGGATTCTCATACAATCAGATGCAGACTTTTAAGGAAAGAGTCGAATACATTCTGAATGGGATAGCCCCTGAGCACTGGCCGTCTGACGCGACCTTGTTTTCGTGGTTTTACGCTAAGATTAAGAGTTCAAGGGGAATGCAACGGATCATTAACAAAGTTAAGGATTCCTCCCCAACTTCCCGTAGGAGGACGTTCGGATGGCTCTGGGAGCAATTCTCAGATCACCTCGCAGAGCTGCGTGAAGACGCCAACGAGCGTGACTTTAGGGAAGCAATGCTTAGAGAAACCGAGGGTAAAGGGAATAAGGCCACGGCAAAGCCTAAAGGTCAGGATGCTAATGCAAAGGCAAAGTCGATTGCAACAGCAGTTCCCGCAAAGGACACCGCCGTTCCAGCAGCGCCCGGAAAGCCTCCCAAAGGGACACCAAAAGGTAAGGCTAAGGCTAAATCCAAGGCTAAGGCTAAGGGTGGAGCCAAGGGTGACGGATCTGGTGAGGATAAAGGTAAAGGTAAAGGAAAAGGAAAAGGCGATCCAAAGGGTCCCCCGCCAAAGGCGGATGCAAGCGCTAAGGCTAAAGCTACCGTACCATGTGTGTTCTTCCCGAAAGGAACATGCAACCGAGGCAAAGACTGTCCATTTTCACATGAGACAGGGGGGAGCGGTAAGCCCAAAGGAGCTTCTACTTCATCAGCCGCGGTAGCATTGCTACTCCCAACAACGGCCGCAGGGAGAGCTGTCGAAAGTGCAACACGTGTTGGCAAATCCGCCACTCGTGATTCCCGCAATAGCCTGTTGCGTATCGGTTTCAACGCCGTTTGCAAAGCGCTTGCTACACTTGCCACCTTTGTCTGTCCTGACTTTTCTGCGATTGCACATGAAGCTTGGACATCGCAATCCCTCGCAGCGCCTGCCATTCTTTCGTTGCCAGCCGGGGTTCAAAGGGCTTCGGGTCATAGCTACAAGCTTGATTGGATAGCGGATTCGGGTGCAGGTCGCAGCTTGACCTCTTTTGAGTCGTTGAGGGCTCAGGGTGTTTATCCTGATGACCTAGTATGTCACGAGGATGAGCCAGTATCATTTGAAACGGGTAACGGTAGGAATGAAAGCAATAGCACCTTCAACACTGTTGGAGCTATCTTTGGGCATCACAAAAGCTATGTGCTGAATAGTTGCCCCACTGTTCGGAGTATGGGCGAACTCGTCACTCAAGGTTACGCCTTCATTTGGATGCCAGGTGAATTACCGTATTTTGCGCCCCAGGACGCAATACAGCTAGCAGCTGATAACACACGGATTCATAAGGCAGCTAGGGTTGAAGGTAATGTACCAATCTTTTCCGAAGAAGTTCAGTTCGCTATGCCGGCCCAAAAGAAGTTGATGCATGACTCAGCCCGTTCGTCAAAGACTTCAAAACAAATCACTGTTGATTCGGAATCTCGTGAAATCTTCTACGATCCCGGAGTCCCTAGCTCAACAGCCGCAGGATCTAGGGATCCCGATCCGACCGTGGAAGTAGAGGAACCAAAGGCTCCCGAAGAACATCCCGATCAACCAGTGCCGCCGCCACCGTTACCGCCACCGGCAAAGCCACCAGGTGATGGCGAGTTGGCAGATTCAGAAAGAGAGTCAGGCGAAGAGGATGGGCTTTCTAGGCATCGGAGACTTGTGAAAGAGGCGCAGAGTCTTGAGCATAGATTGTCCCATTTTCCAAAGAACCCGGCATGCCCCACATGCCAAAGGAGCAGGATGTATCGAAAGCGAGTCACGTCGAAGCGCACGGACCCACTCGAGGACCGAGGAATGCTGCCCGAGGTGACACAATTTGGGGAAAGGATCGCCACTGATTTCATCATCGTCAGAAAGCTTAAAGACGGCAAAGAAAATGCAGTCCAAGTAGTGCGCGATGAATATTCAGGGTGGATCAGAGCTTATCCGATTGCAAAAAGGGACACGGATTCGGTTTCGAGAAACCTTCTGTTGTTCTTAGGCCCAGCATATAATGATCGAACAACCGTCATGTGCAAATCCGATCAAGCAGTTGAGATTGTGGCTGCGTGTAAGCGGTTGGGCTTCATACATGAGGGTACGCTTGAAAATCGTTTTCCCCACAATTCACAGCTTGAACGAGACATTCGAACCATTGAAGAGATCGCGAGAGCTACGCACTTAGGTGCTGGTTTCGAGGTCGTTCCGGACTTATGGCCGTTAAGTGTAGACTACGCGGCTACAATGTTATCTGCAAAGCACATTGCTGCTGGCAAAGATCAGACTCGCCACTGCCTCGCAGTTGGCACGGAGTTCACTGGACGTAAGCTTCTGTTGGGACAGCTCGTGCATTATCGTGTTGACCCTACGTTGAGGGATAAGATAGCTCCTTCAACGAATCCGGGTTTGTTCGCTGGGTTTAGATACGATTCGGGCCCAAAGAGCTTTAAAGGGGTGTTGTTTGTTCTGGATTACCAAAAGATCAAGAATCGCACTCCCGGTTATGCACTCCCCATAGCTGTTCCTACTGAGGAGGTTTGGGTTGACGACAAACAGCCACCACAACTTCCTTTGAAGCGTGCTGCCGAAACTGCGTTAGCAAACTTTGATCAGCCAAAGCTAGATGACATTCAACCTTTAGACATACCGTTTGCTGCGATTGATGGCGTGACCACGCCACGGACGCACAATGAGTATATTACCATGGATAGAGTTTTCAAATTCGGTGCCACACCGGGGTGCCGAGGATGCGAATTCGAATCAACCAAACATACGCCGCTTTGTAGGGCTAGATTCAATGCATTGATTCGCGCCGACAGAATTGCCAAAGCTCCTAAGACACCACCTGTAGCGCCTGCTGATCCAGTTGGCTCCCGAGCCACGGAGAATGCAGATCCAGGGGGGTCACTCGAAGAGGCCGCGAGCGCTGAACATGTTGAGCAAGGTGCTGTTGGTAAGATTGTTGATGACATTAATACAAAGTTCCTTGAACGGCACTCTGTGATGAATCACGCGAGGCGCATCGCAACGTTAGCAGAAATGCCAGGCATGAATGTGCTGTTAGAGTATGCTGGCCATGTTGATTCAAAGGTTGCACAAGCCGTCAGCGAAATAGGCGCTAAGTGCATAAAGTTATCCTCTGATGCAGTTGACCCGACAAACAAAGATCATGTTGATCAGGTTTTGGGACAGCTTCAACATCTAAAGGGTTCCGACCTTTGGGTTAACTTATCCTTTGTAGATCGTCACAAAGGCAAGCATAAAGCACATCGCAAAGGAGTCGAAGATTCGCTGCGTCAAACATTGCCACTATTGCAGACCTGCCTTGACAATCACGGAAGAATAGCCGTAGAAGGACCCCAGAAAGCGTTTGCGTGGAATCACAAACTTTGGAAAGATTTTGAGTCAACCAATTGCCTGAAGCGTGTATCCTTCGATGGGTGTATGCTCGGTTTTGAGGGTGACCATTATCCCAAGCATCATCCACTGTGTGTTTCGACCAATAGTCTTAACCTCATACAGTACCTGTCTCAGTACCAGTGCGACGGCAGTCATGCGCATGAGCACTGTGGCCACGCACATCAGGCATGTGAGGATGCAAGTCCGATCAAGTTCGCCAAAGTTGTTGCAGAGGCTCTCTTTCCATCGCATGCATTCAAAAGCGTGCCGCACATGACAGGTGCATATGGTATGGTAACTCAAAACTTGCCACGAAAGGTTTGGATGCAAGACCCGAGGGGCTTACAGGCAGTGCAAAAGGAGGCTGACGGACTCAGGGCCAACAACACCTGGGATGATTCCTCAGCTGTCCTTCTGACTAGCCTTCGGAGTCAAGCGAGAGCCCAGAATCGAAAGATTAAAGTGGCAGAGTTGCTTACCTTGTGTGGTGTTAAGCATATCGAGTTGGAACCACACCAACAAAAGTGGAAAGGTAGAGTCGTGTATCGTGGAGATTATGTAACGGACGCTTCACATAATATTGTCTTGTTTGATGACACAGCGACATCGCCCACAGCGCTTACGTCGCTAAACTTGACGTTTTGGTTTGGGTGTAGAAAAGGTTCAACCCTTACTTTTAGTGATGCGATCCAAGCATTTCTTCAAGCAAAGCTCGAAGAAGACACGTGGGTTATCTTGCCTTACGAACTCTGGACCGCAGAGATGAAGGAGAAGTTTGATCCGAACGCTAAAATCGCCGTAAAGCTGATGCGGAGCCTTTACGGGCATCCACTTGCCGGAAAGTTATGGCAAGAACATCTTGCAGAAAAATTACGGTCGATAGGTGGCGAAGAGGTTCCAGGACATCCTTCTAACTGGTTGTTTTGGTTTCAGGGCGAGCTTTTAGTCTTGAATATTTACGTTGATGATTTGAGTCTTGCCGGGAAGGCAGATCTTCACCAGAGATTCTGGGATCAACTGCGTAAACTGATCAAGATTGAGCCAGAAACCAAGATAGAAGATGGAGCCAGGGTTCTAGGCAGAAACCATACGATTCACCGCAGTCCGAGTCATACAACTGTCACTCTTGACATGCGTGCTTATGCCGAACAGGTAGTTGAGTTGTACTTGGAGTTGTCTGGTTTAGAGCAAAAGAAGTTGCGTAAAGTACCCACGCCTTGTCTCTCAGAAGCTAGTATATCTGACGAGGATCTAGCTGTAGAAGGAGAGCTTAGCGGCGTAGCCGCACGCATTCTTATGAAGATGCTGTGGCTGGCGCGACTATCGAGGCCAGATCTTTACTTCATTACCGGAAGACTTGCAACCAAGGTCACGCGATGGACCCGATGGGAAGATAAGGTTTTGTTTAGGGCAATAAGCTATCTTAACGGCACAGTAGACCTGTGCTTAACAGCCTCTGTATGTCACAATGAGGAACCGAGTCTTCATGTGTACACTGACGCAGATTTTGGTAGCTGTCCCTTCACCAGCAAATCAACATCTGGTATCTTCGTCTGCATTGAGACAGGAGAGTCAAGGTTCCCTGTCTTCTGGTCCTCACGTAAACAATCTTCCGTAGCGCGCTCAACGCCAGAGGCAGAGGCAATCGCCATGAGCACTGCCATGTTTTCAGAAGCGATAAACATTCAGAGTTTCATGCAGTACTTGTTGGGTTATTGTTGCAAGACAACATACCATCAAGATAACGAGACCCTGCTTACGATTCTTGCTAGCGGTTACAGCGCTAAGTTGAGGCATTGTGGTAGAGTACACCGCATCAACATCGCCTCGATGTCGGAGCAAATTAATAACGACTCAGTAGTTGCGACGTACTGCCCTACAAAGGAGCAAATAGCTAACGGCCTTACCAAGGTAATAAATCCCTGTGAATGGCCAGTCATGCTAGTCCAACTAGGTCTTAAACTTGTTCCCAAAGAGGAGAAAGCCCTCATAATCTTAGCAGACACAGTAGCGCGTGCTGAAGCGTTCGCTGGCAGCCTGCCACAGCGCATCAATAAACAGCATCTCGTTCAGCTGCTGTCTTACCTACCGCAAGAGCAATCAGCAAGGGCTGAATCTGCAGAAGGTGTTCATTCCTTCGCATCAGGTGCTTTCGTACACGGTGGCATCGTTGGTGTAAGGAACATGACAAGATTGTTTCCCAAAGCGACTGCTGTCATCACTAGGTTCTTTGGACAACTGATGCCTTCGCACACATTTACCACCGTAATCGTGCAAGAAGGTGTAATGACACCGATGCATAAGGATTCGCACAACGCACCTGACTCTAAGAATCTCCTAGTAAGTTTAACGCCGTGCACAGAACCGCTGCTGTGGGTTGAGGATCCTGAAGGAGACTCCCCATGTCCGGCACCAGGCATTAGGTTACGAGGTTTCTTCTTGAAGAGTCCTGCGAGATTCGATCCAAGGCGTTGGCATTTATCTGTTGCCACCAGCAATCCTAGGTTCACTGCAGTTGCCTTTACAATCAGAGACTCGACCAACATCAGTCCTGATGACGGTCACTTGTTACAAACGCTAGGCTTCAAGCTCAAGTAGCCGTAGACTGTTGCACATATCAGCATTTGTACAGGCTCGTAGAAGCGTTCGTACATGTCCTAAAGGGGGGAGTTGAGAAAACACGTACCCCGGACATGTTTCCTAGTGTAACTACAAGTGTCAGGTTAGGACAGAACGAAGACTCATCAACTGAACATTTGGCTCAAGGAAAACAAGTGCGATTGCTGTACTTGTTGCTGTTCCTTGCTAGAACACTTGTGTCTCTTGTGTTCTTCTAAAGGGACCCCAATTGGGGTTATGATACTTGCAAGTGTATAGTGAAAATAGCTAACTTACTAAGCCCCCCTCCAAGAAGAAAGCCAGGATTTTTCGTGCTCCGGGGTCCAGAATCCGGCTTTCTGGGTTGTCGGGTTTGCAGGCTGCTTGAGTCCTAAGCCTTAAACCCTAAACCCTAAAACCTAAGCGAAACCCGAACTCACAAGCAACACGAAACCTGAGTTCCGCAAGCCGCCGCAGTATTGGGCACCCAGATGAATTACCTCTAGTCTCTGTTGTGGTTCCTCGTTGGGATTACCAGCTAGGATCCTAAATATGCAGTTGGCCAGTCCAAAGACTAGAACTACGATGGAGACTATAGGTATGATTCTGCCGAGGAGGCGGGAAAAAAGGAAAGGGCGAGAAAGGCCGAGGAAAAGGCGGGACGACAGGAAATGTTTCTGATGCCCTAGCTTAGCCCATGTACACACATGGCATACTTCAGCCTCAAAGTAGTCCCATGTAGGTACTTAAGGGACGAAGTATATACTGTACTACATGGACACATGAACCCTTAGGGAAAGGTGTTCAGGATCGTCCGATGCGGGATGCCCATATCATGACGATGTCCAAGCCCGCTAATAAACTTTAGTAAAGGCCTTAGCATTTTCCTTGAAGGTGCATTACTTTATTGCTGAACATCGAACCAGCTTGTGATCGTACTTAGAAGACTTTCAGGCACAGCACAAGCACGTCTAACATATGGATAGGGCTAGCTTGTAACATTCGCCCCTTACTGTCCGTATACAACTATTTGTGGCATCAGATACCCCACAAGCCTTGCTCTAACGATGAACGCCTCCGCATCTTGGGTGTAACAGATAGTAATGTTTGTACGTAATACCTCTAGTTATATATATGCCCGATAATATGACCCTTCATGAAGACCCTCAACCCTAAACTTAGGGGTACTTAGAAATATTTTTAAACTTTGGTTATTATAATCCCTAAGAAACAGCTAAAATTACAATTTTGCTAGCGTTCTAAGTTCAGTATAGTAAACCCTAAACCGTGGGGGGAGTACCCCATGAGACCCTTACCCCCTGCCAAGGAGACTCTGTGGGCACCCAAAACCTGCTTAGCTTTGTACTTGCCCAGATCTTCCACTATCTCCAAGGGTAAAAGGGGGGACCCTTCATAAGGACCCCTAGGTATATACCCTTTATATAGCGATTATATACCCATTATATGGCCCATTATAGGGTAGGGGTCCCCATTAAGGGTCCCTCCTTTTCCCCTTTGACTATCCCTTACTTAACTATTACCTGGACCCGATGAAACGCACCTTTATAACTTATAAGGACTTAACGTTTATGAGAAATCATCATAAGGAGCCCAGTAGGGCAGGTTCTTGTGGGTTCAGGTCAGGTATACCTTAAACCATCGTAGGAGCCCTAATTATAACTGACGGTATAAAGGAACACCGATATGGAAGATTTGTGTCCTTAGGGGTCCAAGAGGTCGTTCAGACAATAGACTGTCGCACCATTTCGGAAGAACCTATTCCATATTCAGGGTCGTATCATAATTAAGAGACTTAGCCCAAAGAAGGGTGCTAGGTTGTAGTCATCATGTATTCTCCCGCATGCGGACCTACATCGCTTCTTTCTCAAAACCAACTACCTACGAGCATATCCGCAGCCTCAAGCCACGAATCTATTTGTTGACTCCTTTAGGCGTTTAGAGCCTTATGAACCGTATAGGGCCTGTACAGCCTTATGCGACCGGAAAGAAAACCAAGCACTGTTAGCACCCCAAGAAACGTTCTGACAAAAAGCACTACACAACCCTGATATCTTGGGCCCTTTCCATTTGCTGCCTGCTCTGCCGCAGGCAAGGGTAAGCGAAAAGGGAAAAAAGGCCGGCAGGGGATTTGACGCGGGTTCAGGGTTTAGGGTTGTGCGTTCAAGGTGTTGGATTTTAGATGTTTTAAGGCTGTAACGGTATAGGTAAGCTTCTAGCTTTCCCTATATTGCTGACGAACGAGAGTGCAGGGGCTGAGAGATAGTGTCTTGGGTTCAGGGCGTAAGTAGGACGCATCCTCTAGTAACAGGTTTACTTTGCTCCTTCCCGTTTGTAGTCTAGGATTTGATCTTGCTTTTCAAGGGGCATCGCAAAGTTTTCAAGCAAGGAAGCAACAGATTGCCCGCTGTGTGCTAGTGAAGGTGGTTCAGCCTGGATTCTGTTTCTATTGCAATGAGGCAGGCTCTCGACGCCCCGCTGCAAAAGGGGACTGCTAAGTCGCTTCATGGATGACCATGGCGGTGCATGAAGCTTTCTCAATGGAGATCGGCACTGGCTCAGATCGCCGACAAGATCGACCTAGCGTAGTTCAACTGCAAGGTATTATATTGGTATTGAAGTATATTGTAGGTATTGTATTATATTTGATTATACTGTTTTTATTTGATGGCATTAAACTATTGAATTCAGGTTTCTATATGACCTTTTTTCTGTTGATTACTTGCAGAAGCTCTTCGAGCAGCCTCCGTCATGGAGTGTAGAAGTTAAACCCCCCGCAAAACGCTACAACTACGGTAACTACGGTTGATGATTAAAACCCTGCAATACAAATAGTCAGAAATATACAATAACTCCCATACTTTATATCACCAAGTGTACAAAACTCTGTAGAATCCGCTAAGAGTCTGCAGAACCCGAAGCTCTGCTTTGAGAAAGACGAGCTCATGCCTTGTGCCTCGCAAGGAGGCTTTCGAGACGATCGGGGTCGCAGTTCGGACCTCATAGTCGGCTTACTAGTGTCTACAGTGAAAACCAGAAAGTTGGAACATGAGTTTAGGATGTTTAGTGCTAGGATTCCCTCTAATTTACCTTAAGGGAATGAGGATAATGATGTTCCAACTTTCTGGCTTCTACTGTATACTGTTTTCGGGGGGGCTCTTTTAAAGGCCCCATAAGGGCTACTATACGGGCGATTATAAGGATTCAGTATAGGGGCCTAAACAACTACCTACGCCGTTTTAGGGGTTCCTTAGGCCCCCAAACCCTATTCTAATTTTTGAGGCCCCTATACTATGTTTGATGGGTTACTGATGTTTTGGGGTTTGGTTGGGTTTTCAGCTTCAAGGGTTTCGCAGCTTGGGTTGTTTCTAGGCGTGGGGTTTATTCATGGGTTTGCTTAGGATTGAAATTCAGATCTTCGAGGAATCTTGTATACTTACAAGGCTTGTGGGTTTTGTAGGGTTTCGTGTGTTTGGGTTTACCAAGGGAGTAAAGGATTCATTCGAGCTTGTAGGATTTGCATGGAGCTCAGGGCTACAGGGGCTCATGTTGGGCTGGGGGTTTCGACCTCCAACTCCGAGCTTTCAAGCTTGCGTCCCACTAGCCACTGAGTGCCGTTGGCAGGGTATAATCGGGACTGAGTAGGTTGCGACAATCAAAGTCGGCAGGATAGTGCGGCTTAAGGGTTCAGGGTTTCGGGTCAGTTTGTGTTCTGATGGCAGTGAGCAAGCCCTTAGATTCTGGTACACCCTGACCTCATTCCAACAAACAGGCCGAGATCTTGGACTCGTCAATCCTGCAGCCTCGCTAGCTTAAGCTGAGCAAAGATCCGTAGACTGAACTACCAGGTGGCAATGTGGCAGCGCAACCTAAAGAAATTCCACAGGCCATGGGCTCATTACAACCACCAGAAGGCACAGATGAAGCCATGGGAAGAGGCGAAGCGGCGATAGGCTCTGACGATGACCTGCGGGAGTGATCCTTGTGTTTCTTTTGCTGGGCTTGGAAGGCAATTGGGATATGAAGTGTCAATCCGTGCCCAAGCAAAGCCAGATAGTGAGCCGTCGCAGTTCGACCACCGCTGGCAATCGTTGAGTTGCGAAGCAGCAGCGCCGTGGAAGACGAAGGCGGCTTGGCCAGTCGTCTTGAAGATTTCTGAAACCAATGCAACGGTGGAAGATGCAGAAAGCCAGGCAGGCCCACCTCTTTGTATCCGGGTCATGACTAGCTTACATAGCTTGTAAACTGCCATACTGGCTGAGGCAGACCACCATGGCCTGCTTTTTGTAGGCTCAGATTTTTCAACCCTAACTATATAGAGTTTATAGGGACCCCATAAATAAGTAGGTTCCGGTAGCTCCAGGTATACACCCAGATGCTCAATCTCATTTGTAACCCTTAAACTCAACCCGGTTCGAGCTTCAGATGCTGCAATCCTCAGCTATGGTGGTGTAGGAGTGGCGTCTCAACCTGAATCCGAAACCGTGCGGCCAAATGAAACCTTAAAGCCATCTATGTAATCTATTCCGGCTTTGAAGACTTGTAAGGACTTCGTACTTGGAGGAGGCCCTAGAGTCCAGCAAAAGCGTGGGGCTAAAGGTTTGCCCTAGTAAATCCCTATGCACTAAGCTAGCTTTTCGTTGAAAGGGGATCCTTCCCTGAGGCTCCAGTTGCCTAAATAATGGGTTACCGAGTTATATATTATTTGATTAGTAGCCTATATAACCTTAAACGCTATACACCCTAAACCTTAGACCCGAAACTTATACTATATGTAAGTCACCGGAGCCTTTTGGGGTACTTTGTTTTGTGGTTTCAGCAGCAAGGTCGCTCTCCGCAGCGGCGGAGTCCCAGTCTGAGACGAAGATGGGCATACCGGGGCTTTAGGGTTAACATTTGGGGTTTTGAAGGTTTAAGGGTACCTTAAGCTTGAACTGGTTTTCACAGGGTTCCACAATGTCTTTGCTGTGGGTTTCATAAAGGTGCTTATACTGGTCCTATACGATTTCGTCTTGGTTTTCAGGTTGACGTCTAAAGTGGGTTTTGGGCTTTTCTCCGGGTTGCAGTCAAGTTGCTCAGTCAAGCTTCCTTTCGAGGTTGTTCAACGTGTTTTTGTGGGTTTTAGTTACGTTTGGAATGTAGGGGAGCTGTCAGGATTCTTAAGGGAAGCTGTAAGGGTTCTATACGATGTTTGTGACCAATGCTCAGTGTGAAGGTACAAGGGGGCGCCTGCTTTATGTCGGGTCTCAAAAAAGTACGTTGTGGCAACTTGAAAACCGACAGGAAGCATTGTATGCAAAGCACTACAACAAGTGCCAAGCCCTTGTTCAACAACATATATGATCTCTGATACCCTTCGATAAATCCTGACAGAAGCCCTTTGACCTTCAATCCCCAGCCCCGAAAAACCACCGCGAACTCTCTGCGTTTGCTCTGCGACTCCGCTTTTGTTCAGTAGGCTGTATGTTGTAGTTCAGCATATTCAGAAGAAGGAACACAAATTCGTATCCCTTTGACGGCCCGCAAGAACCGCCCTGTTCGGGGTTTCAGAGTTTGTGGTTTAGGAAAGTTTGCACCCGAAGCCACCAGTTAGTTTGTGCAGTACTTACACCGAGGAAACATAAACAGCAGGTTCTATGTTCTGACTAAGTTAAGCTACCCAACAGTTACGTAGGATCCGTTGGGTAAATGGGCGGAGCCAGAGATTTCGCTTTGTACAGTTCATCTTCAGGGACTAGGGTTAAGTGTTTGGGAGTTTCCGGGTATGGGATGATTCGAGACGGACCACCTGAACGCCGCAAAGTTAGGCTCTTGCTTAGGGAAAAGGTTTCGTTGCAAGCAACTGTTGTGGAATCCCCTCCCTACGGGGGTACAGTCCGACATAGAATCACAAAAGGACGCCTATGGCTATCCCAAGCCCGCCAGACTGGACACACAACCCTCCGCAACGCGAAGGCAAATCACAATCCCCATACAACCTCACTGTATTACATCCCAAGCCCTTGCAATGCTCCTAGATTCCCAACCCTTCCAACCCAGATCCGAGTTTTGCAAACTGTGAACATGAGGGTTACTGTAGCTGCCAAACCACCTGTCAAACCATGGACACGGCATTCTGGAAGCCGCCTTCCGAGACTTTCACTTCGAAATCCAATACCAAACTTGGAGCTTCGACCTCCATGACCAGATAGCAAACCCATGCAAACCCCTTTGACACACAATAGGTGTGCGAGCCCTTGGAGCCTGAACCCTGATTATGGTACCGTTGTAGAACCTTTGAACCCTTGAACAAAAACTTACAGGACCCGTAAGGGTATCTGGACCCTTGCTTTGCCCTAAATTCTAAACCCTATATACTCACTCTAAGCCCTGTACCCGAGGGTTCGTGCACGGACCCTTGAGGAAACTCAATCTAAGCCCTGAGGTCTTTCGCCACGCCGAAGCCGAGTCCTTTGCTTTAGGGTTCAGGGTTTAGGGTTTTGGGTTGTTTGGGGTTCGCGTGCGTAAGTGTAAGGCCTGGAACTTAGGCCCGAATGTGATGCTGGAAAAGATGTTCTTTTGGTTGGGATGCACCACAGTCCTCAGCTTTACTGTCCTGAAAAGCCCAGTTCTTAAGACCCCAACTCCTGAACATGACCGTGACGCACGGGCTGAACATCGAGAGTCGTATTTGGGGGCGCGATAGAGGGGGAGGGGTGGGGGTGCAGGATCGAAGCGGGCCTTTTCAGTTCGGGGTCCCGTTTGCTCAGTCTTGTCAACAGTCCTATAAACTTCAAGCCCTCAAACTAAAAGCCCTGAAGCTTAAACCCAAAGAAAATTGAACCCAATCGCTCTAGAGCCCCTAATCCTCTGGCAGAAACCGTCGCCACTGCAAAGGCCGAAGTCGCAGCTTCGAGAGCGACCACTCCAGGCTGTTTTTTTGACGGTTTGGGGTGTAGTTTAAGAAGGTGACAGTTTCACTACAGTTTTCCGACTTTCAGAGCTGATTTACTTCAGGTTGTATATAATTGTGGTCTCCAACTACCAACCTTGTGTTCGATGATTTGACGCCCAGGTTGCCTTTAAACGAGCCTGAATGCGTCGCAGGTGTTTGCATGTACTGGTGTGTCGTTCTCGTCCCACGCCCTCATACTACCGAGCTCTAACAAACCTTAAAAGCCGTAAACATTTTAAACCTTAAGCCCTAGCCCTTGCCCGAAAGCCTAAACCCCTACACCCTGCTTTTTAACAGATAATTGGATGGCACTTCCTGGGTTCCTGATGCGGAAGACTGGCACCCACGAAGTCCCAAGCCCGGAACCCCTATGTAAGTTTCTGAGGTTTCGTTTTATAGGTTCTCTGCCCCAGGTTTGGGTTTTGGGGCGTCAGGATTTTAGGGTTTTAGGGTCTAGAGTTTAGGGTTCAGGGTTTTAGGTTTAGGACCTAGGACCTATGAGTTGGGTTGAAGTTTTGATTGTCAGCACAAGTACCCTGCTTCTCAGTTCCGTAGTGCACAGCCGGCCTGCGACAAGGCCAACATGATTAGTCCATGCTACTAATGCAGCCTGCATCTTAACAGCACAAACACTAAGCCTTAAACCTCGTAAGCTTCAAACTACTTTTGCCCCAAACCCGAAACCCCAAAACATTGCAGCCCAAACTAGCAATCCCTGCACCCGAAAGCCTAAACCCTAAACCCCAAAACCAAAACCCTGCATTTGTCATGTAAAACGAAGCACCTTCGATTGCCGGGGTCGCCGGCCGAAGGCACGGCGACGATCTCCGTCAGAGAGAGGAACCAGGTCGATCCTCAGATCTGCTAAACTTAGTAGTGCCTATAGGTTTAGGGGTTTGGTGTTTAGGGGTCTAGGAGATCAGGGGGTTTAGGGTTGAGGGGTCTAGGAGATTAGGGGGTTTAGGGTTTAGGGGTCTAGGAGATTAGGGGGTTTAGGGTTTAGGGGTCTAGGAGTTTAAGGGTTTAGGGTGTGGGTTTAGGGGTCTTAGTGGTTAGGGCTGTCATCAGAACCTACCTACAGTCTCCATTGTACTTCCTTTTTGGTGTTTCCTCGCAGGGCCATCAAATAAATAAGATTGGTTAAACCAAAAAAGGAACTACAATGTAGACTACAGGTAGAGTAGGTAATGTTTAACTTGTTTGGCCTACTATAACCCCTATATAATCCTAAAGGTTAACGCCACTAGTTCCCTTAGGATACTGGACAGGTAAGTGCTAGACCTGAGTATAAGGAATATTCCTGTTCGGGGTCCGAGGTTGCTGTGGAAGTGAATTCTGGTTTGTGGTTGTTTTTCCCGAAACAGTGTGAACAGCACGATGCGGTTGTAACGATAAGATACGCTGTGTGTATGCTTGGGAACATCCGCGAGCCTTTCTCTCATCGTGCATCCGCTCTGCGACCCTATGCAACAAAGAAGCACCACGTGCTTCCAAAGGTTGAAGCACGAAGGCTCCATCGGTTTCAGAGCCGAGGGTCTTCAGCTCTGCACCTCAAGGGTGCCGGAAAAAAAAGCACCCAATACCGGCGTTCGCTGCAGGAAACAAGCCTCATCAGACCCTTGGCTAGCGGTTCGAACTGCATGGGGCAGCGTGGGCATGACAGACAGCAGCAAGTTCACCGGTGCTTGTGCCGCTGCTGTAAGTGAGGTCGAACCTCGACCTCGGAGCTGGGTTCTTGGTCCACAAGAAAGTCTTGTGACGTGCGGATGTTTTTGGCAAGTCCGGAAACCACACCGCCCTGTGGGGCCGTCATGAAGCCCTGAGTCCTGCGCGTAGATCCTATATTGGGAGTTTGCAAATTGGGGTCCTTATAATAAGGATGCTACTTATTAGGTTACTATATCAGGGTCCTCAATTTGGGAAACTCCCAATTATAATCCCTCAAAGCACGGAGCTACAGGTCGAGTTTGGGGTCTCCGATGTCAGTTGCACCCACAGTCTAGAATAATATATGGCCGTAAAATAGTTTCCAATACAATGTTTTTGTTTTTTTTTGTTGGGGGGGTCCTTAGAAGGATAGTATCATGGGCCCCAAAACCCTATTCTAATTGTTAAGACCCCTATAGTAGGGCTGTCTTTTGGGGGATGTTGATCCCAGCTGCTATGAGCCTGTGCGGGAGAGCACGGTACCCCGCGACAAGCACTTAAAGGGTCATGGGACTTAGTAACTGGGGTGAATTATAACTCAAGTAACTGTGCTTATAACTACTTGTAACCCGAATTAAGGTACTTATAACCTTACTTACTAAGTCCCACGATCCTCCAAGCAGGATCTACATGAAATGGATACCACAGAGTCGCGTGGGATTTCGTGTTCGGAGAGGTCGGGGTAAGCTTAGATGTTACTTACACTCTGCATTGTAGTTCCTTTTAACCAACTATTATGTATTTAGGACCCTATAAAAGCTTCCAAGGAAACCCTAAACCCTAAACAATAAATGGTAACCCCAAATCAAAGGGGAAAAAAAGGAGCTACAATGCAGACTATCGGTAGGTTTAGATCTCGGGATGCGAACTGTTGATCCCCGAAGTCGCCGGGTTTAGGCGTTTAGAGTTTAGGGGTTTGGGAGTTTGGGGGTTTAGGGTTTAGGGTTCAGGAGTTTAGGGATTTAGGGTTCAAGGTGTAGGGGTTAGGGGTTTAGGGGTCTAGAGGTTTAGGAGTTTAGGGGTTTAGGGTTTAGGGGTCCAGGGTTTACGGTTTTAGGGGTTTAGGGGTTTTGGGGTTTGGGGTTTTGGGGTTTAGGGATTTAGGGTTTTAGGGGGGTTGGGGTTTAGAGTTCAGGGCCATGCAATGTCTTGGAAGGTGCTGGCGCAGCTGATGTAGAGATGTTCAGGCCTGTGTGGAGCAATTGGCTCTGGTGTTTAAGGTCGGTGGCATAGGCGCAGGTCAGGTTTCAGACTTGAAACCGCTGTGTATATTATTGCACATGTTTCAGTTGCTTGTTTATACATATTTTTGTATATGCTATATACATAGACACATACAATAGATATGTTGGTGTATGTGTCATTGTTTGTGAGAGCAGGTTCAATAGTTCCCTGCAGCTGATGTAAGGATTTACGGTCAACTCATGGGCCGCAAGCCGTTCAAACCTGGAATCGGGAGTCTTGGTCCTCGCATTAGCCATACCGCTGATGGACAACATCCTGCATTACCCATTATAAGGAATATGCCATAGTTCCCATAGTTTAGAGTACTTAGGGTCATGCAGGATTTTGTCCATCAGCAGTAATTAACATACGAGAATCTCAATCCTGAAAATCAACCCAGGAAGCTCATGTCGTTTTTCTTGAGACAACCCCCAAGTACTTCTATCGCAAAGCATTTCTAAAGCATCAGTTCCGCATCCCTTCGCTCTACACAGCATTTCTTGTAAGGGAATATAACTTGCAAGGCAGCTTAACATAAGATACCGCAAAGAGGCCATAGATACATGAATGATTGACTACATGAAACAGGTGCATACCGTATGTGCACATGTGTACATATCTATATATATATATATATACACTGATAATAATATGCACCCAGACAGAGATACCCATATATACGTACGTACATCTAGAAACACACACACGCACACACACACACACATATATATATATATATATATACATATATATATATATACATATACACATACATACATATACACATACATACATATACACACACACTCATAGAACCAGAGTGTGTGTTTGTGTGTCTGCGTACATACATATACATATGTATATATATATATATATACACACACAATATGCACATCGGCTTTTTATCCTTTCACTTCAACTTCCTTCGCGAGAACCCCGAAATCTCAGACTCGTCGACGCCTCCGGAAATTTCCCAGACTGCAAGGGCCAACGCACCGGCCGCTGCAAAAGCCGGACACAAGCCGCCGCCAAAACCTCCAGGCGAACGGCTGACGTTTAGGAAGCACCATGAACTGAAGAGCCCTATAAACTTGTCAGAAGTCTCCAGGTACGTAACCGCAGGTAGTGGGCTCAAAAGGCTTGGGATTCGATCAAGGTTTGGGGTAGTTTAAAATTTAAAACTACACGCAGGCCCAATGTTGGCTATTAGGGATGAATGTTGTTGACTTTGAGGTTAGGTCATCTCTTTACCAAGCTGCTACACGTTTCAGCCCCGAAGCCCTATAAACGATATACTGTACTAAAACCTTAGAGGGTACTACCCAATTAACTTGAATTTGTGGTTGTAATCTCATAGCCGACGGAGAAACGTTATAGTTATAGGGTAACTATACTTATATAACTATAGTACCCCCATTAGGGTACTTGCAACCTTACTTACGAAGTCCCATGAGCCTCCAAGTAAGCCCCAAACCCTGAACCCTAAACCCTAAACCCTACCCTAAACTGCACCGGGGGAAAACAGCCTGCACCCGCAGCCCTGACGCTGGAACCCCACTGTTCAAGGGAGCCAAACAAAGGATCCCTTTAAAGGAACCCTGGAAAGGCACCCTCCTAAGGGCTGCTTTCAGGGTTGCTCTCATAAGGAGCCCTTAAGGTAACCCTGAAAATAGCTCTTAAGGGTGCCTTTCCACCTAAAGGGAACTCCAGAAAGTTGGAATATGGTTTCAGGGTAGGATACCTTATGATTTACCACAAAGGGCTTAGGATAAGCATATTCCAACTTTCTGGCTTTTACCTTAAACCCTAAACCCCTAAACCCAACGCTCTTTTAACGAACCCTTTGCCTTCAGGCCCGGGTTGGGAGCTCTACGAGGAGAGCGGGTTAAAAACCACCCGCCCCCCCCCCCCCCCTTGGGAGAGAGCACCGAAAAAGGCCATCGTAGGGTTTCAGTTTTAGGGATTCAGGATTTAGGGTTTCAGGCCATCGTAGGGTTTATGTAAGTTTTAGGGATTTAGGTTTTAGGGTTTCAGGGTTTCGGGGTTTAGGGGTAGATAGATAGAGAAGTAGGTGGATCTGTTCAATGGGTCGATAGGTAGATAGTAGGTCATATAGTAGATGGAGAGACAGAGAGAGGGAGAGGGAGAGAGAGAGAGAGAGAGCGACGGAGAGAGCGCGACAGTGAATTTTGAAAGGGGCAGAGAGGTGCTTGAGGTTTACATGCTGCTTGTAAAAGGGGTTGTTGGTTTCTCACGTGGTATGATCTCACTTTACAGAACATTACGTTTTTTCTGTACATTTCCTGGGTTTGAGTTGTTGTGTCCGCGGTGTTTCAGGTCTTGGAGCTTAGGAGGGTTGGGAATCTCAGCACGTCCATGCCTTTTGCTGTTTGGGGTTCAACTTGGTATTGACTTCAGTGCCGTTCGCCCTTCGGTTTTTACGGTCGACAGCCCAGTGCGAAGCAATGTTGCAGAGCAAGTGTCAGTAAGTTACTGGCAGGGTTTTGATGGTTCAGTGTTTAGCGCAAAGGGTTAAGGGTTTAGGGTTACGACGTTAGGGTTTTAGGGTGATGTTTGAATTACCGGTCAGAGATATGACTTCGATTGTTTCAGGTTTGGATTAGGGCTTCACATCTCAATGCTAGACACATGCGTGGAGTAGTCTCCGCATGCCTAGAATTCTAGATTTTTCGGGGCAGCGTATCATGAGACAGATTGATTTCCTAGTCCTATTCCTGTATTCTGTGGACCCCGTTGGCTTTACGGAGTCAAGACCATCAGAGTCCAGTTTACATATTTGTAGATCAGGGTGATTCGGGGCGGGTCTTGGGGAGTCGGCGGGTTTTTTTGAAAACAAGTGACTGAAATCTGTACGTACGTGACAGCATTGCTCCAGAACCCCCAGGCCAACAATTGGTAGATTTTCACGATGCCGTGGAAAGTTTGCAGGTGCTACACAATGATAATCAATGATACACGCCCAGAGCATTTCCTGGTGCAAATCTCCGCCCAGACAGCCCAATACACCCCTTAATTAAGGAATATGGCTAAAATTGTATAGGGCTTCATATTATGATTTAAGCTATATTCCTTAATTAAGCGGAATTGGGCTCTCTGGGCGAGTCCAACGGTGGTTGCCTAAATTTGTGCGACTTTGGCTCGGCGGTGTGCGGCGAAGGGCGGTGGATGCACACATGGCATCAGGTTTTTGGGGTTTAGGGTTTGGGGTTTATGTTTCTCTGATGGGGCTCGTGCCTGATATCCTGGTGCAACATAGGCGGGTGAGACGGATGCTTTTGGGAAGCAGCAGTCAGTCGTACTGACAGCTCGATGAACATATGACGGCCGAACCACTGAAATCGCATCCCCAGAAACATGCTGCAACATACCCGAAAGGCACGAATCCTACTCCATGAAATCAGGCTACACTGCAAATTCGAACCTTCAACCCCAAGCCCGGAACGCCCAAACCAGACCTTAAGCTCTCAAGCCGAAGGCTTGAAGCAAGAAAAACAGCTGAGCCCACTCCCTATAACATCTAAGTTATAACCCCGACCCCGAGAAATCTCCGTATTGTTGTGCAAACCTTGTCCCTGAACCCTTCAGACCTTGCACCTTACCTATAGTCTCCATCGTAGTTCCTTTTTGGGGTTACCTTATAGGATCCTAATTATATATTTGGTTAAACCAAAAAAAGGAACTACAATGGAGACTATAGGTAATCTTTAAACCTTAGAGCCGAAACCTTAACAACCTTTTTTGCCATGGCCTGGCCTCAGATGGAGGGGAAGAAGTGTTTCGAAGATTGGACAGGCTAGGGTTCTGGGTTTGGGCATTTAGACCTTCAGGTATGTGAGGTTTCGGAGCCGCGGCAGGATGACGGGAAGATTTGGTACTACCACAAAGGCACCGCAGGTGGTCCTGCCTGGGTGTGCCTTGGCCGGCTATTTCAGGAAGACGCTGGTGACGATTGCAATATAAGTACAGTATAATGTACCTTAACCACTACCGTTACCTGATTACTAAAGCCCCTACATCATAAAGCACGCCTTTACAGCATCCCTTATGGATTTTCAAATGAGTCGTATCAGAAACTACCAACCCTGTCTTATGAAGTGCTAACGAGGCTTCCATGTCAATTTTTGGGTTTTCGTCCGGGAGACACCTTGGAGGATTTCAGCAAAAAAAGTTGATCCCTTAATCTGGGCTCCTACTACTATTATGAGGCTGTAAGGCTGCAGTATAGGAACCGCCATTAAGGGATCTACTTTTTGGATTCTCCCGGGCGTCTGGGTCCTAAGCCCTCTAACAGAACTACTTAATGAGCCCCTAAACGCAGCAAACACCCAAATCCTTATACTATAACCCTCGAAGGAACCATGACCCTGAGGTATAAGGCGAGAACAGCCTTTGTCAAACAAAATCGAGTAAAGCCCAAAGCCTTCGCTGCAAACCCAGCCGGGCTTCCCGCTGCAGAAGCTCAGGAAACGGGCACTTTGAAAAACGACAAATATGCAGATGTCACATGTTGACAGCTCGTGTTACGAATAATAAGAACAAAAGGAGTGATAACAACCATAGAATAATAGCAATAACAATAACACTACAATAACACATAACATTATTTGTGTTATTATTTCTATGGTTTATTCATTATTAATGTTTTCTTGATGTTGTGTTTATTCTTACTGTTACGAACTGTGTTATTCCTATTGTTGTTCTCATTCCGCGATGACATTTATCGTACTCTGTAGTCTATAGGCCTGGAAATAAAGCCTTCAGAGGCACAGGGAGCCAGCTTCCTTTCAGGAGTTGACATAGAACCGCGTCTAAAGTTTAAGCCCCCGATGTTTCCTACAGGCAAAAGGTCAACCCTAAACCCTATCCCAAATCCTGCTCTACCTTTAACCCGAGACCCAATACCGAAGAGAAGAACATACAGGTGCTACGAAGGTCATGAGCCAGAGGCGGGCAATTCCGGCCGGCTTTGGCGAATGCGGTTTGGGATTTAGGGCTTGGGCCACACGGTTTACGGATTCAAATTTATGATTCTTTATGGATTAATCAGGATATTGATTTTTTGGTGAGTGCAATTTCGCTGGGTTTGCTTTTGGGGGTACGATAGGTAGAAAGAGACCGTTCGCTTCATGGGATCCCTTCAACTCTGCTGGGGGTTATCCTATAGAACCCTGTGTAGATGATTAAAACTGGTTAAAGAAATGGAACTACAATGGAGACTGTAGGTGGGGACTGAAGGAACCGCCAACCCTCAAGACCTTCCGTTTGGGTGCTGATGTTCAAAGAGATCGCGCGTCGGAGTGAGTCGGATGCCGGGACTAGGATTGAATCTGTCGGCTGCATCATGTTTCTCGAATTGTCTTTGTCATAGTTGGGTAAGATGTTACATTATCTGGGTACTTAAACCGACTCAAGCATTGAAATTTAGATTTTTAGTGCTATCCCAACCATGGACTAGGTGACTAGGAATTGGGGCTATAAGGATCTATGGGGGTTTCGGGTCCACTAGGTTCCTTAAAGGGCTCATTCAAAGGGTTCTATGCTGGATCTAGAGGGGTTTTCTGTATAAGCTCTATTTAGGGTTTGGGGTCTTCGGGTTTAGGATCTATAGGTTTTACTAGGGGGAAAGGGGCTGATCAACTAGGTCTTTACATTACCCTGTATCGGCGGAGGTGAAGCTTTGAAGCAGAGAGCCAGACAGAAGAAGACACTCTGCCAGTTATAGGGTTTAGGGCCTGCAGGGCTTGGGGTTTAGGGCCTGTAGGGCTTAGGGTTTACAGGTTTCGGGTGTTGGTTTAGGGTTCGGGGTTCTGGTTACGGAAAGGACTCGTTTTGAATCACCATAAGAGGTATCTTCGGTTTCCTAACATCAACACAAAGGAGCGATGGTCTTGTGTGGACTTCATGTGAATTGTCATCAAAGGTCTTCAAGGGACTATCAAGCCTAACGACAGATGGGAACTGTGTTTCCATCATCGGATCCAAGGATAGTCCGCAGCACGAGGCCCTATGCCTGACACGGAAGCTTTCTAGATACATGCTCTCTTGAGAGGCATGGTGGGAGCAATCCGCTCCTGAAAGCCACTTGGCTTGAATATTTCAAGTCACCAGATATTACATGGGCACGATTATTTGCACATGCTGTTTCTTAGGGTTTTTCTGAATAGATAGAGGAACAAGTATCTGTATTAAGCAGTTTTAGCAGGGAGACACGAGGATGTGTCCATTATTGAAGGCTCAGGTATTCTAGTTGCACATGGCGGACATCTTGTGTTTCTTGGTTCGTGTCTGGTGCTGAGTCTGTGTATTCTTTGGCTCTGGGCAGCCCTGCCCACTAAAAGACGGCTCAGTATGTGCCCTGATCCGTTAGGTATCCCGCCGAGCCGTGTGACAACCTTGTGTTCTTCAACGTGGGTTTTATTCAAGGCAGCATCTAGATTTCATTCAACTTGCCACCAAGAGCAGCTCAGTCGAGGTTCCTAGACCGCGGGGCGGCAGCTCGCGTGCGCACTCGCGCGCGCGGGGGATCGCTCTTCCGGAATCCTGTGCTGTGGGCTCAGGGAGCACTCCGAGCAGTAATGCATATTCGGTTCAGGGTCTAGGCTTGCTGGGGCCGATAGGATTCAGGGTTCTATGTTGCAGGCGTTATAGTTTCGAGGTCATAGGCTCATAGATCTCAGGTAGAGGCGGAAGACTTTTTTGGCAAAGTTTCGACAGGACAAAGTACGGACATTAGATGGGTTCTTGTTGAGGAATTTGATTTATGTTACCATAATAGAAATCTATAGTAAACAATAAGTTTCCGTATTATGGTTATTTAATATACGGTCCTTAACAAGAACCCAGATTCGCAAACGTGTCAATTTGCTGAGGTATTTGTCTTGTCTAACTTTCCAGAGAATCATTGCCAAAAAGTGCATTGCTGCAGTTGTTGGCAACTCCACCGGCATCCATGGAGCCCACGTGTCCTATAGGGTTTATAGAGGCCTCATAATTAAAATAGAGTTTGGGTGGAAATGGGAGCTAGAAGGGGATACTATGACAACTAATGCAGGAACCTGGTTAAGAAACCTTGGGCCATTATTAGGGTTCTTTATATGGGGTTACAGGCCCAGGGTTTCTTAATCAGGCTCCTACATTACTCCAATCCCTGCATTATTTCTGGGCTGCTCAGGTTCGTGCTGCTGGAAGATCGGCTTTGAATGGAACGTATGTTCGCAGCCACCGCAGACCACTCCTGGAGCTATCAGCGCGCATGGCCTTTCCAATATCTTCTAGCCCAGAGGGTCCATATACACTACCATTGCGGAATCAGGTTCCGAAAGACCATCCCTGACATGGTTTGGGGGGCCTAATTCCATAATAGTAGTATATATGGACCCTCTGGGTAATTCTAGCCCTTCAACTCGGGTTTACGGTTTGGAACTCCCCTAAACTTCCTAAATCCTCAACCCAAGTTCCTCACAGCCACCGGAGGACCTTCTGAGTGCGTAGATACGGTTGAGTTGTTCTTTCACGCTGCGACCCCGAAGCAGGTATTGCACTTGTAGCGCTACTGTTTTTTCCTTCATTGAAGCATAAAAGCCCCGATTGCTGAAGCCTAAGCCTGCACCAGGGGAAATGGGGGGGGCCATGTGCGCGCAGTCGTGGTGACATGCATATGCCGCAGCTGCTGAACACAAAAATTGCCATGATTTGTCTATGATTTGTCACTCTTCGGACATAGAAGTCGGTTAATCGAATGTCAGACAAACGGACTAGCATTGTAGCTAGTCAAGAAGGGGAATACACTGTTGAGTTGCTCATCACTTGGTCAGACGTAGCCATGACGTACGTCGGCGACAACAGCAACCACAATAGCGACTACAACATCATCATCACCATCACCATCATGATATTATTCTTCTGCCGCCTCCCCATCATCGTCGTCATCATCATCATCAGCATCACCATATCATCATGTTTCTTCTCCTCCTCCTCATCTTCCACCTCCACCTTCACTTCCTCCTGCTGCTGCTGCTGCTGCTGCTGCTGCTACTCTTACTTCGTCTCCTACTCCTACTCTCCTGCTTCCAAACCATGCCTTTGACGACTATCCAAACTATGTTTTTGACGACTCCTGCTAAGACTACTACTACTACTACCACAACAAGCTACTACTGCTGCTGTTGTGACCATGGACATCACCGCCCGTGCCATGATCATGGGCACAACCATCACCAGCATCATCGCCGTGATTTGTGATCTTTTGATAGTGCTCAACAACAATAAACTAAACTTCTAGTTGCCATCATCATGACCACCTCTGTTACCGAAACCATCTTTCCTCCGCATCTAACTGCTTATCCGACGACCCCAGATTTCCTCAACACCGCAAGTGCAAACATCACCTGCATCATACCCCAGACCCCAACCCCTAAACCCAAAGCCCTATGCCCTAAACCTGCACCAGCACTTCAGTCGGAACTCTTCCTTAGAAGGACCTTGGAAGCCAGGAGCATTGCATAGTCCTTTTCAAATCGCTTAGGGATTTGGGTTCGGGGCTTGGGGTCTAGGGTTTAGGGTTCAAGTCATACTATTTGGGGTTCAGGGATTAGGGCTTAGGGTTTTGTAGTGAGACTCGGGATGAAGGTCTAGCCAGAGCTTTGGTATTTTGGTGTAGGCTTTAGGGTATTAAGGTTTAGGCCCCAACATCGGGGCTAGTCCAGTGCTCCTTTCGGTAGCCACTAACAGCACCCCATAGCCAATGCCTTTAGGTCTACAGCGCAGGCTGCACATGTCTGGGTGGTAGTATACGGGCCCAAGAGTGACAGTACCTACGTTCCAATGACTTAGTTTCTTCGCCTTTGCTTGTTTGTCAGTAGTCCTCCGTAATGTCATTCTGTTCTTCTGCATAACAAGAGTGTCATGTACGGCATAGCTTTGTTCTCGCCGCTCACTTCCGCAATATTCTGAAAGGCTGACCCATTGACCCTTGCTGCTGTGTCTGCTTTCTCTTCAGTGGGCATTGTGATTGTGCAGGTGCACGTTACAACTCAGGCCATCAATCGTCAAACTATGTCAAGCCAGAAATCCCAAGTCCGAAGCCCAAACCCGAAAAGCCCTAAACCCTCTTAGCTGCAAAGCTACTGCCTCGATTGCTCCGCCAGTATTGGCTCCAGTGAAGAATTTCCGTACAGAGTTGATTTGACGGGCGCGGGCCTCGGATTGAAGATTCCATGTCCGGGACTGGAGACTGAGGAGAAGGCTTCCCGATTGAGGCGATTTTAGAGTCTGGGAATTGGGGCTCGGGTTTTGGATTCAGGACCCTTCAACCCCGAAACCCTAAATCCCACCCCAAACCTTAAACCCACGGGCCCCTGAAGCCCGAAACCCTACATAAAGCCCAAAAGCCCTGAACCCCACCGAGAGGAAAAAGGCGCTCAGCAAAAAAAAAAAAAAACTACCCTGCAAACCCAAAACCCGAAGGGTCCAAAGTACCGATATAGTAGAATGTAGGGTTTCTGTATTAGGAATATCTATTATGATTTAGGGAAGTATTCCCCATAACAGTACATAGGATCCTTTGGGAAAGCACCCTCCAGAAGGCAGAGTGGAAGTCAAGGCCGCAGGGTCGATAAACTGGCCGCCAGGTCAGTTAACAAGAGGCGGCTTCGGGGGCTTAGTGTTTAGGCTTTAGGAGTTTAGTGTTTGGCTGCGTCTTTCGGGGTTCCTTCTTAGGTTGCCTGACTATGATCCCCTTATAGAAGTCATGAAAAGGCAGGTTATTCGGAGTCCAGTTAGTGTTTGCGGTGCCTCTGATCCCTGAAATTGTCCTTTGTGGGTAGCACAGGAGCCTAATAATTACTTCACTATTTCGGGTGATCTTTATTGTTATTACAGCAAAATGGGGCCCAAAACCTTATTCGAATTGTCAAGGCCCCTAAATTCGTTGGGTTTGAAGCTTCTTTGGGCCGTACCTTGGACGTCCTTCTGCAATGGGTGAGACCCTATAGGACTTCAGGCCCCAAAGATCCCCAAAGCCCCTATACAATGCAGCCCTAAACATATATATGTATATATATATATATATGTATATATATATATACATATATACATATATATATGTATACATATATATGTATGTACGTATATACATACATGTTATGTGTATATATATATATATATATGTATAAAGCTCCGGACAAGGCCTCATCGCCGCAATGATTGGTGGCTATCCCGCGCCCAGAGCTCGGTTGGCACAAGACATCGCAGTTTCGTCTTGAAGGTTTCATGTAGACTCCTGAGAGCTTGGGGTTTGGGGTTTAGGGTATTTAGGGTCCCTGAGTAATGAAATCTATACGTAGCGTTCCTAATCAAACATCACTGTCTTGAAACGGGATGACGACTGGGGGGCTGATTAATTAAGTAGATGGGTTTACCTTATGGCTCTTGTCTGAATCAGATATCCGCAGCCTTCATTAACATAACAGGCCTGACCGTCGACGTCGTCGCTCCTTTTTGCATCGGCTTAACATAGTCCTCGTCGCTGTCGTCTTGGTCATAAATCGTTGCTTTCCTGTTGCCTTCGGCTTCTTCGTCCTGATTGTACTCGAAAGAGTTGTGGCTACTGCAAGAACAAACGGTCCTTCACCCAGGGCACAGCACCACAGCAAGCATGACCATTCTCACCATTCATCCGAGAAGCAATGCCGCCGTTTGCATCAGCAAGATGCACTCACTGCTGCCACTATGACCACGCGACCGTGTTCACCCCTAAACCCTAAAACGGAACCCCAAACCCCTCAACCCCTAAACCCGAAGCCCTAAACCCCTAAACCCTAAATCTCTAAATCCTTAACCCTCACGCCTAAATCCTTAACCCTAAAACCCTAAACCTCTAAACCCCAACCCCTAAGCCCTACCTGAGACCCTAAAGCCCTAATCCGTGTAAATCTCCAGCGCAGCGGCGAGGGAGGGGGCTTCCTAGTTGCAGAACAACCCTTAGCAAGGAACCCAAAAGTCAGGGATGCAGGATTTTTTCCCGTACTCCGTAAAGACTGTATAGATTCCTTCTTTCTAGATTCTAGATAGCCATACAGTACTTCACGTTCCCTATAAACCCAAAGCCCTAAAGCCTAAACTCAGGAGTTTTCATTTGGGGCTTTTGGGCTCTCCGGGAGTTCAGAACCCTAAGGGTCCAAGTAGTCCTTATCAATTGCGTCTTGTATCCAAAAGGCCCCAAGGTCCTCCAATAACCTAGGTTCCCAACACCCAACCTTAACATTTTTTGGGGTTCTTACAGTTTAATAGGAATCGGAAAGTTTAACCTTTTATTTCTATGGTTTATTTGGGGAGGAAGAGAAGTAATAAGTCCCCAAATTCGTGAGTACCTGGGCTCTCCGGGAATGTCGAACTGGGCCCAGGAGGCAGCGAGCTCAAACGGAGGCCAGGGTCCGCCTTTCAGGGCTTGAATTTTTAGGCTTTTTGGGGTAAGGGTTAGAGTTAGGGTTTAGGGTTTTAGTGTTTTAGTGTTTTTAGGGTTTGGGTTTGGGTTGATGGTTTTAGGGTTTTTTAGGGTTCTGGGTTTAGGGTTTAGGGCTTTTGGGGTTATTGTGGTTTAGGGTTTAGGGCTTTTGGGGTTTATAGGGCTTCTGGCTTTTAGGGTTGAGTTTGGGTTTGGGTTTAGGTTGTACGGTTTAGGGTTTTTTAGGTTGTTTTAGGGTTTAGGGTTCGGGGGGGGGTTAGGGGTTTAGGGTTTTACGGTTTAGGGTCACGCTTCAGGGATTAGGGTTAGGGTTTAGGGGTGAGGGTTCATGGTTTGGTGTTTCGGGTTAGGCTTTATAGTTTACTGTAGGGCTTCACTATGGAAATGGTTGTTTCGAGTTTTAGGGGTTCGGGTTAAGGTTCAGGGCAGTTTGATTTTGCAGGTTTAAGATGTGAGTTTAGGGCTTAGGGCAGTCTAGATTTTGCAGCTAATGGAGGTAGGGTTTGGGGTTTAGTGAATTCTTGGATTCAGGATTCAGGGTTTTAGATTCAGAAGTCGCAATCTTCCACACTTGAGCTGGCGGTCGTGTTGAACTTGGGACTCATCGCAGATTGAGTCTCAACATTTCGAGATGTGACGCTTCCTACAGAGACGGATTCGCAACTGCTTTACATGTAACTAAGCAGGGCTTTCCTGGCATGCGGGTTCGGGATGCTTCTGAACAGAGTTTGTTTTAGGAGGTGGGCTGCAGTATACAGCAAGAAGAACAAATAAGTGGTGTGGTGCGATCACTGCCGCGACTGCGACGACGACGACTGGTTGCTGTTTCTGGTTCTTCCACAACTGCGTGAACCTGTCGGGCTCCGCTGGCAGAACCTCTATACTACTCCAGTCAGCTGGCTTCGTGCAGCATCTCGTATCCGCTTTTTATCCGGATCTGAACAGTGCAATAACAGCTCCAAACCACAACCCTGAACCATAAACCCAGAAACCAATCAAGCAGCTAACTCCCCAAATCCCAAACTAAAAGAGCCATGCGCAGCTCTTGTCCGGAAACTTAGCCGAAGCCTAAACTCCAGCCCCTATACTTTAATAGCAAATACCCTAAACCCCAAACCCGGAACCCTCCCGGACCCAACTCACGCAGATGCAAATCGCACCGAGAGCGCAGGATCCGTGCTGCCCTTAGTTTCTGCAGGGCTGAGGGCTTCCAGGCTTTTGTAGGGTTTAGGTTTGTCAGGTTGGGTTTAGAGCTGGAGGAGGAGTTTCGGAGGAGTTTAGGTTTCTTTTTGGTTTGGGGGTTTAGGTTAGGTTTCCTTTTGGTTTGGGGGTTTAGGTTAGGTTTCGTTTTGGTTTGAGGGTTTGGGCTTCAGTGTTGCAGCCTGTTTTGCATGGGAGTGACCCCATGCCCTCCGGCCAGCCCCATGCAATGACATGACTTTGAACACTTAAGGTTCCAAGTACCCAAATGGTAATTTTTTGGGTGTGTTTGGACCCTTAAATAGTAGGGTTTCAATTTCCAAAAGCCATTTAGAATCCCTACTATTTTGGGGACCCTCTGCGAATACTGGTGCGGAAGTTTCGCACAGCCTTTGGGAAACTCCATCGCGCGCACAGTCGCTAGAGCACTACACCCTCTACCTGAAACCCCAAAACCCGAACCGTCCTAGACCCCCGCCCCCACCAAACAAAAACGCTGAAGCTGGAGCCCTGGGCCCTAAGCTGAGTAGACATGTTTTCTGATCTCCCGAAGGGTCCATGGACCCATAGTAGTATTAGTGCTTCGGCCTCAACGCAGTCCCTATATAGGTATACTTTAGGGCCAAAGTGTATACGGCGCGGCTACATTCTATTTTCTGAATATACTTAAGATCCTCTAAGTTAGCCCCAAAAAGGAACTGCAATGGAAACTATAGGTAGTGCCCTAAACCCTAAGCGGTCTACTTCTGGCGAGGTTCGGGATGCTGGACGACATGATGATGCAGCCCTTCGGTGGCCGGAGCCTCAGGCGACTCGTGAGACTGCGCCCTTACCCAGGGGAGCCCGGGACCCCTGAAGTAAGGAAGGTGCCTTGAATCATAACATTAGGCTTCTTAGAAGTTGAAAGCATGTAGCCCTTAACTAAGTAATGTGGCTCACATCATACCATAAAGCCTCTCCTCTTGGAATTTAAAGTATGTGCCCCAAAATTCAGAAATGCGCCTTAAAACATAACATGAAGCCTCTTAGAATCCTAGAATTGGAGGGATGTTCCAGAATTGACGGGCATTGAGTTCTTTGGTCAGCTGTTGGTCGGCCCACTGGGCCCGAAAAGGGGTTTATTGAGAACTCATCGCACTAAAGGGAACTCCAGAAAGTTGGAATATGGTTTCAGGGTAGGATACCCTAAAATTTACCATAAAGGGTTTAGGATAATCATATTCCAACTTTCTGGGGTTTACTTTACACAACTAGAAACCAGGATAGATTTCTTAAGACTTGTGGCCTAAATCTGACGTCTGAAACACAAAGATTGCTCAATATGAACCTGGATCACTACTCTGCTAGTCATAGACCACGCGATGGCGAAAGCTGTTAGTCACTTGTCTTTGGCAGAGCTGTGTTCGTACCCGGAAGACACGAGGAATCTGTTTTGGTACGGACCCAGAGGGACCACCAAACAGAAAATCCTCCATGTTCTGAAACAGTCTGTTGAGGCCTTGTTATTCTACCGTTGTCTTGGAGTCAGGTTCCGGAGTGGGGGTCTCTAAGCTATGAAGGATTAGGGTTTACCAGGCTGCCTACAAAGTATTTATAGGATCCGTCCCATAGCCTTTCTGGACCCTCCCCGGTCGGATACCAAACTCGAAAACTGTCGTTTATCACCCAAAGCGGTGAATTGATCGGAAAACCGCCGCACCAGGAAGCTTGCAAAAAGGAACGCCTGCATCGACTGCCGGCAATAGAACAGGCATGGGTGGTTGTCAAATCATAGTCCCTTTTTGGGGTACCCTAAATAATAGGTGCTGTACTACAATAGGGACCCACAAAGAAGCCTTAATTTTGACAACCACCCACATGGAACTCCCAGTCTCATCCGTTTTTCGACAACAGCACCGACAAGGGTTGGGTACTGCTGGGAACTTGCTGAGTTCAAGGTTTGGGGCACCCTAAACCCTAAACTCCACACCCTGAACCAAAAAGAAACCTAAAGCCGGAAACCGTCGTGTAGACCAGGACCTGCCAAGGTCCGCATGGTCCTTAATAATGGGTATTTGGGGGTCTATGAGTGATCTAGGGTACAATATTCCCCCAAGCCCTACTCTAATTGTTCAGGCCCTTTATAGTAGATCGCCGAAGCCACCGTAAACTCCAAACCTTTGGGGTGCATGGGTAGGTCTAGGCAGGGTTCAGGATTTCGCATTTCGAGGACCAGCTGGTGGCGGCATGTTCGGCTCGATGTTCGGGCAGATGAACCGCATGATGCAGGCTTGGGGGTGCCGGATATGCATATATATATATATGGTCACCCCCCCCCGTTGACAGACCATCCCCTTCAAAACATCGCTCCCACCGGTGTGTTCGTGCTTTTTCCGGGGTATCGAGTTTGAGCCCTCCGAACGTATCTGTGGAACCACCAAAAGACTCGTTGACAGACCATGCCCTTTCAACTCAGTCGTAGTGCATGGTCTGTGATCGGGGGAGGGGGTACTCAGCTTTCAAAAACTCAATTCCAAAATTTCCAAAATTTCCAAAATTCTCTCCCTTAACTTTCCGGATTTCCAAAATTTCCAAAATTTCCAAAATTTCCGAAATTTCCAAAATTTCCAAAATTTCCAAAATTTCCAAAATTTCCAAAACGGCCCGACCTAGTGGACAGGATTTTTCCAAAACATAAGGGCGGACTTTTTGGAAATTTTGGAAATTTTGGAAATTTCGGAAATTTTGGAAATTTTGGAAATTTTGGAAATTTTGGAAATTTTGGAAATTTTGGAAATTTTGGAAATTTCGGAAATTTTGGAAGTTTTGGAACTTTTGGAAATTTTGGAATCTCTGGACCTTGGAATTGATTCTCAGGAGGGCTGATTGTGACCCATCCGATGACAGACCATGCACGACTTACTTGCAAAGGCAAGGGCTGTCAATACTCATGCCCATATTTAAACGAATATCTCTCAATCTACCTGTCTATCTGTATATACATATATGTATTGATACTCCTACATATAGTATTGCCATTGGAAATACTGACAGTGATCATTTGTTGAATGCTCAAGCTAATACCAGCATTACTACTAATATTACACTTCTATAAAGCTTAGTACGAATATGCATAACACAAATACTAAGATTGATTAGTATTGCTCTTATTACTCCTACGCATATCAATAACCATATTCATATTGATAATAATGTATATTAATACCAATACTAACACACACCTGTATGTACTAATGTACATAAACATGCATACCACCATATTAAAATACAAATCCTTTAACTCACTCATGTATTCAACTGTTAGAATTTCACGTGATCAAGAGTAATAATACTACAAACATTCTTTCGAATGTATATCATCAATAATATTATAGTACTAACGCTAACACTACTGCTAATACTTAACACAAAATTTATACTAACATCAATATTTACATAGCTATTGATACTCCTACGAATACGAATACGTAAACTCTTGTGCGTTAACAGTAGTGCTATCACCAACACTAATACGGACTTTGATAATCTGCTGAATATTCAAGAATGCCACTAGTATTACCAGCATGAACACCCATATTATGGCTATTACGAGTATAAATAGTCCTATTTCTAATAATATTGACATTAATACTGCTACGAATACCAATAGTATATTCATATTGATATGAAAACTAATATCATTACTAATGGACACCTGCTTATACTAATGTACATAAAATACAGCTAACACTACTGCTAATACTTCACACAAAATTTATACTAACATCAATATTTACATAGCTATTGATACTCCTACGAATACGAGTACGTAAACTCTTGTGCGTTAACAGTGATGCTATCACCAACACTAGTACGGACTTTGATAATCTGCTGAATATTCAAGAATGCCACTAGTATTACCAGCATGAACACTCATATTATGGCTATTACGAGTATAAATAGTCCTATTTCTAATAATATTGACATTAATACTGCTACGAACACCAATAGTATATTCATATTGATATGATGACTAATATCATTACTAATAGACACCTGCATATACTAATGTACATAAAATACATACCACTATCTTAAGATACAGATATATACGTCAGTGCATTCATGTATTAATGCTTTGGCATAGGCATATGCCCATATACCAATGTATCAATATACCTCTCGTTGTTGTATGAGTATACTACACGAATATGTGACTGTACTCATATACGGCTACTGCACTATGCAAGAATACCGACATGACAAGTTCGTATACCAATCCAATATGCCAACATACTGATATACTTATAAATGATTAGATAAAACAGTCATATAGTACACATACTCGTACACTAATATGCTAACGTTCGAATATACTGGTATGTCAATATACTAGTAAGCTAGTACAGCAGTATAGTAGTGTATTCATGCACCAGTTGTACTAACATGTAAAATATACTAGTATACAAGTATGCAAATATTTTACTGTTCGAATACATTGATGTACTGATATACTCATCTGCTAATATACGAGACTATCAATATACTAACATATCCAAACTAACTAGTTCTAATATTGATACTAATACTAGCACTTCTGCGAATATAAGCTGCTGTTAAACCCAGCATTAAGACTGATACTGATACTACTCGTAGCAGTGGTGCTGTATTACTGACATTGACACTGGCACTAGCGCTAACTCTAACACGAACATGAGCACTAACACTAATTTATAGTTGGCAATATTGATACGTATACTTATAGCAAACAATAGTACTAATATTAATAATAATACTCACCCTAATACCGATACTACCACAAGACTGTTACGTAACTCATGTGCCGCACGTCTGGTGCTATACTATGTACCTCATGTAAAGGTTTTGCTTCATAGAATATCGTCGTGCACGGTGTTTTTTAGACCCGCGGTCTGTCAACGGGGGGGGGGTGAGCATATATATATATGTATATATATGTCTGTATGTATATTTATTCACATATGCATATATATATATACACATACATACGCATATATATATATATATATATATGTGAATAAATACACATACAGACATATACATATATATATATAGAGAGAGAGAGAGAGAGAGAGATAGGGTTCGAATGGTGTTTGTAGGTCTTAGTTTCATATGTAATTAGGGTTTTGGAGTGCAGCAAGCAGTATGTTTGGCCGAGCTGCTTTTTCTGCTTGGTTTTGGGCTCAGGCTTTGAAGGGAGAAACGAGGACTTAGTTCAGCTGGGTGCTTTGCAGTCAGAGTTTAGGGTCCGATGTTTCAGGCGTGAAAGTACAACAAAACGCTCAACTAAACTTCACCTCGAAAGCTTACCCTATGATGTGCAGAAACTACAACCACGACCCTAAGATTGAAGCGCTAACCTTACAAGCAGCCTAAACCACGCCCATGATCCCCCCACCCACAACTGACTGAACGGATTTTATCAGTGGGTCAAAGGGTGCCTCCATCCCAACACTCTAACTGTAATGGCTGTGGTAACCACCAAAAACCATTCAGCGAGTATTTCGGGTCGGAACCCCACGAGTAGAGTGCTGAAAAATTCTGGCAAGTGCACATACACCTAAGTCACGTAAGCCCTACCTTAACCTCCCAAACCCTGCCTTTTTCAGGCTAGGAACTCTATGTTTTCCGGGGGTTATATAAGGCAGTCCCTAAACCCTTTCAGATCCCAAAACCCTAAACCCTCGGTCCAACACCAGGAGATGGATACGATGATGAGCCGCGGGGGCATGATGGGCCCAGACATGCCTGACGCCACAGGGGCTTGCGGCTTTACGGGTTTTAGGGTTTAGGGTGATTGAGAGTTTAGGGTTATTAAGGGTCATTTAGGGTTTTGAGTTTGGGCGGCAGTCTCTCTGTACAAATCCTCCCAGAGTTTAGGATCTCGGGCTTAAGGTTTCCCTTCCAGTGTGTTTCCTGGCATTGTTGTATGTTTCGTTTTACATCCCAGGCGCTTCTCACACACGCAAACAAACAAGCACACACACACACACATGCTCCCTCGCTCGCTCGCTGTCTCGCTCTCTCTTCGTTTGTGTTTTTAATATATCATAATATATCTGTCTCTCTCTCTCTCTCACTCTCTCTCTGTCTCTGTCCCTCTCTGTCTCTCTCGCTCTGTTTCCGCCTCTCCTCAGATCAGAAAATTTATGTGAAAGCCCTCATAGAACTTCTGCTCTACAACTTCGCGGTCGAACAAACCAAAACCCTAAACCTTAAACGTAAAGACTAAATTGGCATGCTTTGTCATTGCTTGTGTTTGGGATTGAGTTGATGGTTCGGGGTTTAGGTTTTATGGTTTACACCTTTCATTGAAGGTTGAAATATGAGATTCGGGCTCGGTGAGGGCTTGGGGTCTTGGATGTTGAGGTCACTGTGTTGGGATGTTCAGTTTCGGGCGCCCCCTTGATAAGCCCTATATACACCTTAAATCCTAAATTCCCCTCTACGTTTGACATCTACGTAAATTTCAATTTCGCCGTAACCCTGCATCCGAAGCCAGTCTTGACTGTTAGAATGGGGGCCTCTGGTGCGTGGTTGTCATCTTAGGTCGAAGAGCCTGACGAAGATATAGCTGTCGCTGTGGGATACGCTGGGGCTGTGCCGAAATCTCCAAAAGATTTGTGGGCTTTAGCTTTGGTTCGTAAGGTTTCGGTTTATATAACATGGTTTAACTTGATGCCGAAGTGTGTTTAACTCGAAGTTTTGACTTATCTCCTAAAGCAGTCTGTCTCTCATACGGAGTGCCTTGTCTTGTGGGATCCTTGAAGGAGGCGGGTCCGTGAAGGGTATATGACCTAGCCCGAGTAATCCCAGTTGTGCCAATACGCCCTGAGGTTCTGTAAGGACCCCGAGTAGCCTGCCCCCTTGAACTATCCTCCCCTGGAGATCCTGCCTATAGTGGCAATTGTAGTTCCTTTTTGGGGTTACCTGAAAGGATCCTACTTATTAATAAACATTGTTAAACCAAAACAGGAACCACAATGGAGATCGCAGGTGTGATTAGTTGTCTTTCGTGCAAAGCCCCAAGCCTTAAAACTCCCAAGGTTTGGTGGCGGCGGACAGAGCAGCATGATGATGAGCAGCATGGGTGGCGGAGGAGGTGGAAGTGGAAAGCTCAGACTATTGAGCTGGCTTCAAAGTGGAATTTAAGCTATCTTAATAGGGGTGTATCGTAGGTAGTAGATCGATTTCCTGATTATGCAAGCTGGAACTAAAATCCTTAACACAAGGGGTCGTAATATTTTGTAACAGTTGAGAGTGTAAACCGACTAGGCTATGGTGTACTATCTCCCCGCATCCCTGTCGTGATTCTTGCAGTTCCGGTATGAGGGGAAGATAAGTATCAAGTCTCAGCAGTCAGTGGATAATTTTCTCATGTGTGGACTGTAGTCCTGTAGCACGATCTACCGCAACACCGTCTTGTATTCATTTCCAACTCAGCTCATCTTTTCTCAAGAGTTTGACTTGCAAGCCTCATGTTCCTAAACCCCAATTCCCGTAGAACCTAAACTCCTGAACGCCGAAAACCTATCCCTTAAACCCTTACCCCCTTAAAATCCCGCAAACCTTCCGTGGCAGCTCAGGCTTTTCGTGCCAGACATTCTCGTTCTCGTCTCGCACGGGCCGGACCCTCTTTTCTGCGCCTGGGGCGTCCCAGGCGATGTTGCAGGGGACCCGCCCTCAACCCTAAACCCCTAAACCCTTGCTCCTTTCCTACGAGTAGTGTCCAAAAGCTAATCTGCATCGTATGTCGTAGACTGTAGACTCGGCATGATAAGACTTGCCGCAAGCCAGATCCACCTGAAACCAGCCTTGCCCTCGGCATATGCTACCATTCTAGCAAATCGACCTCACACCGCATATCCAAAACTCCTAAGCTGCACAATTGAGCTCTGAATTAACTCCAGTCCGTCCTGAAGACCCTAAACCCTACCTATAGTCTCCAGTGTAGTTCCTTTTTGGGGTTACCTTATAGGATCCTAATTATATATTTGGTTAAACCAAAAGAAGGAACTACAATGGAGACTATAGGTAGACCCTAAACCCTAAACCCTAGACCCTAAACCCTAAAACCTAGACCCTAAACCCTAAACCCTAACCCCTTGAAGACTGATCACGAGACTTAGAGCTCAACGTCCGAGCCCCAGATACCGACAAAGAGTGTTATACAGCGAAAGAACGCGCGCTTTGCTCTCAGATGAAGGGCGCAGGTTCTTAGGATGTTAGGTTTTTAGGCTTTTAGGGTTTAGCCTTTTAGGGTATAGGCTTTTAGGACTGTTGGAATTGGGATTGAGGGCCTGAACTTTCTCCCCAAAGGCCCTACGGTTCCTGCGGCAGTGAACCTGAAACTGACCTTACACTGTCGACTCTAAGACGTAGGATCTACACCCGAGAGACTGATGACATCTCAAATCAAAAAGGGATCATGGGAATCATGGTGCACCCTTTGTTATGCGCATATTTTCGGGTTGTGTTCAGCAAGGGTCATGCGGGGAATCCCCGGCTGCGAACCGCTCTTAGATTGAAATCGAACCGCATGTAGCCTAAGCCCTCAACGCCTGAAGCCATGCGCCCCCAATCCCCAAGCTCCACATCCTTACACCCTACATCCCTAATCCCGTAGCCCCCGGACCCTAAGACACCGCAGCAGCCCAAGGTCCCGACGGTCAGGTCCACACCGAGCAGCCGGGATCCTGGATGGCGAAGTGGAGCTGGCGAACTGGACCGAGAATACATGACTGTCATCTCGAATATTCTTAGGATAACTGTGACAGACGTGAAATGGCGGACACACTGTGAAGGTGTGTGTGTGTGTGTGTGGGCATATCTAGATCTACATCTTTGTTTGTCCATATATATATATATATAGGGTATAGGTACAGGTAAATCTATAGACTTGAAGACCTATATAGGTATAGCTATAGGTGTTGAGCACACACACACACACACACTGACCGCAAAATGCATACGACAGGCCAAAAGCCCGCTTCGCCTGCACACCCTACACGCCCTACACTGCCTTTAACACCCTACTGTTATGGAGACCCTTACATATGCCCTCTAACGCCCTAAACCCATAAACCCATAAATACCCTAAACCCTTAACCCCTAAACCGTAAGCATAAGCCCCAGGTTCTCTTCCAGCGCAGTGGGCGACCGGTCTCAGAACGTGCACGAGGTCCAGCAGGCAGCGGGGTGTTCTTTGTGGGTTCGTTGTGCTCTGTTTTTGGTGGGAGGGAGGGAGGTGAATCACATTGAAGGTGATTCCATGATGTTCCTTCCTTGGTGGGAGGGAGGTGGGTGAATCACATTGAAGGTGATTCCATGATGTTCCTTTTTTGTGGGGAGGGAGGTGGGTGAATCACATTGAAGTTCGGTTTCGTGCAGTTCGAAGATGGTTTGTATGGACACGTAGAGCCATACTTTGTGGGGAGGGAGGTGGTTGAAACACATTGAAGGTGTTTCCATGATTTTCGAAGCCATATCACAAGGGGTTTGACAGTTACATGATCTCAGATGGCTGAGGGTGAAAGTCTGAAGCTGAAGCCATGAGTCACCCAGGGAAAAGGCTTCATGCAAGAAAAGCAAAGTGTGAGGTTTAGGAGTGTGCTCAATTGAGTGTATGTTCTCTTTGGGTCTAGTGCATGAGTATTATGATTCAATGAGAGTCTGGGTGTGTTAACTGTTAGCAGTACTTCGGATCCGGGTCAGTAAACCCTTGCGCAAACCCTATAAGCCTTCAGCCCAACAGCCGTACAATCGCTTTTTCAACATGAAAGAGTTCTGCTTCTGGCCGAGACACTGTACTATCCCCGAGACGGAATACGCGAAAGTTCCACTGGCTTACCTTCGTTACGGCAAACAGTAGAGCCTCTGAAAAACCATTCCAGGAGCCTCTCCATAAAACTCTTCCATTTTACGCCCTAAAGGCCCTGCATGGGCCAAGGAAAAAGGAGCCCAACCCTAAATCCCTAAACCCCCAGAGAGGAAAAGGAGCTGACCACACAAAACGATCAGAAGTCAGTCGCCCTGGCCAGATGTACAGCAATAGCCGGACCGGCGAGGACAAGATGTCGGAAACTCGGGCACAAGGGTTATGAATCTTTAGGCTTTAGTTATGCATTATAAGGTTGTTTAGGGTTTATTGGGATTTAGGGTTATTTAGGGCTTGATGGCTTAATGGTTTAGGGATGCGTGTGCAGTGAGGTCTCCAGGGCCTGGGCTTACGATGTTTTGACATCTCCTTGCAAACCGTGCACCTGGAATGCCCAGTATGGAATTATATAGGTCCCCGAAATCATTATAGGGACTACGTCTCCTTAGCCTATCCCCTATACCCCAAACGCTAGAACCCATAGAACCCTGCTGCAGTTGTCGGGGCCCCTACACCAAGGGTCCAAGTACCTAATAACCATAACATACTCTCCAAAATCCTGACCTACTTATATAACTACTATCCTAAAACCGAGTACCTGATATTCGGTCCGTTGGACCCTTGGGGAAACCTTAAACTCTAATCCCTAAACCCTAAACCCTAAACACCAAGCAGCCGCAGAACCGAGGTCACTTGAGCGACAGTTGGATGGCAGGGGCCGGAAGATGGTCAAAGAAAGGACCATGGGGTTTAGGGTTTAGGGTTCTTGGGTTTAGGGTTTCGGGGTTTGGGGTTTGGGGGTTTAGGCTTTAGGGTTTAGGGTTAGGGGTTTATCAAAGGGACCCTTAAGGGGGACCCCTACCCCATAATGGGCTATATAATGGGTATATAATAGCGATATTAAGGGTATATACCTAGGGGTCCTCATTAAGGGTCCCTCCTTTTACCCATTGAATGGGGTTTAGACATAGGAGGCCAAAAGGGGTTTTGGCCTATGGGGGTTTAGTAGGGATTAGGGTTCCCAGAATATAATTCATATTCAGGAATCCCTACCCCAAGAATCTCAAACCCCCCTTTTGGCCTCCCATCATTAGAGTGCAAGGTTCAAGGGTTTCTGTTCCTAAAGGAGCCTCTAATGGAGCTACTTGAGAGGCTCTATTAGGGTTCTACATCGCGGGTTTCGGTTTTAGGATTTACCGGGGAGTGCTGGGCTCAGGTTTGGGGTGTTGGGCTTACAGGTGCAGCCTTTGTTATTCGGATTTTCGGAGTGTGTGGTATAGGGTTTATAACGCTGATGAATGCAAACATGGGCTCGACGTTTAGAGTCATGGAGTTTGGGGTTTGGCACGACAGTTTGGTCCCGGGACTTTCGCTGACGGTTCGACTTCGACTTAGCCTTACTTGGAATCGTATCGTTTTCTTGGGAATGTGTATGACGAACTATTCCGCCCTATCTCGTGGTGTTGTTTGGATGCGGCCGGCTTGCAGGGCAACAAGCTGTATGAAACATGCAGACGGTACCCCCCCATATCAGGGTTGCGTTCGATCCACGAGCACTCTGTTGTGATTGCATCGGTCCGTGTGGCGTTGCCAGGCTGGTAGCAGTTTAGAAGAACAAGATAGTACAAGCATAGTAGGACACCGTTCAAAATACAGCTAAAGGAGCATACGGCTTTTTTAGCACATCCGACTATCGATGCTTTTTGGAACCCCTAATTTTCGGAAACCCCCGCATGACCTTGGCCTTCATCTACGTTCGACCGAAGGACTCGGAGTACAGGGGAGGAGCGGCAGACGGACATGTTCAAAGGCATGTCGGAGGCAGGGTAGTGTGGCTGTTTGGGATTTAGCGGGTCAGAGCTCCAGATTGTGGTGCGCCTTTCTACACATGTCAAAGGAGCCTTCATGCCAAGCTGATGCCCCCGAGCCCACGGAATGAACTGATGCCCAAAAGACCCCGAACGAACGGGCGAAGTGTTCCTGTGTCGGGCCGTTTCGACGAGTACAGCCGAGTAGCCTTCCAGAGTCCGTTTGAACTGTATTCGCTTGATCCCAAGTCGAAGCCCTGAGGTCGCTATCATCTTATCTTAGGGGTACTTAGAAATTATTTTTTAATTTTTGGTTAATATAATCCCGAAGATACAGCTCAAATTGCTAGGGTTCTAAGTTCAGTATAGTTATTCCTTTTCAACTCTACCCGCACCCTTCCGCTCAGACCGTGGCTTGGGTCAGTAACTGCCCGAATCAGCCGACGGCCCCGACAGAATGACGCCGGCGACTTTGACCAAGACTGGCAGCGACGTGCTGCACGGGCCCTAGCCAGGCCCCTTTGGGGACCTTTGATATGGTTCAGGGTTCCGGGTCTTGTGTTTGGGTCCTGGGGGGTTTGTATATCAAACGCATGTCCCGGATAGCTTGGCCAGCAACAAACTACGAAAGCCTACTTTTTTGGTAGGCTCTGAGTATAAAAATCGTTTTGGAGTCTCTGGCCAGTCTCAACCCCAACAGAAGCCTAAAAATTATGTTCCCTTTTTTGGATCCATATTACAATACGGCACCAATTATTTAGGGTACCCAAAAAGGGACCCTAATTTTGACAACCACCCATGTAACACCTGAGCCAGGAGCACCAACCAATTAGCCCAAAGTAGGTTCTATTTATAGACGTTAGGCCCCAAAGTAGGTACCATTTGTATACTTGGAGCTCTGGGGCATTATAGTACTATAGATCCCTTACAGTAGCCCATATAGACCCCCTTAAAGGAGCCTTGGAGCTATAGGGCAAGAACAGATCCCTTGCTGAGCTGAGGTCCCGGCCCTGCCAAGGCATCAACAGGCCTCCTTGGGTAAGCGGGCCTAGGCAACCTAAGTGTAGGGGGCTCCAAGGTTCAGGAGTCGGTTTAGGGCGTTAAGGTAAGGGTTTAGGGGTTAGGGCCGTTTAGCTAAGGTTTAGGTGAAGTCACATTGGGGCCAGCCGCAGCGGCTTGGATTGGAACCCGCGTGCCGGGTTGAGAGGCCGACCTTTCGTTGACTTGTTTATAAGTTTGGGCCTTTCCTAGACCCTTAAATGTAGTCTTTTGTTGGCTACTCTAGCTTGTTACTAGACGATCCTAACAATAAGTCATCCAATAGTTTAAGGCTTATAAGTGTCTATGTATATCAACAGAATACATGATCCCGGTTTTGGTTTGACTCGAGCTTTGTACGCGAAACCCTAAACCCCTAAACCCTAAACCCTTGGGACTGGTTCGGTTCGGGGTTAAGCATGAATGCTCCTCAACCCGGGTCCCTCTGGCTACGGTAGCTTGCTGCGAGCAGCGGCTCCAAGTATCGATGCCTTCCTTGTGTGCCTTCGCAAGCACTGCACCGCCCAAACCCAAATCCAAGAATTCCGAAAGACCTTGCGTTTAGGGTTTAGACACACCATTTGGCTACATGGGGTCTGGGGTTTAATAATTTCGGTGTTGTTTAGTGGTTCAATGGGCTTTGGGAGGGTGTGACTTTGTGCACGGTGTAAGTGTACGTCCATACGCGAACTCTGCGGGGCATGTGTGCATGGAATGATCCGCCAGGCAGCGCAGAGAGACGAATATCATCATGATGCACTAGAGCCGTAAAGTGAGACTTTAACACTATATACGTCCTGACTATGACTATACCGTACACCCCAAATCGTAAAACCCTACCCATAGGCTCCATAGTAGTTCCTTTTGGGGAGTACCTTATCGGGATTCTAGATATGAACCCCAAAAATGGAACTGCTACGGAGCCTCTAGGTACTTAAAGGGTCATGGGACTTAGTAACTAGGGTTATAATTAGGGTAACTTCTAATTACTCATAACCCCAATTAGGGTACTTATAACCTTAGTTACTAAGTCCCTTGATCCTCCAAGTAGGTAGAGCAAAGCATGGCTTTCTGGCCAGGGCTTCCAGCGGATGATGCTGAGCGATCACGGCGGGCACGGTGCAGCAGGCATCGCTGGAGCAGATGCTTCTGTTCGGGGTTAACACCCAGAGACCCCAAAACCCCTTGCTGAAGGAATATACCTTAAGCAATAACAGGAACCCTAATCTTGATTTAAGCTATATTTCTTAATTCAGGGGTTTTGAAGTCTCTGGGCAGTTTGAGGGTTGAGTTTGTAGGGCTTGGAGTGGAGCGCCTTAGTACTTTGGCAGCGGACAGAGAACGTTCTTTGTGTCATTTCGCCTTCGTACAGGGTCGCTCGCAAACCGCTACAGTCTCAAACCTGATGCTGTTGGTTACTTGGTGACCGTGGAAGCCCTCAACATGCGTCAACACCCTATACCCTAAGGTAAAAGCCAGAAAGTTGGAATATGATTATCCTAACCCTTCTATGGTAAATTATAGGGTATCCTACCATGAAACCATATTCCAACTTTCTGGAGTTCCCTATAAACCCTACATGCTAAACCTTAACCCCTAAACCCAAAACCCAAAACCCTGAAACATAGAAGCGACAGCTAACTTCTGACTCCAGGAAGCATCGTAGCGTTTGCTCTTCCTATTTATTGGGGATCTCGCCGAAAACCTGGACCACTTTTACACCAAGATAGAGTTTTCTGGCATCCAGCTAAATTCTCCCGGTAAACCGGTGTAAGCACTAAACCCTACATAAACCGATAAACCCTCCACACTAAACCCTACAGTAAACCCCAGGACGCTAAACCGTGACTAAACCCTGTTGAACCCCTAAACCACATGACAGGGCGTGAGGCGCCCAGCAGCCGACGGCCGATGCAAGCTGCCCTCACCTCAGCTTAGAGGGGAAGGACTATATTGGGTTTAGGGTTTATAAAGTTAAGGGTGTAGGGTTAAGGCCCGCCGGCCCCCACATCCTGAACCCTGATGCTAAAACCCCACACCCTGGTATGCAGCCTCTTCGCAGACCGCAAGGGATGGGAGCAAAGGAGCTCAAAATAAAACAACAGCTGTCACACAGAACACCGCTGATGCTGAATAGCCCCAGCCTTCATCCTCGACCGGGCCTCCGAATGCCCGAGACAGTCCCACACGTTGGGACGCCGGTTCAGAGTTTAGGGCTGTAGGATCTCGGATTTAGGGTTCGGTTTAGCGTTCTAGAGTTTATGGGGCTTGGGGTTCAGGGGTGGCAAGACTGGCACGTCCGGCGCTCGGGAAGTGGTCTGTCCCTGTTGAACCTTTGCAGCTGTAAGGACGGTGGTGAGGGCAGGCCCTACCTACAGGTAGGGTCTCATACCCTGCCCTTTCGGGGGTACCTACCCTTTATACGCAAATCCAGAACAGAAGACCAGGTATCCTCAAAAAGGGATAGGGTCTAGGTACTCCTGGATGTAGTGACACCCCCAGATCTAGATCTTAGGCGACCAAACCCTAATCCCTAAATCAATAAACCATAATAAACCTAAGCCCCAAAACCCTAAACTCTGCTCATCGCCCAGAAGACAGGCTCTGCCCTCCGGCTACGGCTACGAGCGCCCGGCTGAGGTAAACGGGAGGGGGGAGGGGTGGGAAGCTATGAGGGTCGGTTATGGCTTAAACCCTAAAAGGGAACAGGGAGGGGAGAAGCCCTATTTTGCGTAGAGGGTTTTACACAGAACTTGTGTTTGCAGCGGTGTAGGGCTTCTGGGACTGCAAGGGCGTATTTTGCAGGGCTCTGGGGCTAGATACTCGAGCCTTGACTTACGGTTTTGGAGCTTCAGTTGAGGGTTGTGGGATTTGGGTTGCAGGGCTTTGCGGACTAAGGGCCTAGGGTTTTGTCTGGAGATTATTTCAGCTTGCCATGAGATGCTACAAGGTTCAAGGTCTGTGGCATTAGGGTGGGTGGAGGGCTTCATTCATTGATATCCGGGCGTAAACATACCGCGTACCCTGTGAACCGAGTGTAGCAGAAACATAAAGGTTTTGGAATACCTTGCCTTTTTAGGCTATTGGCACCAGCCACCCCCACCCTGGGACAACAAATCTTAAGATCTCAACCCCAATCCTAGGATATCCGCCCTAAGATCCCGACCTAATAGTTGCCATCCTAAAAATATTTACTTCTATCTAGGTGCCATACACAGAAATAGACAAGGGGGATCTGGTAGAACTTGGTTCGCAATCCTTTCCGGCACCGCCTGACGGAAGCACCAACTGCGCCAACCACCAGATAGAGAGGAGTATTTGGGAATAAAATGGTTTCTTGGGATAGATATTCATCTTTTGGGGTGGGTGGTGCAAATAGCCGAAAATAGGCAAGGTATACTCTAACTGAAAATGGGTATGGGTCGTAGGTGATCACAGGTGTCTGAATGGAGCTTGTCGGACAGGCCCGTCTTTCACCCCTTTGTCAACCCCCAGCAAAAATGGCAACTCACCTCTTCAAAGTATTCGTAGCTATGTGAGGATGCTCGGAGAACCGCAGACAGGCAAATTCTAAGGGGCATTCCCGTAAACCCTCCCTAACCCTCAAACCCTCAACCAAAACCTTAAAACCAAAACCCCAAAACCGTAATCCCTAAGCCCGCTAACCCTAAACCAAAACCCTAAAACCCTAAACCCTAAGCCCGCAAACCCTATGCCAAAACCCTAAAACCCTAAACCCTAAACCGTGTTCGGCCTTGCAGGCACTCCCGCCTTCCTCGGGCTATCGCAGCTACGAGCGCCCGGTGGGGCAATGTGGGTGGTTGTCAAAACTGAGGTCCTTTTCTGGGTCCTTGATATGATACAGCAACGAATATATATAGGGTACCAAAAAACAACTATTTGCTTAAGAATCCCCCAAAAAATAAACATAATAATCCCTATATTACCCCCCATAAGGAATATTTTTTTATTTTTGGGGGGCTTCTTAAGCAAATAGTAGAAAAGGGACCATAATTTTGCCAACTACCGATGTGGGTCTTTCTTCTACCCTCGGATCCTGTTTCGGCTCAGGGCTCATTGCGATCATAAGCTGTTCTTGACGTATAGTAGAAGCCAGAAAGTTGGAACATCATTATCCTCATGCCCTTAAGGTAAAGTATAAGGGATCCTAGCACTAATCCTCCTAAAGCCATGTTCCAACTTTCTGGCTTCTACTGTAGGCACCTCAACCCTGCTGCGGAAAACACCGGACACTGGCTTTCAGAGGATAGTAGGTTGCTATAACCATAGAGCATAGAACCCAGTGCCCCATTATTAAGGTAGCTGGAGCCCTACTTGGAGGGTCGGGGGGCTTAGTAAGTAGTTACGTTAATTTAGACACCTATAATTACAATAGCCCCAATTAGGGTACCTTTGGTTAGTAGGGAATGGAAGAATGGTAGTCATCGTTGTTATGATTGTACCCCATTCCCACATTCTCTACTGACCAAAGGTAAGTGTTTAGGGTTCTTTGGCTTTCGGGTTTAGGGGTTTATAGGGTTTAGGGTTTAGGGTTTAGGGTTTAGGGTTTAGGGTTTCGGGTTTAGGGGTTTATAGGGTTTAGGGGTTTAGCCTGGTAGCCGGGTAGGGAACCTTTAGCTTTTTGGGGCATTGTAGTCCTACCATACAGTAATTGAAAAGGATAACCCTTGATTGGGCTGGGGCACGCTACCGCTAGGTCAGGGTTTAGGGCCAAGTTTAGGGTTCAGGGTTGGGGGCATGGATATGTTTGCCATGGAAGAGCTCCCGCGGGGGGGTGCTGGCGAAGCAAAGCTTGAAGAGAGTATTGCATGGCGGCCTTACGAGAAATCCACGCTGCTGAATCAACTTGTCCAAGCAATGTATGGAAGAAGAAACGAACCAGTGAGACCAGCCATGCCCAAAGTGAAGTAGCACACTGCCCTTCATGTTTTGCATGTTTTCTGGGAGAGCAGCTGTATCCACCCCAGCTCTGCCGTGCGAAATGACATTGCTCCTGATCAAGCCATAAGCATTCTGGGGTCAAAGTCAAACAGAGTGCTTTCGTTCTTCAAGGGTGAACACATGTGCCTTTCCGCAAGGTTTAGAAGGCACAGGATCAGGAGAGGCTGGAAACCGTCGGATGCAGCGTGGCAAACACGTACGTCACCACTGATTAAAATTTGCAAGTTGGGATCAACTCGATTGTCCCTGTTGAGGATAGTCTTGATAGCTCTGTTGGAGGCATTAATAAGAATGCAACATCTACTGTGCCTCAACAGTTGGCAAATCCTCCTCTTTTTGCATACATGGCTACAGATGGAGTGGTGGCTGATTCATTCACTGTTCCCCCAATGGGAGAAACTGTGTCACAGACCTCATGATCCTGGCCCTCTGTCCGCACATGCTGCCGAATCTCGGGGTGAAGACACAGCGGACTTTGAGGGTGATAAACCTGTGCAGATTGGAGGTGATGAGTATGTCGGGTCCCCTACGAAACGCCACAAATCCGGGCGATTGTGACCAAAGGGTGTGAGCTTCGTCATCGGTGTCAGATGGTCGTTTTCAGCGTCTACGTGTGGCACTTTCGATATCGACAAGCACTCTGCAGTTCGAAACGGAGCCCTAAACAGCACAAAATATACCCCTATACCAAAACCCTAAACCCTAAACCCAAAAAAGAAACCCTAAACCCTAAACCAATATCCTAAACCCTAAGCCCTAAACGACAAAATAGAAACCCTAAAACCCCGAAACCCTGCAACCCTAAACTTCCCTAAACCGTAAACCCTAGACCCTAACCCTAAACCTAAACCCTAAAATCCTAAACCATAAACCCAAAAAAGAGACCCTAAACCCCGAAACCCTTGCAACCCTAAACCTGGCCGAGCAGGTGGCCCAAAGCAACTACGAGCCCTACGAGACCCGGCCTGTGCCGAGCTCAGAGTTCCCCTGAGACATGAAAAGTTCCCAAGAAGGTTTATAGGGGTTTAAGGTTTTTATACAAACCTCTATGCAAGAAGGTTTAGGGGTTTAGGGGTTGAAGGTTTTTATACAAACCTCTATGCAAGAAGGTTTAGGGGTTTAGGGGTTTAAGGGGAACTCCAGAAAGTTGGAATATGGATTAATGGTAGGATCCCCTGTAATTTACCTTAAAGGGGTTACGATAATGATATTCCAACTTTCTGGCTTCTACTGTAGGGGCTTAGGGGTTTAAGGTTTGGAAGTTAAAGGTAAGGCTTATAGGTTTGGGATTAAGGGTGTTTAGGGTTAAGGGGTAGACGTGAGAAGTTCCCAGACTTCTATAACCCCCGTTATTAAGGTATACTTGTTAACTAAGGGGACCTTGCATGCACTATTCGGGTTCTTATTCTATTTTAACGCACATGCTTGAATTAAGGGGTTTTGGAGTTTGCACATGCCTGAATTAAGGGGTTTTGGAGTTTAGGGTTCAGGCGTGCAGAGTTCAATGGTCCAGGGTTCATTAGGGTTTAGGGTTAAGGGCTCAGTTAAGGGTTGGGGTAAGGAGTCTTGGAAAATGTGGGGTTGACATACAGTTTCCCTTACCGGGAGGTTTGGGGATCTGCATTTAGGGTTTTGCAGATTGCGGGGCCTATGGATGTAGGGCAGGGTAATGCTTGCTTCCACGGGTAGTTTCTGAAAAAAAGATCTTTCCTGGCATGCTGTTCCAACGTGCAGTTGTTTTGTTTAGTAGGCTCAATAACGGTTGGGAAATGTTCGATGTTTTTCCTATTGTGTGCGCTGCTTCATTGTGTGGGTTGGTAATGTAAGCACGAAGCATCACCGTCAACACACAGAGCACATGCTGACCAATTCCGTTCTTGCAAGCAGTTTCTCGCGTCATGGGCTCTTTCCATTGTATCAAAAGGGTACAAGGGTTTCAAAGGGTTTAGGGTGGATCTTGCCGGACTTAGGATGGAGTAGGACCGTACTCCCATCTTCGTCTGACGCCCCTCCGACAATGGCAGCCGTGCATGACGAAGACGATGTGACCCACAACAACGCCGATTTAGGGTGAACCGGTTATAGGACTGCAATCTACCGAGAATGACCATGCAGGTGCCACAGACCGTGCCGCCACGAAGGCTCCAGCCTTGGGTGTTCCAGTTCGGATTGGGATATCGTCAAGGATGCATGGCGCAGGAACGTTTAGAGGCAGTGATTCTGGCAGTGATCAATAAAATCAATAATGCAGTGTTTCATTTCTTAGCTGTTCACACAGTCGTGACACTCAGAAAACTGGTCGTTTCATCGGCTTTGCTTTCCCTGATGCTAGACCTGCTTTGTATTTAGCACACGAAGGAGTGTTGGGTTTTTCGGGCACTTCCTCCAGGTTTCATGTGATCTCGCCCTATCCGGTCTCTCTTTGTCTCCCTCTCGCTCTCTTGCTCTCTCTCTTCTCTGTCTGTCGCTCTTCTGTCTCTCTCTCTCTCTCTCTCCCTCTCTCTCTCTCTCTCTCTCTCTCTCTCTCTCTCTCTCTCTCTCTCTCTCTCTCTCTCTCTCTCTCTCTCTCTCTCTCTCTCTCTCTCTCTCTCTCTCTCTCTCTCTCTCCCTCTGCCTCTCCCTCACTCAGTCTCTCTCTCTCTCTCTCTCTCTCCCCGTCTCTCTCTGGCTGAACACACCGTGGTGGAGCACATAAGCCTCGAAACGCCTAGGGTTAAGCAGAAGCCTTGTCCCGAGAGTATTCGTACCCAAACCCTAAATCTTTCCTGGAACCCCCAAGTATACCTCAAAGTGTCTGATCTTCTTCACCAAGATGAAACTAGAGGCTACAAAGGGTCCTTGAAGGGTTTAGGAAAACCCGACTGTTCTGAGCCCTACACTCCAAATCCCAGTTCCCTCCCCCAAGAAAGCAAGAGCTCTTTGGTCGAGCCTTTTTGTTCAAGAGCTTCAGGCCAAGAGTTCAGGGTTTCGGGATTTAGGGTTTAGGGGTTTAGGGGTTTAGGGTTTAGGGGTTTAGGGGTTTAGGGTTTCGGGATTTAGGGTTTAGGGTTTAGGGGTTTAGGGTTTAGGGTTTAGGGTTTAGGGTTTAGGGTTTAGGGATTTAGGGTTTAGGGTTTAGGGTTTAGGGTTTAGGGTTTAGGGTTTAGGGATTTATGCTGGTGTGTTGAGGGTCTTTGGAGGGTGTGATAGGAACTTCGCAAAGCTTTGTCTGTAGTCTTAGTCCCGCAGAGCATCTAAAGCTCGTCAGTCGGAGGTTCCAACACCCCCGAAACTGCCCACAAAAGGCCTGAAGCCCTAAATCCGCAAAGCTCCAAAGACCTGCAAACCTTAATCTCCGTAAGCCTAAACCCGAAAATCCTAACCCCTAAACACTAAACTCCTTAACCCTAAACTCCGAAACCTTTGAGACCCAAAGCAAACAACACGGAGGCAAACAACTTGGAGGCCCGGTTCGCCCTGCGAGCTCGGCGTACTGTAAGGGATCTATGGGGGTACTATAATGCCCCAGAGCTCCAAGTATACAGATAGTACTTACTTTGTGGTTTAAAGTCCATAAATGGTACCTGCTTGCGGCTATTTGGAGCCTCAGGGCTATAGGTTTCTTGATGAGGCTACGTTAAAATGGGTTCTAAGGGCTCATATGTTACCGCTGTCTGTAGGAAGGCACGCACTCGTTGACATAAGAGATACGGCTGCTGCATGTGATTTGCGAGCATTCCAATAGGTCTGATGGTCGGATTCTTCTTGCGATTTTTGTATTTTAGGTAATTATGCGGCTTACTGGGATCAGCAACGGCTTTAGTAGGGTTTTGGTTTGAGCTCTGGTATGTTGGAACATGACTTTGCAACGGCTCTTGGGCTGTAGAGGATATAATTAGACGTTGCATAGCTAGGTCCCCAGCATCGACATCACTTGTTTGGGATGCTTCACTTCTTGGAGGGTCGGGGGACTTAGCAAGTAGGTCGTAAGTAGACTTATAAGACCCTTAAAAGGGACCCTGATTGGGGTTATGATAGTTATAAGTTATAAGTCTACAAAACAACTACTTACTAAGTCCCTCGACCCTCCAAGTTAAGAATCACCATTGGGGTGTAGCTGGTTCATGTTTGGCTTAAGGGGCTTTAGCATTGATGTTGTTGCTTTCGTTTTCTCGGTTGCGAGGAAGTAGGCACCTAATGACAGTGTGATCCAGCGTTTGCTTTTGACATCGTACATGTACCTTGCTCAGATCTCACGAAATCCCAAACGGCCATCCCTCCGGGGCTTGGGGGACTTTAGGGCTTAGGGCGTAGGGGTTTTACTTGGAAGGTCGCGGGACTTAGTAAGGTAGGTAGTAAGTTGACTTATAATGACTTATGAGCACCTTTAAAATAACTATTTACCAAGTCCCCCGACCATCCAAGTAGGGTTTAGGGACTTTAGAGCTTAGGGCCCGGATTGCCTGTTTAGTTTTGGCGGCTCCTGCTATTTCAGAGACCGGGGGTCTTTCTCATCTCTTGAGGTGGCACCCTAAACACTAAAGTCCTAACAGCCCTACCGTAAAAACTGCCAAAACCTACCTCCCTGTAGGTTCTTATTCTAAACCCACATATCGAATGTATAGGGAACCTTTAACAAGGTAGTTTTGAGAGAGAAAGCATAAACCCTCCAGCCCTGAAGCCCTGAAGCCCAAAGATTGCAGGTGAGCTCTGAGATGATCCCACCCATCTGGGAATTTCCGAAAATCGGGGTTTAGGGTTTAGGGTTTAGGGTCCATCTGTGAATTTCCGAAAATCGGGGTTACCTTATTTTGGGATCCTCAGAATCGGGATCCTAGTTTTCGGGTACTGTATTAGGCTCACTATTTTCAGAAATCGGGATCCTATTTTTTGGGTACTATATTAGGGTCTCCTATTTTCGGAAACCCCCATCTCCCCCGAACTGATTGCAGCGCACCTGAGCAGTGCGGAGTCGACGAGCTTGCGATTAGCTTCGGGTAGAGTTTACAGGACTTAGATGGTGAACGGGGGAACTTTAAACTTTAAACTTTTTGGCCTTATATATTTGCTCTATCTTAATTAGACAGTTTGAACTTTTTGGGGCCCGGTTGCTGAAGAAGAGAGAGGATCTGTTCGGGGGTTATGTGGGTACTTACTGTACAGGGAACTCCAGAAAGTTGGAATATGGTTTCATGGTAGGATACCCTATAATTTACCATAGAAGGGTTAGGATAATCATATTCCAACTTTCTGGCTTTTACCTTATAGGAATTTGGAGATAAGCTTCAGGTTTTGGGAAGTTCGGGCAGTTTGAGGAGCCACGGTTTAGGGTTTAGGGTTTAGGGTTTAGGGTTTAGGGTTTAGGGTTAGGGGCTTTGGGCTCTAGGATGCTCTAGGTGTGTTGAGGGATTTAGGGTTAGGGTTTGGGAGTTAGGGGTTAGGAGTGAACTGTTGGAGCCCAATTACCCACATGAATGGTTGTAAAAACTAGGGTCCCCTTTTGGGTCCATATTGTAATACGGCACCTCATATTTAGGGTACAGCAAAAGGGACCCTAATTTTGACAACTACCCACATAGCAGGTTATTAGGTTACGGATATTATCAGGTGTACGCAGGGTCTTGGGAACAGACATCCTGTGTAGTAATGGGACTTCCATTTGACTCGAAGAGCTGATATACGTCTGTATGTATACATATACATGGCAATATATTAGCTTAGGTCTCAAACTCACCAAAAATCGTACTAAAGGGGCAAAGTAGGATTCATGCTCCAATGGTAGGTTTAGGGTCTCGTAGTTACGTTGTGAAGTAGTTTAAGTCTTACAACCTCTAGCTTGCCTTGGAGCAGTTGTGTTTGGGATGCCTGGTTTCGTGTTACAGTTTCATGTTCGAGCTTCAGCACATAGCTTTCGCGGTTCCAATTATTTACAGGTGTTCGCATCAGTGGTTATGTGTAGTGGGGTTCAGGTTCAGGGGGCTTATGGGGACGGGCTCGACGGCGGAGCCGACCACTCCGGACTCCATCGCAGGTCGGGTGTCGGGCAGTGCACTGGCCATGATTCTTCTGGGTCCAGCCACTTTGGGTAATGGGAGGACCAGTTCTCTTGGTTTAAGAGCATCCGAGAGCCACATGCAAGCCATTCCAAGGATTTCTCACCGCAGGCACCTTGAGGACAACGTGCTGAGCACTGCAGCAAGTGACGATGAGCCTACTATTGCCCCCCCCCCCCCCCACCCCTCCCCGATCTCATGGCACCCGATTGTCGGGCCACACCGTCCGTCATAGCAATAATATATCCTGGAAGATTTAGGGCTTCATGGCCTATTTCTGTCCAGTCTGCTAGCCTGAGCACGAAACGGGACCCAAAACGAGTTTGGCTGTCTGTATCGTGACCAGCCAACGAAAGCCTACAAATTCCCGTCACCCAGACCGGGACAAATTCGACATCCACAGCCGCTCTATTTTGCCCAGGGCCCTAAGACCCGGAGCATTCGTAGCTGAACGTACAACCGCCATCCTGCAACGCGTGAAGGTGGCAACGCTTAAGACTTAACTCCAGTCAAAGCCAAACACGTCTGCCGCATTGTGGATACCGAAGATTGTCCAATGAGGGGTCATCGCTGCCTTACCCGCCAAAACCTCCGAGTTAGCTCGGGCTCCTAAGACTTGACGTTTTCGGTATGTTTTGTTGTTAATATTGTGATGGTTCGATTTCTTTATTAAAAAGATTACTAAGATTTTTGAGATCTACTTGGAGGGTCGGGGGACTTAGTAAGTAGGCAATAAGTAGACTTATACATACCCTAAAAGGGAACCTAATTAGGGTTATGATACTTATAAATATCTCTAAACTAGCTACTTACTAGGTCCCGCGACCCTCCAAGCAGACCCTTAAACCCTAAACCCTAAACCCTAAACCCTAAACAGCGCTCTGACTAACCCTCAGCCTTGGACCCCTCAGCCCGTAATTTGCATGTGGGTGGTTGTCAAAATCATGGTCCCTTTTTGGGTCCCTAATATAATACGGCACCTAATATTTAGGGTGCCCAAACATGGGACCATAATTTTGACAACCACCCATGTGATCATGAGCCCGCCAATGCGAATCGAAGGCTTGGCATCACCTTACCCAGAGACCTTAGACCAAGAGCAGAGGTCAGGTGGCAAAAAGGTCTCCAATGCATGGGGGGAAGTTGGCACTCTGCCCTAAAAACCATCGATTTCTGCGGCTCCAATTTCTCACGATTTCTGTGAATGCAATTTCTCACGATTCTGCGGGTTAGGCGCTGTATTATGGGAGTCTTAACACAGAACCGCTATCCTGTAGGGTCAGGGACAGGTACAGTCAGACCCAACAAGGCTCTGCATACTCAGGAAACTCTCCAGGTCCTCTCATTAAAAGAGGGCAAACAGAGGAACCTCATATGGAATCCCTTAACCAAGCGTACAAGCCGGACGAAAACAGAAGTTTCAAAAAATACCTAGACGGTTTGCTTGGGTTCCTTGTTTATGCTGGCCATCCAAACCCTACATTCCCTGAGGGTCCATGTACCCAAATAGCATATACTTTGGCCCTAAAGTACCTATATAGGGATTACTTTAAGGCCAAAGTATATACTATTTGGGTACATGGACCCTTAGGGATTATGCCTTCGTTCTGTTTGGCGACTTTCTGCTCAAGCTCGGACAGCTTGAACGGGCTTCGCTGTCAACATAACCCAGAGGGTCCAAGTACTCCCTATTGTAGGACTTTAGGGCTGTTTTCGGTACCCAAAACCATAAATAGGAGCTACTTGGACCCTTAGGGTAAAGCTACAAGCTTCTCAAGGATTAGCGAATAAAGATTCGGAATTAGGATTCCTATATCCCTTCGTCGTGGAGGCCACTGTAGACAGGAGGTTTGGGATTCTATAGGAAATAGGTTTCCGAAGTTAGGGTCTTTTAGGGTTTTATGGCATTACGGTTAAGGCTTGAAGCAGGGCGTTGGTTCACCTGACGGCTGTGGATCCTCCATCAGGTCAACTTAGTTAACCGTTTTGTGCTGGGATGGATTAAGACTACCACCAATTCCTAAACCCAGACCTTAAACCCTAAACCCCTAAACCCTCCTAAACCCTTAACCCTTAAACCCTGAACACTTAAACTCCTAAACCAGCCCGATGAGCTTCCGTCTCAACTGACGGTTGAGGGCTGCAACACTCGAACATGACTCAGCACAAACCAATCCTAGAGGCTCCATGTATAAATGATCATTCGTATTATTATGGCTTAATGGTAGTATGTGTGGAGCCTCCGGGAATTATTGAACATCGTCAGCGGGAGCAATGCAGGAAGGAGGTTAGTGAGAGGCAGTAAGGACACCCTATGTACCCTCGGCTGAGGGGCCTAGGATCCAATACCCAACATCTTCAAACCGTAGAGCATAAGACCCTTGCTCCTGGAACGCGTAACCGTAAATGCAAAGCCCCGGAAGCTAAGCACGACGGCATGTAAGCACCGACTGCCGGTGGAACGATGCAAGCAAGCGCTGACCTTGAGGAGGCTGAACCCTAACCCCTACCTTAACCATTATTTCTAAATTATCATATTAAGGAATCCGAAAACTGTAGGTTATTTGGGGTCCAGGGCCCCTAAACCCTTGAACCCTAAACCCTGAACCAAGAGCTCCAGCTATAGTGCGCAAGACTCGCCTCAAGCCCACAAGAGCGTGAGTGGTAGAGCATTGTCTTTGGATTCTTGATGTTTTACGTATGAGCCAGCATCACAAACCCCTACCTATAGGCTCCACAGTAGTTCCTTTTTGGATTAGCCTATGGCTAGAATCCCCGACCCGAAACTGCAAAGCAACAGACCCTAAAACTCGCGAATCTTCAAGCCTACTAGAGCGGGTAGCCTAGACATGAAGGGCACCCGGATCCGGTGATCGTCGTCTTGATCCTCCATCGCGGAATATTTTTGCCAATACTATATTGGGGGGTTCCTTATTATAGCTACAGCAAACTGGGCGGCAAATACCCTATTCTAATTATTAAGGCCCCTATGTTAAACCTTTTCCTGAGGGGAGGGAAGAGGGGAGTGGGGGCGATGACCCCGTTTAAAAACAAGCCTCGTGTAGCGCCCTAAATACTCGACGGGTCAGCTTTTGGAACGCCGGATCAAAGTAGCATCTGGGAGTGTGAGGTTTGCCTCGTCTTGGGGGTTTAGGGTCTAACTTTTTGCACAGAGGGTTTACTTGGTTTACTTCAACACCGATGTTAATATTTTCTCGACGTACAGTCTCCATATCAGGAGATGCAGGTGTAGATGTAGATGTTGACGCAAGTATGTAGATCCTGATACAGATAAAGATACAGACGGCTTGATCGATACACATATATATATATATAGGTAGATAGATAGACAGGTAGATCGATGGGTAGGTGGATGGATACATTGGTAGATATACGGGGAGACGGATGGATAGATGGTTAGATAGTTAAAGAAAACGACAGATAGAACGACAGATGGAGAAAGATGCGCACTCCTATAGAAGGCCTGCTCATTGTGAATCAGTGATTCGCTGCAGTTCCGCGCAGGCGCAGTGTCGCAATGCACTCTACAGACTGCCCTGCGAGCAGCGCTACTTGGCGCAGCGACATCGTAAGTCTTAGGGTTCAGGGTTTGAGCTTTACTGCGCTGAGAAAGCATTCCGGTCGACTGGTCGCACACCCGAAGAAACCTCAAACCTTGAACTCCTTCGGGTTTAGGGTCTGTCAATCTGCATCGCCTAAAGTCATCTTCAAAAAGTCTGCGTGGATGGATCTAAGCTGCGGGAGAAGCGGGCCGAACCCTCAGCCCATGTAAGGTGGGGTTTTGGGGCATCTTATAATATCAAAGTGATAATAGAAATTTCTGTGGTTTTATGAGAACTGTAGTTAGAATTCCTAGTGAGACCCGAAACCCACCTTACAGTCACATAGCAGTCAGCTATTCCCCACAACCCTAACTTTACATGGCTACCCACTTATCCGGTGCTTTGGATCCTTAGGGATACAGGATACTTGAGGTACTTGAGTTGTTTAGCCCTCTGAGCTCTAAACCAGAAACAAATTCAAAGAGACTCTCGTAATTCCTCGATGGTTCAGGGTTTGGTTTGGAGAGTTTAAAGTGTAGGGGTTAGGGCTTCAGGGGCTAGGATGGGGGGGCTTCGAGGTTCAGGATATGAGGTTTGAGGGTTTAAGCCCTAAGCTGTAGACTCTGTACGCCCTATATATAATTATAAAGCCGGAAAAAGTCAAACCTCAACCCTATATAGCAGCCCGTGCCTTCAAAGGAACCCTACTCCCTAAACCTTAAACCCCTAAACCCTAAACCCCGAACCCTAAACCTTAAATCCCCAAACCCCAAAACCCCGCACCCTAAACCTCAAGCCCTAACAGAGGCATGGCCGCCTCAGAGCGCTATCCGAACTGGTCTGCAATGTCCTGGCGCTCGCCTTGGGGTTTCTTCGACTTTTGGGTTTGGGGCTTCAGGGCTTACGGGAAACCTCGGCGTCGTAGGGTTTGCACATTGAAGGGTGCGTATGTATGTATGTGTGTGTGTGTATATATATATATATATATATATATTCATGTATTTGTATTCAATTGTCTTCAAACATATATACATATAGATAGAGAGAGAATGTGTGTGTGTGTGTGTGAGAGAGAGTGAGAGAGAAAGAGAGAGAGAGAGAGAGAGAGAGAGAGAGAGAGAGAGAGAGGGTGTGTAGCGTCTGGGACTAAGGGCGGAGAGAACTCTAAACACGAAGCCGCGAAGAAGACTAAGCCAAGGCAGCTTGGACCCATGAATCACGGGTTGTGCCGTGTTCTTACAAGAGCCTGAATCGCTTGAATGGGGTTTTGGGCTAGAGCACGCTATAATGGGTAAAGAAAAAACCGAGACAACCCAACACCCTTTCCCTGAAGCCCAAGGCCGAAAAATTCAACACTAAACTACTAAACTTAATCAACCCAAAAGCTATAATATGTATCGGAAGAGATCCCTGAATCCCCCGACTCCCGTCTGAGGCAAGATAAACTACGAGCAGCCAAAGGCTTGACTGTCTCGCCCACAGGCTCCGACCAGTATTACGGTTGATGAAATAATTCCTGCATTACCGTAATGACCCTAAACTATGGGAATTATTGCCTTTTCCTGATTCTGGGAAATGCCGGATTTATTTCATCAGCCGTAGTACTAGTACCAGCGCTGTGCAACCCTTCCTCCAAGGATTTCTCTGAAGGTTCCTTGAATGGTTCATTTTCGGGCAGCTGCAAGGGTTCCCTTTTGGTTCCATGGGATTCCTGTTTGGTTTACAGTAAACCCCATAAAGTTGGAAACCGGATTAAGGCCAAATAGTGCTGGGATTCCCTATACATTACTCTGAAGGATTGAGGCTATCGGGTTTCCAACTTTTTGGCTTCTACTGTAGGAGTTTGGGGTCGGCACGTGTGGGAATGGCGAGGGTGGCGTAGCCGAAAGCCTTGCTTGAATGCTTGGCCTTTGCTCCTTTTGTTTTTGTTTCTTTTCGCGATCTATGTTAAAGGGCACTTGTTTCATTCAAGATCTATTTTCCTGTCTCTTTTTCAAGATCTATGCTAAAAGGCTCATGATCGTTCGGTGATATGTAGGGCAGTTTTGAGTGTAATTCAGGACCCTCTTTCAGAAGAACGTGTACGGTTCCTATGTCGATATTTGTATTTGTGACCACGGCTCCTTCACGCAGTCAACACTGAGAGCATGTCATCTGCAGTCTTGGCCAGGGTTTCGGAATAACCCCCAGCCCTGCCCGACGGACACTAACGTGAAGCGATTTGGTTGCAGCAGTACCCTTCACTTAGGGACCCAAAAAGCACATAAGCATAAGCATTTTCTGGGGATGTCCCTACCTTATTGGGCTCCATTATAATTGGGCTCATATGGGATATCCCTACCCTATTTTTTGCTTATGTGCTTTTTTGGGGCCCTATTCACCCATCGGGGCAGCGCCGGAGGTTCGAGCGTCGCCCGGAGTGAGTTCGGCTTCATGCCGCCCAAGGCCAGGATGACTTTGTTTGCGGTTTAGGGTTCAGTTAGGGTTTATGGTTTAGGGTTTAGGGGTTTAGGGTTTAGGGTTCAGTTAGGGTTTATGGCCCCCCCAAACCCAAAACGCTGAACCGTTAGTCGTACGTGCATAACGGCATCATCAGGGTCTGCTTCTGAGGATGTCAGTTGGGTTCAGGGTTTGGAACATTTTTGGGTTTGCGGCGCTTAACTTTAATATCTATATACTAAGTCTACTCCTTTTGACATTTGCAGTTCAGGGGATGTTAAGAGAATCCCTATAACCCAATCTATGAGCCCTACACTGTAGATCTTCGCAGTTTCACGTAGGTCTGGGGGCTTATGCTTCAGATTCCGAATCGTTCAATCTGTGCATGTCCCTCGCCTCTATGCTTATGTAAGCCGATCAATCCAAACCCCGCACCCCTGAGTCAGATTCGTGGAGTGTGTGGTGCAGTGTTGAAGATATAAGGCTTGCTAAAGCCGAAATCCTGTAGCCGTTCTCACGTTCCTTTTTCTACCCTAAGGCTTTTAGGAATCAAATTAGTAACGAAACAAACTCATTACTAGAGACATCGCTGACATGATGACGTGTTGATTATCATTCCTTAACAACAAGCCCAAGCATCCTTAGCTGTGAAGAGTTACATGTCTAAGCTTAAACCCTCCGGCCTAGCCATCAAAGCCTGAATCCCTCGAATCGTATAGATGTTTCCTCATAAAACGAACATACCTGTTGATCGTTCCTCACTATAATATCCTAGTATAGCTCCTGAGCAAAGGCAGTTATTCTGGGCTTAAATTTAAGCCGGGACCAATCCTAAACCTGAGAACCAGAAACCACATGCCCCCCCCTCCATTAATTCGGACTAACGGGAACCAAAAAGCTAAAGCCTCAATCTTTTAAGACCCAGGAGTCCTGGACCCTGAACCCTGGCAGCCCCAAAGCGAAGACTCGATTCAGAAGCCCTTGACTTCGCAAAACCCCGTAGAACTCTTCTAGACCTCCACGAAAATCGGTAAACATCGAGAAGGAGACCTCCACTAAAATCGGTAAAAAGCGAGACGGAGACCTCCACTAAAATCGGTAAAAAAAACGAGAAGGAGATATCTCGGGACACCAGCGCTGAGCTGCGTCGAAGATTTGCCCCCACAACGCCCCATGGCGAAAGCGAGCGAAGGTGCGGCTTTGCAGCTGTGAGGCTTTGAGGGTCATTTTAGGGGTTTAGGGTTTTGGGGCTTAATGTTTTAGGATATAGAGTTCAGGGTTCAGCGCTTCGAGTTTGGGGGTCTAGGTTTTTAGGGTTGGAGGGAATTCGAAAGGCTGAGGGTTCTAGCATATCCGAGGTTTATGTTGGGAGTTCCTATCGTGCTTGTGAAGGCCCTTGCTGCGATAAAGGTTTATGTTGCTTCACCTCGCTGTTTAGGTTTGGGGCCGTGTGGGTTGGGTTCAGGATCAACGGGGTTGACGTTCGTGTTTTGTTTGCACTTCGTTTCAACTCTTCGATACGAAATATAATATTCGCAGTGAAACACCACCTCAAACCCTCGGCCCTAAACCCTAAACCCTAAACCGTTTCTTCATCACAACTTTGAGCTTGAAGCTGAAAGCCGGATGAATGCAGGAGGTTTAGGGTTTAGGGTTTAGGGTTTAGGGCCCTCAAGATATCTTCAGAAACCCTACAATCCTAGGCATACCTTTCCAGAACCCTGTGACAGGCTGTTAGAAGGTATAGAGCCCCGACAAGACCTTCTCAGAACCCTATAGACATCTCTCGACCCCTTTTTAGAAATCCTGACAAGACCCGGATAGAAGCTCTATACGAGCCCCATAGCCCACATAGAACCATTGTGGAAGCCTATCTTGACTCTTTCAGAACCCTTTGCACGAGGCTGTAAATCAGCTTGAACCCAAATAAAGCTGTGTATATCAAACCCTTTAAAAGCTAGATGCTACAGTTCACAGAACACTAAACCCTAAACCCCCTAACCAAGCCCTAAACCCTGATAAACCCTAAACCCCTACCCCCAAAGCCTAAACCCCAAAACCTTTAAACACCTTGCACCCTGCAGAACCCTAAACCGTTAATTCAACCCTAAACTCTAAGCTCTTTGCCCCTAGTTGACCCCCAAAACCCGTATAAACCTCGACTCTATAGCGCCCTAAACCCTTTAAAGAAGAAGCCCTAAACCCCTACTAAACCCTTCAAAGAAGAAGCCCTAAACCCCGACTAAACCCAAAACCCTAAACCCTAAACCCTAACCCTAACCCCTAAACCCTAAACCCTAAACCCTAAACCCTAAACCCCAACCCCTAAACCATAAACCCTTCTTTTCCCACACCAGTGGGTTTCGCCGACCTTAACTGCTAGGCGGAAAAAGGTGCTCAAAAAAAAGCCCTTTAAAGAAGAAGAAGACGCCTTGAGGAGCCTTGAAGCTCGCGTCGTCGAGCACCGGCTCCGCGCCGAGCGCCCGGCGCAGCCGCAAAGAGTCGATCGCGGGGAGCAGGAGCCGAAGGGCCCAGGGTGGGTATGTATGTATGTATGTATGTATATATATATATATATATATATATGTTTGTATATACAAATATAAATATTAATTGTATGTATACATACATAACTAGGTAGATATATTCACACATGTGCATGTATGTATACACATATGTATATGTGTTTACATGTATACACACACATATGTATGTATATCTGCATGTGTACAGACATAGACATATACAATCACATATATACTACATAGGTAGATAGGTACAAATATACGCACATAGATACATGCCTACGTACATGCATAGATACATACATACATACATACATACATACATACATACATACATGTATAGATCTATATATATATATATATATACACGCAGATATACAGAAATTCATGGAGATATTGATACGTAAGTTTTGGAGGTTAAGGATCAGGGGGCTTGTCGGTTAAGACTTAGGAGTTTGGGATTTGGGCATCCACAGGCTAGGGTTTGGGGCTTCCGGGGTTTGGGGAGCAGGAGCCGGAGACTTTCAAGGGAATTTGATTTCCAAAGGGTTTACTAGAGCCTTAGGCATTCAGGGTTTATGAGAGCGTTGTAGAAGTCAACCAGGTCTACGGGGCTTCATGTAATGGAATAGGCTCAGAATTAGAGCAGAGACTTGGGCACCGAAAGGATGTTTTAGGGATTTAGGGGCGTCTGGGTTGTTGTTGTTCTTGGTGCAAGGAATAAAACGGTTCAGGACTCAAGGAAAAAGCCGAACCCTTCAACGCATATCTAGCCTTAAGGGTCCATGTTAAAATAGCATATACGTTGGCCTTAGAGTAGTCCCTATATAGGTACTTTGGGGCCACAGTATATAATAATTGGGTACATGGACTCTTAGGGTAGGAAAGGGTCCTGTATAATATCTTTAACAAAGGCCACGCTAGTGAGAGTTTCGGAAGACGAAAGCTTTTGAACAGAAAGGGTTATCCACAAGACTTTCCTTTAAAATTTGATTCAAGAAGAAGATCGTTGTGTCTGGGGTTTGAGGGTTTAGCATGTTTCCTTGATTAGGGCTTAGAGTGATCTTATCAAGGACACTGAAGTCCTAACAAAGTATCAAACCAATGTGTGGGTTCGAATCGTTTCAGGGTTGCAATGGCGGGTTATCCTGCTCAACTTCCAGCATCAACATTGCACATTTCGTGAAACTGAAATACATTTCAGTGTTTCCTAAGCGTAGTATGACAAGGCTGACGCCTAGTCCTACAGCTTTGTACCGCAGATCATAGAACCCGAGCCTCAAGACCAAAGGATGCATAAATTTTCGAAAGCTCTAAAGCACAACCTAAAACCCGACGTGCCGAAAAGCCCCGAAGCCCAGTCCCAATCCCAAAACGCAAGCTGTCGTGCAAGGAGTGGCTGAAGATGATCTTTGAGACCAGCCTGGGGCCTATAGGAATCCACAGACTCTGCTGCCTCTACGCTGAAGTCACTAGGCTAGGACCGCATGATGTCTTCTACAGGGTGTTATCCGCCGTGAATTAGCTGTAGCTGAAGGAATCAAGTAACCATCGCAGTATGTCACAGACACTCAACGAAAAAGCCGCAACATCCCAAACCCTAAACCGAACCCTCTAAGCCCAAAACCCCTAAGCCCAAAACCCCTAAACCCCTAAACCCCAAACTCCGAAACCCCTAAACCCCAAACTCCTAAACCCTAAACCCCTAAACCCTAAAAACCCCTAAACCGCCTAAACCCTAGAAACCCCTAAACACCCTAAACCGAAAGCTACGAAGAACCCGAGACCGCAGCTGCCCCTAAAAACTAAACCTATAGGCCCTAAACCCTAAGACGCACAAAGAAGGCCGTCAACCTAACTTTAAAAAGAAACACCCTGAGGTTTAGGGTTTAGGGTTTAGGGCAGGGTTTAGGGTTTTAAGCCCTATAAGCCCGAAATCGAAACCCCGAAGAGCCCAAATGCCTTCAAACTCGGCCCTCAACGCCGATACTTAAGAAGCTGAGTAGGCAACCTTTAACGGGCATATATATATATATATATATATATATATATGACCCTACCATAGTAGATAAGGTCAATATTTTTTGGATTGGGGTACTCAGACCCTAAGCCCTAAACCGCAAGCCCTAAAGCCTGAAATTGGCAGCTTGAGGCGATAGTCTCAAGATGGCGATGGGCCACCATCGCGAGGAATGGACGCAAGCTTGGGGTTCGAGGGCTTGGGTTCAGGGTTTCAGGTTTTGGGTTTTAGGGTTTAGGGCGTTTGGGTTTAGGTTTGGAGCAGGGCTTTCAAGTTTGGGTTGAAGGAGTTCAAGTTCGGTGACTCGGCCCGCTCCCTTTCTCATCGCCCGGTGTCGCCCCCGAGCGGTTTGAACAGGTGAGCTCCCCAGGACATGTTGCTGCACGCACAGACTCCTGCCAAGATAGGGTCCTTGCTCGGTTTCGGTTCAGTCCATGTTGCGTTCCGCTCGTTTGGGGACCTGCATCGCGCTGCGTTGTTCCCATTGGCTTGCGAAGACAGCTGACCATTAATTACCAGGCGTTGCCCCGTCTGCCTCAGTCAGCAGCTGACGGTGGCTTTAATTTACCCAAAGGCCCCAAAGTAGTTCCTTTTGGGGGTTCATATTTGGAATTCTATAAGGGAACCCCAAAAATGAACTACTATGGGGCCTATCATTATGGAAACCGCAAAGTAAAGTTTCGGCGTTTAGAGGCGTTGCTCGCGCGAGATTTCGAGTTTCCCGTCAGCCTTCATGTCGTGGAAGCTCGTTAACCTAAGCACTGGCCTTACTTAAAGGTTCATGGGACTTAGTAGCTAGGGTTATAATTAAGGTAACTAATGACCCCAATTAAGGTACTTATAACCCTCCTTACTAAGTCCCATGATCCTCCAAGTAGGCCCTAAGCCCTCAACCTCCATCTCCTGGCCAATTTGGCCGCTTAAGACAAAACCTAAACCTTAGCCAAGACACCCTGCACCTTGGGTAAGAGGAGGAACCCCAAAAAGGCCTTAAAACCTAAACACCTAAACCCTTAAACCCTAAACCCCTAAACCCCTAAAGCCTAAACCAAGAACCTCTCGGGCTGGCAGAGCTGAAGCCTTGATCGGATTCTGGTGAGGGAGACTTAATATAGCTTAAACAATTACCATTGCTATTTTGGTGGCTTCCTTATGAAAAGCAGAGTATAATGGGCCACAAAACCCTATTGTAAGTATTAAGGCCCCAATTTTATACCAGGATCTGCTGCCTGGGCATCAGTGAATCAAGATGCTTCAAACGTAGACAATGTAGACCAACCTGCGATTATACTAAACCCTCTTCTCAAATCGAGCTTATATAGATCCTGAACTACATCGGGAGCGAGTTCAAAACGTTGCCTTTATGGACGAACGCTTGCAATTATCCGCGAGAAGCAACAGAAGAACAGCGACCCAGGCATGTCAGGCTGTAACCTTGCCACCCTTTGGCATGAGACCCGATTATGTTCTTGGCTTCGGGGTTCAGTGGTTTCGGGTCTTGGGTTTAGGAGCACTTCCACCCTTACCTTGCACACCCGTTACTAGACCCAAAACCGAGATCTTGCATACCCCCGACATGATTCTCGTCCTGCTCCGAACTTAGGGGTACTTAAAAGTAATTGTTATGTTTTGGTTATTATAATCCCTAAGAAACAGCCAAAATTAGAATTGTTGCTAGGGTTCTAAGTTCAGTATAGCCAAACTGAATGCCCTTATTCAAGCAGCCAGGAGCTCATTTGGAATGTCGTCGGCTCAATGCGCCTCATCTTTAGGGATTTACAGGGTCAATCAAAGGGGAAAAGGAGGGACCCTTAATGGGGACCCCTACCCTATAATGGGTATATAATGGCTATATAAAGGGTATATACCTAGGGGTCTTTAATAACTTTAGTGGCTTTTGGGGTCAAGTACCAGGACCCTCCTTGTACCCTCAAACAGGGGTAAATGGTCCCAAGTAAGGGGCATTTAGGATCTAAAAGAGGGTAGATGGAGGGTCTAGGTATTCGTGTTTACTTATAGGCTATTACCTTTCCATGATGATGTGAACTTGTTTACCCTGAAGGTCCAATTGCTTCATCATCACATATGCTCCCAAATTACACAGCCGAAATCATCCAAGTACCTAGTTGCTTGGACCTTGTAACGGCCACTGCTCGAAGGACCCCATGCACCACAATTAGGGTACTATGGGGGCCTTAGTAGTTAGAATAGGTTTTGGGGGGGGTATATTTTAGTATAGTTATAGTGAGGAGCTGCAACATGGTATAGCAAAATTATTGAGGCCCCTATATTACGCATGACCCTTAGCCGAATTGCGGAGTTCAGCTGTTTGGAGTTTAGAGTCCTCGCGTAAGCCCCTTCAAAGCCCCGATATCCAAAACCCTGCAGTGCCAAAGCCCTGCAATTGTAGTTCACCTCTACACCCGAAACCCATCAGGCTTGACATGAACTTCCCCAAAGGGTCCAAGTACTCCCTATTATAGGACTTTAGGGTTGTTTTAGGTACCAAAACCCATAAATAGGAGCTACTTGGACCCTTAGGGTTCTGGTCTGTCAACATCAGCTTAAAACGACGCATACGAGGAGACTCTCGGCTGCTTTGACGTACCTGAACCCCAAACTTGTCTCAACGCTTAAAGCATCTTACCCAAAGGCCCCAAAGTAGTTCCCTTTGGGGGTTCATACTTAGAGTTCTATAAGGTAAACCCAAAAAGGAACTACTTTGGGGCCTTTGGGTACAGCTATGCCCATGAACAGCTTAGAACCACCTAGAAGGTCACAGGACTTGGTGGGTAGGCGCTGACCCGAAGTAGTGCACGTAGAGCCACATTTGCAACCTACTTACTATTTCCCCCTAGTTGCAAGCCCCAATAACCCTAAACCCTCCACTCTAAACCCTAAACCGGACACTCTGATCCTCAAGCTCTAGCATATAAATACGAACAACTTGGATCCCTCAAGTACACCTTACCCGAAACCCTAAAGCCTATACCCCTGAACCAACACCCCTAAGCTCCTAAGCCCCTAAACGTCCAAACCCCCAAACCCCAAACCCCAAACCCACAAACGTCCAAACGCTAAACCCCTAAAGGGCCCCTAAATCCTAAACCTAACCCCTAAATCCGAAAGCCCTAAACCCTAACCCCTAAACCCCAACCCCTAAGCCTTATCCGAGGAAGTTGCGCGACTTGCGACAGAATGAGATGCTGGTATCGCAGGGACAGGCTGGCTCCTCTTCCTTTTAGAGTTTTTGGGGTTTAGGGGTTTGGGGTTTAGGTATTTTGGGATAGGGGCTTAGGGTTTAGGGGCTTTTAGGGTTTCACGTTCATTTAGGGTTTAGGGGCTAAGGTCTCCATGCCCATCTGTTACCTGTCGCCATGCTGGGCTTCTGTGCATGAGCTTAGGTTTCAGAATTTCAGGGCTTCTGCATCATACCCGGCCTTACGGTTTTAAATGTTGGTGGTTGTCAAATTCATGACCCCCCGTTTGGGCTATTTAGGTGCCGTATTATAATAAGGACCCAAAGAGGGACCCTAATGGCCCCAAAATTGACAACCACCCATGTATGAGTGTGGTTCAATAGGGTTCTGGTCAATATTATCAGTCACAACTATAGAGTTCAAAAGGTGAATCACCTAGGTATTCCGTTCGGCTTCTATCTTGAGCCTTTGGAGTTCTTGGTTCTCTTGACCTCAGGTCTTGGGTTTCGGGGCTTGGTTTGTGTCAGCTGAGATGGCTGTTTTGTGAGAGGGCTTTCGGTCAAACCCATAAAGCTAAGGAGAAGCTTGTATGAGCCTTCTGAAGCCCTATAGATGTGGTTTTTGGAGTAGAGTGAATGAATGTGAAGACCGACTGGGTACGTACTTCGAGGGTCGGGGGACTTAGTAAGTAGGTAGTAAGTAGACGTACAAGTACTACTTATAAGTCCCTAAAATGACCAGTACTAAACATATTGGGGAAAAAATATTTGTTCCCCAATATGTTTAGTGCTTAAGTCCCCCGACCCTCCAAGTACCTGGTAGTCCCTGTGAAGGAGCCTCAAGGCTGATCCTTGAACTTGAGGTTTATATGTTAGAAGCTGCCCCCACCCTGTAATAGTGGTATAATAGGAATATATTAGGGCCCTACTATAATCCTTATGGTCACTATTACAGGGTGGGGGCAGCTTCTAATATATATGGTTTAAGATGGGGTTCTGCAAGGTTTTGAAAGGGCTTCCCTAAGGTTCTATGGCATAAGAGTTGCGGAGCAAAAAGTAGAGTTCAACCATAATAATAATTCAAGTTTCCATATTAGGGTTTCGGTGTAGGGTTCCGGACTGAGCATGAATGGTTTGGGGTTTCGGTTTAGGTTTTGGGGTTCGGGTTTACATGGGTTTTAGAACTTATTGTTTCGGCTTTGAGGCTTGCTGGCCTATGACGTCGCATGGAATCACCTTGCTGGGCGACATTCCATGCAGAAGCTGCGTATTGTGCTCTGGGGGCTGCAATCTTATAGCAGCATCTACAACTAAAATAACCAAGGTTGCTTCTGCGCGTGTCGACTGCAAGCCTCCTAACCTACCAAGCTTAACGTAGGAATCTGATAAAGACTAAGAAACCCTGGGTTTGTATCAGGATTCTCAATTATATGAATCCTACTATTTGAGGGTTATAGGGCCAGGTTTTCTTAATCAGGCTACTACATTACCCATAGGCTCCATAGTAGTTCCTTTTTGGGGTTCATACTTAGAACCCTATAAGGAAATCCCAAAAAGGAACTACTATATGGAGCCTGTGGGTAGAGCCTGAACACAGAGCTGCGTCTCCTGCTCAGTTCCGGGGCAAAGCAGACTAAACCCAGTCGGAGAAGCCTTGCAGTACTGAATTTGGCCACGGGGTTTAGAGTTCAGGACGTTTAGGATTTGAGGCCCGGAATTTGGGGGTTTCTAGTGGGTAGGATTTGGGGTGCAGGTTGTAGGGAGAAGCCCTAATCCGTAAACTACAAACCGTAAATCCTAAACCCTATACACCCTAAACCCTCGTCAAAAGACAGTCCGCTGGGGCAGCGGGAGCCGATTGAGTGGCTGCTCATTCGACTGCCCAGCGGCAAAAACGAAGCTGTGGATGACTGCCCGTGCGAGGTTGGCACAGGCTTCCTTCAGGGTCTCCATGACTGCATGTTCGTCCATGCTTTCAACAAGCCCTGCTACAACCTTGCAACCATCGCGATTCTGTGGCGCTTGGCGTCGACCGCGACGTTTGCAAGGCCATCAGAGAGCGGTTGTCTGAGCGCAAGGAACTTGAGGTGGAGACTCGCAAATGGTTTGAGGTCAAGTTGAACTTCTTCGCATCCGATCTCCTGAGAGATGCCAACGCAAGATTTCGCATGGCACGCTTCTGCGAGATGCAAAGCACTCTCATTCCCCGGCTGCGCGAGGCGTCAGACTTTCCACGTTTGGGAAATCATGTCGGCAATGCACAGCTGTTTCCGCTCTTTGGAACTCCTTTGTGGCTTCTTGCGCTACCTGAAATCTCCCGAGGCCAAGGAAGCCTTAGAGCCGGAGCGAAGCCGTGACTGGTGCTCAGCAGCAATGCGAGTTTGCGAAGGCCATCAGCTGCCACGGGCAGTGTTGGCCATCCCAAGCTAGATTCTTGTAAAACAGCGAATTGAATATGGTATCACGGCCGTCGTAAGGCTGGTCAGGACCAATGTGTTGATTACACATTCTACTGAAGTTGTGGTACTTAGGAGCCTTTCAGACCAGCGACGACTATGTCAAGTTTGCGGCGAGCGGTGAGGACGTAGGCTCCAAGATCACTGGTTTTGTCCGAGGAGGCTGCACGGCATCCATCACCTCATGCTCGACACCATTGCTTCTTCAAAGCGAGAGCAGCCGCATGGGCAAAGCGATGCAGCGAGCCCCCGTGTTTTGTGGGTCGGCGGGCCCACAAGACGGGCCTGCACGCCCGCAACCCGGAGGATGCAGCATTCCGGTCTGCCCTCCACACGGCCGACCGGCGGACCTGCAGACATGGGCAGTGGTTTAGTGGATGATTTTAGGTCCGGAATGTGCAGGACCACTACTATGTGTGGGTTCGTGGTCGTCTACACTTGGCAAATTTGAAGTGCAACGTGCTGCCCCAGCTGTGCCGGACAGACTTGTTGCACGAGCACCGGAAGATGATGATGGTGACCATGATGATGATGATGATGATGATGATGATGCTGACGATGACGACGATGATGATGCGGCGGTGATTTGGATGGTAGTCGCTAATGATGATGTGGATGGCCAGGATGATGTGCAGGTGCACGTGATGTTGATGCTGTCGATGACCAGGAATCAAGGAGGACGACAGTGTGGACGAGGCTGACGATTGTGATGGCTCTCATAGCCAGTGTGGTGGTGGGTTAGCTAGACAGCCCGGCGCCATATTACCAGTTTTCGTTTCTGCACAGAAGTCGGAGTCAAATGGGATTTCCATAGTTGCTACATGCTTAATATTAGTATATGTAGTCTTGGAATGTCCCTTTAACCCAGCTAAGGCACTGAGTTATGCAGCCCTATGAAAGCCGCAAGCTTGTTCCGCAAATGCCCACAGAACAGCATTCTTCAATGCGCAGGTTTGCCAGAGCATGTTCGTCGTCCGCGAGGGCCTTTTTGACGTCGTGCTCCGACGGTCTGACGGACGTGAGGTATCACGGCCCTGTTTTTTTACCCAGAGCGTCCACATACATACATACATACATACAGAGATATACATACATACATACCACCATTATGGAGTTGGGTCCCAGAAGGCCATCCTCATTGTGGCATTGGTCAATTGGTTCCTTAATCGTTATGCACATAAGGACCTTTAGGTTCCCCAAGCGGTACAACGAATCCAATGAGGTTCTTGGGTTTAGTACAGTAGTATTGTAGGCTAGTAGTTTGTATCGCAGACGATCATTACGTGCAGGGACCCTTTTTTTCAAAGGATCAAGCACGTAATAATATGTCAGGAACACACATTAGGAAATGGAGCAGCGTAGACGGGACGGATTCAATATACTTATAAATCCGTGATTTACTTTCGACACGATCCCGACTCAGAGCGAGTAGTGTTTGGGGCTCGTTGCATCATGGCTACATATACATGAAAGCGACTTGGTTTCCTCCCATTCAATAACCCGTTTAATTTTAAACCCTAAACACGTGAACCCAAAACCTCCAAAACTTGTAGAACCTAAGCACTTAAACCGTTTAAGCCCGAAGCCCGGAAATCGGAACTTGAAGACCCCAGCTCTGCCAGGTGACTGCGGGGGCGCTCAGCCAGTGTTTGGTTTTGTCCGGGTTTGGCATCTCCGATCTCAACACAATGCCCAAACACGGAACCGCTCGTTTCAAGCGTTGAATTTGTCGATGTGTTGGTTTTTTCGGATTCCTCAGCCCCGGCTCGTGAAAACCCGGCCCGGTAAAGGCTGAACGGTGACATCTAAACCTATGCCTACTGTCTCACATCCCACGTTTTTCCACGAGCATCCACCAACAGCAGGAAGTACATTGGAGACTATAGGTGTGCTTCCTTGAAAGTCCAGTAAAACCTTACTGCCCGGTGGCTTTGCTAACCTCTTTGGAGCCATTGTGTTGCCTGTACGCCTGTAGGTCGTGGCGCCAACTATAAGATAAAATAATATGTTAATATACTGCAGTATTGCAAATCAATGGTTTCTCCCTGGTGCCAGGTACTGTTATGGGTTATAGTTTAGGGTTTGGGCTGTTACCATGATTTTTTCATATTGCAAGCCTGCCTGACCTCTTTTTGGCCGCTGTGTTGCCTGCGGGTCGCGGCTCTAATTTTAACATGTTATAATATGCTATATGATAAATAAATGCTTCCTCCCTTTTAAATGCTTCGTCCCTGTTGCCAGGAACGTTCATGGGTTGACGGTTTAAGGGTTGGGCTGTTACCATGGATTAATGGTGCAAACCTGCCTTTGTTCGGTTCGTATGTGCGTGTGTGTGTGTGTTGGTTGTGCGTGTGTTGATGGCCACGGCGTTTGTTGCGATTTCGGGAATCCTGCATGAACTTTAACTGTGTAGCCGTGGAATCAAACCCCAAAGCACTCTGAGCTTTGAATAACCCGAATGCTTAATCCTGCAGCATTCAAGCTAAACTCCAAGTCCTAAGCCTTAAGCCTATACCCCCAAGCCTCAACACCGTCACCTTGAGCCTAAATTGCACTAAATCCTGCCTCAGGATTTCCCTAAACCTTATATAAAACCTAACCCTTAAACCCTCAACCTTCTAAGCTCAAAGCCCTAAGCCCTATCAGTCCTACACCCGCCAAGCGGTCCAGGTTCGTCAGTATGGCCCCGGCAGTGTGATCGGAGAGCCTTCCCTTTGGACGGACCGGTTTCCTTAAGGGGTTTTTGTTAGGGTACCATGTGGGTACTATAGGTTCTTGCCTTGTTGTGAATTAAGGCCTTAGGGTTCCTAGTTGAGGATTGAGGTTATGAATCATTTCAATTTCAATTATTGTACCCACGACTCCCATCATCCCCTGACGTTTTTGGAAACGTCATGAGTAGCTCATGAGAAGCTGTTAGACTCACGGTGGTATCTTCAACGCGGTCTTCATTAGTGCTCCCAGGGAAGCTACCTTTCATCATCACTGAATCATCACCTACACTGAACCTAAAGGACGAGCCGCGTGCTGCGAGCATCGTCGCACGGAGTGCCTCCAGGACCTATGTAGTTAGTTTAGGCGTTTGGGGTATACTACAGACTAGCAGGGTTATGTAAGAGACTATGCTAAGGGGTAGTTGTCCATACTAGGTTTGTGATTTAAGGAGCTTTAGGCTTTAAGGATTTTTTGGCTTTCGGTTTCAAGGTTCAGGCCTTTAGCGCTCTTAGATCTTATAGTTTGGTGCCTTGGGGCTGTCGGGGGTTTGGGATTGGGTGTTTAGGGCTCTGAGGTTTGAGTCTCAATCGAGTTCAATGTTAAGGAGCAGCAGGTTTGCGGACATGCTTAAGACTTGGGCTTCATGGCTTTGAGATGTGGACGTGTCGCTGATTTGGTGGGTTCAGCTGAGCTCTGAAGCCTTTGAAATTGGAGTCTTATGCCATACAAACCTACCGCACTCTAAGCAGGGTCAGGAGTGGCACGTGCCCACATTCCAAGAACTGCTAGGTTTAGAGGTTGAGAGTTCAGGACCTAGGGTTGAGCGCTCAAGGTTTAGGCTTGGCTGAGGTAATTTATGCGCTTCGAACGCCGTTTTGCTTAGGAGTTGGCATCCGGTTCCGGATTTTGCTGAACTCGTTGCTGTGGAAACGAGTTCTACTTGCAAAACACCGGAAGCCCGAAATGGGTGGTTGTCAGAATTCGGGTCCCTTTTTGGGTCCCTACTATAATTACGGCACCTATAGTATTTAGGTTACCCAAAAAGGGACCATAATTTTGACAACTACCCATATCCACGCGACACCAAAATGCTCAAACGCAAACGTTCCAAAAGCGCCGCGATAACAGTCTTTGTTCACCAACCCCTATCTGCAAGCCCTCAAACACTTGCAGTGCCGCACCTTGCCAAACCATTCAAGACGCATTTATAATTTTAAAGCTACACAGACACTTAACACCACTTACAGATCAACGCCTAAACAAATTGTTTCCAATTTCGATGCCTTAACCGCTAGGCCATATAAACCTTATCAAAATAGAAAACCTAAACCTATAACGTACTATCAACCTAAAATCATAAACCCGTCGGCCTAGAAAGCATTACCAACTTAGGAACCCTAAGTAGTAGATGTAGGACCCTATGCAAGATTATCAACTGAAAAACCCTAAACCACATAAAACACATTGTGGCAATTTAAAACCCAGAACCCCAAACCCTATAACAATTGCCATTGTGCCAGGGTCTGGAGACTTGATCGGCCCGCATGGGAAGCGGCCCTGAAAGAACCTTGGACTCGAGATTTCCTTAGAGTTTTATGATTTGTGTGCTGCTCCGCTGGGATCAAGATGTTGAAAAATGATGCTTATGGCTTTGTGACTGTTATTTGCTAAGACCAAAATCCTACCAACAGCCTAGGCCTAAACCCTGACAGGGCCAAGTAACGGCTAAGGGTTTTCGGGTCCAGCATCTGGGGGCTTTGGTGTGAGAGTTGTTCTGTTGAGGGCTCCAATGCTTCAAGTTTGGGTTTTGGAAGTTGGGTTTAGGGTTTAGATGTCTTGATGTGGCGTCTTTTGCCAAATGGTTCTCCGATCTCGCAGTTTAAGGCAGCTTAGGCGTCTTCAGGACTTTAGGGCTGTGGGGATTATCTGAGCCGGTTTTGAGCGAGGTACGATCTTCCAGAGGAGAGCCCCTTTATGAAAGGCCTTGCCTTCTTGATGGGGGTTGGGTGTGCGGTGCTTAGTAGCTGAGTGGGTAACCTGCAACCTGTTGAGGTTTTGGTCTAAAATCTTGGAAAGGAACTGCTTCCAGGACCGCCAATTGTGGTCAGACCTGATTGACGGTTTCAGGCTCACTGGGTGGATGCGGAATACCGGTATATTCAGTCAAAGAGTGAGGCCGCCGGAGGCCCTGGTATCACTAAGACCCCCTTGACTTTGAGCAGATTCACTAAACATATTGGGGAAAATGTTAGTATTAGTATTAATATTAGTATTAATAATAGTATTAATATAAGTATTAATATTCGTATATTTTCTCCCCAAAATGCTTAGAACACTGGAATCCTAAACCCTAAGCCCTAAATCAAGAACACTGTGGTGGATGAGACTGCCAGCCAAGCTTGGGAGGAAACCAAGGAGGAGGAGACGAAGAGTTGGGTTTTCAAGGACGAAGCCTCCTTAGGGGTACTTCGAAATAATTGTCCTCTATACTTTACCTTAAGGGCATGAGGATATTGATGTTCCAACTTTCTGGCTTCTACTTAGGCGTACTTAGAAATAATTTTCAATTTTTTGTTATTATAACCCCAAAGAAAAAACTAAAATTACATTTTTTGCTATGGTTCTAAGTTCAGTATTTGGGCTAGGATACTCAGCAGAATCATACGCAGCATTGCATAGTTGTTTTGTGGCTGTGACAGATGTTAAGTTACATCTACATCCATGCTTGCTTGCGTTCATGAACACATGCATGCATACATACATGCATATGTACATGTGTGTATTCATATCTGTTTGTGGTCCCTTTCTGTGCAGGGATCCTCCGGTTGTCCTTGTGATTCAAAGCTCGGTGTTGTGGATGTGCCGGGATTGAGCCCGGCAACTTGCGGTGAGGGATGGAGGAATGGCTCCAGGAAACCAAGAGGTTTGAGGCTTTTCGATTTGGGGTTTGGGGCAACAGAGGTTATTTCACCCCCTGCGTAGTTCAAGCGACGCAAAGGCACCGGAAGAGGCCGAGAGTGTTGGCCTAAACCCTATAACCCCTAAACCCTAGACCCTAAACCCCCTGACATGCACTCTGCAGGGAGGAAAAGAGGCGCTTGAAAAAAAACTAAACCCCTAAACCCTCTATAAACCCTAAACCCTATAAACCCTAAACCCTATAAACCCTAAACCCTACGAGGCACCGGAAGAGGCCAAGAGCATTGGCCTGGTTGGTGGGGCATCTTGGCTTCGCTGGAGCTTATTGGTACACCCTATCTGGGTGGTTGTCAAAATTAGGGTCCTTTTTTGGGGTACCTATTATAGTACGGCACCTTTTATTTAGGGTACCCAAAAAGGGACCCTAGTTTTGATAACCACCCTATATAGTGTTTCCCAGAAAGTTGGAACATGAGTTTAGGATGATCAGTGCTGGGATCCTCTATACCTTACCTTAAGGGCATGAGAATATTGATGTTCCAACTTTCTGGCTTCTACTTAGGGCTACTTAGAAATAACTTTAATTTTGGGGTTATTATAATCTCTTAGAAACAGCAAAAATTTTGATTTTTGCTGGGGTTCTAAGTTCAGTATAGTCTACTGTAGCTTGACAGAGCTCGGTCTTGTAGGATCCAGGTAAGCCCTAAACACTCTGTGACGGTTCCTACTAAAACCAAGCTCGAAAACCCCTAGTATAGGGGCCGAAATACTTGCCTATAGTATGCTGGCGTTCCTTACCATAATTCTAGTAAGATAGTCCCCAAAACCCTCTTCTAATTATTGCGGCCCTTTTTATCATAGTACCCTTATAGATCCCTTTAAAGGAACCCTTATATACACCCCTTTTAAAAGGAACCCTGCTAGAATTATGAACGCCCCCTATATTAAACACTCAACCCAAGGTTTCGGAGGTTTGTGGGTCTCAGGCTGGTGGCCCTTAGGGTTGAGGGTTTAGGGTTTAGGGTTTAGGGTTTAGGGTTTAGGGTTTAGGGTTTCAGGCTGGTGGCAAGTTCGGGTTCTAGCTGGGTCGTCCTTTGGGATCTTTTTGAATTTCCCCCCTAGTATTTTGTAGAGAACCATAATAGTAAATATTGTTAGGTCTGGGTCGTCCTTTGGGATCTTTTTTAGTTTCCCCTAGTACTTTGTAGAGAACCATAATAGTAGATAATTTTGAAAGGGCTTAAAGGACAACTCAGCTAGGTAACGTCAGTTGCGGGGCATCTAGGTTAGGGTTTCGTGTGTATAGGCTATAGGCTATAGGGTTTAGGGTACCGCTGGGTCAAGGGCACTGGTTTGGGGCTTCGGGTTTCGGGTTCGACTTGTGTTTACTTCCTGGTTGTGTGGCGTGTGGTTGTCTTTGCAGACGAGCCAAGGTGATGCTGCTCATCAACAACCTGGCAGGACCTTGAGTTGGAACCCCACAATCTATCATCTGGGTGGTTGTCAAATTTTGACAACCACCCATCTGAATCCTAGCAGCGAGTTGTCCGAAGCCGTGCTACTAACAGTGTAAGCTGCGAACAGGGAGCCCCAAATCATAGCTCCGCCATCCCTAAGCCTTAAACCCTAAACCCTAAAGCCCACTACCTTGGCCTTGTCCTCCAAAGGACCAACGATCGTCTCGATGCCAGCCTTGGCGCAGCAAGCTGGCTGGCTTTCGTTGATTGGGGTGCAGGACTGCCTGACATGAAATTTACATTCGATGGCTCGACAGTATGGAGGGGACATACAGCCTAAACCTTATTAAGTCCTGTCTGAAGTAATTAGGCAACTCAGGTTCGTGCTCGAAACACATGATTACCGAACATGATATGTGTGTTTCCCTGCACCAGGTATATTGCAATCGGACCCTGTAAGCCCCAATGGTACCATGTAGGAGTTTCCGAAAATAGGGGACCCTAATATACTACCCGAAATAGTAGGAGCCTTACTATAGGGACCCCAAAACAAGGTACCCCTTAATTTTCGGAAACTCCCATGTAGGGATCTCTCTCGACATTCCTTCCTCCCTCAGAAATGCATCGCCGGTGGGAACTCTGACAGGTCGTAGCCGAGAAGTCGATCTTGGCTAGGATTGTTAGGGTTTAAGGTTTAGGATTTAGGGTTTAAGGTTTAGGATTTAGGGTTTAGGGTTTAGGATTTAGGGTTTAGGGTTTAGGATTTAGGGTTTAGGGTTTAGGATTTAGGGTTTAGGGTTTAGGATTTAGGGTTTAGGGTTTAGGGTTTAGGGTTAAGGGTAGCGAAGTACACACCGGCCCATCCGTGCTAATGGTTAGATCGTCCAAGGGATGTCAGAACAGAAAAATTCTGTTTGAGGCGCACTCAGACTGCCTAGGGCTACGAGAGGTTACAAGGGTTGTCTTGTCGGCTCCGTTTTGCGGCTTGTGCGCTTGCTCGCCGGGTTTTCGGTGACCTACACGTGTATGGTTCGAAATCTGAAAACTTCAGCAACTCCCTAAGCCCTAAACCCTAATCCATCAAGCCCAACCTCTGAAGGTATAACCTGACGTCCGTAATCTTACCTATAGTCTGCATCGTAGTTCCCTTTTGTGGTTGCCTCCTAGCAACCCAAATATAGAATTTGTTACACCGGAAAACGGAAGTACAATGCAGACTAGAGGCATGGTTTGCAGTGTGCACCGCAACGATGTCGCACAGGTGGTGGTTGCTGCATTCTCCTCTGCCTGTGGCTGCTGGACAGTTTAAGCTTTTTCGGGTCCAGAGTTGTGACGCTGCCCTCAAGGGCAGCTATAAGGTTTCAGCAACCGGGTTGCAGGGCTCAGGATCTAGAGCTCTGGGATGTGATTATGCTATACCGTACTTATCATCAGGAGAAATTACCTTAGTGTACAAGAGTCCGCAAAACAACTCCGCATGTTTTCATGCAGTCGTTGCTATGCAATTACGGGCCTGGGGTTCGGGGTTCAGGGTATCGGGCTCTTCTTAGAAGTTGGAATTTTCTGTTGCGGCTGACGTACATCTTCCAACATTGCTTTACCAAATTTCGTTGAACTGATGCTTTGACCGCTTCGGCTTGGCAGTTGCAGCCTGTAAGGGCTGGGAGTCTCGCGCGTGAAAAATCTTGGAACTTGGTTGAGAAACCCTGGGCCTATAACCCCAACATAGTAGGACCCCTATAAGGAACCCGAATAAAGACCCAAGGTTTCTTCATCAGCTTCTTAGGATTCTCGTCGGTGTGTCTTGCATGAAAAACGGGAAAATGAGCAACATGCAGCTCCGAGGCTGTACTGTAGAGGCCTTTATAATTATCTATACATACATTTTTGTTTATCATTATTTTTTCATTTTTATTTTTAGGGGGGGGGGGGGGCGGGGTTCCTTCTCATATTTACTGTATAGTATAATGGGCACCAAAACCCTATTCTAAGTGTTCTAATTATTCAAGCCCCTCGTATTAGGCCAAAAACCGCAGCATGGACAATCCCTTTCAGTAACACAGAAGCGTCGCCTGTGTGTCACGTTGATATCGTTTCTGCTCCAAAACTTCCCATGTAATTAATTATCCCGGCTAATGTCTGCACAGATCCGCACTAGTGACCTTCTGCAACACGGACGGAATCTCAAGCACATGCAGGCTGTTGAAAATGAGCCGTTTCCTCTGGGCTGGTTGTAAAGTTTTCGGCCACCATAGCATCTTCAGTTCCAACAGGTACAATTCAACTTATAACAGTCCGTTCCACCAAGTACAGTTCCACTTACAACATCTTCCGTCCACAAAGTGCGCTTCACCTTATACCAAACCTGAAATATAAACACCGATCCTCGCTTGATGGAGAGTTACTGAGGCTACATGCTCATCGAAGCCATGCGTTGCATGCCAGGCAGGCCCTGCAACCTCGCCCCATCATACCTACAAGCCCTAAAGCCGGACCCTACTTAATTAAAGGTTCATGTGGCTTAGTGGCTAAGGTTATACATAACGTAGCGCTTCTCATAAATACTTACAGCCCCAGTTGAGGTACTCATACTTGTACAAGTACTGACTGGGTCCCATGAACCTCCAAGCAGTCCCTAACACCCCTACACCCTACAGCCTTAAACCCCAAACCGTGCTAAACCCTACAACCTGAGCCATGAAGTCTGACAGACTGCTTCGCCACGTCCGGGCTCCCTAATCCAGCGTAGCGGGTTGTAAGGTTTCGGTTTCAAGGTTTCGGGTTTAGGGTTTGGGGTCTGTGGTTTCGGTTTGTAGGGTTTGGGGGTTTGGCGTTTATATGGGGGGGGGGGGGCTTAGGGTCTGGAACTCAGAAGCCCAAACCCTGTAAACTTTCCCAGCCCTACGTTACAGAGGGTCGAACTGATTGCCCCCAAACCCGTTCTGATCATTAAAGCCTCTATGTTGCCGTTTTCGGACCGCAACTTGCCTTGCAGTGTAGCATTGCCAGCCATTTGTAGCCGCACCCAGATCCTTGAAGGTCCCAAGTACAAGTTTTGGGTTTGGGGCTTCAATGTGGAGCGTTACAGGTCTAATTCGAGGTACTTGTTTCGATTTCGACGCAGAACTTGAAAACCCTATAGCCGGAACAGAGTCGATCCATCAATCTTGTACCCTCAAACCTACACCCTAACCTACAACCCCACGACACGGCTTCCGGTAAGTATAACCCTTATCGAACTGCGATATCCCCCGCCTCCTTGAACCCTCTCACATAGGGGCCTGAAGTAGTGCGAAAATTTACATTATCACACCTCGAGACCCTGTTCATTCGCTAAGGCCCCAGTAGGCTTTAGACTTCTTCCGCCCTGAACAAACTAAATTTAACCCCAGACTCTAAACCCGAAATTCCGGCACCCGGCACGCTCTAGACGCTAAGTCCTACACCTCAGTCCCCAACAGCCGAAGCCTCTAAACCCTAAACCCTAAGTTCCGAAGCCGAAACAGCTTTCAACCCTAAACCCCAAAACCCCAGTTCCAAAACTGAAAAATTAAAAAGGCCTTATAAACCCTTTTAAAACTCCAAGTTCCGAAACCTAAAAAACCCTAAAACCTGAAAGCCTAGCCGTCATCTCTGCAGAGGCAACCACGGCTTCGAACAGACCATCGAGTTTACCAATCTGGCCTCTTTCTACCTCCCCTACGAGATGCGACTCGGGATGTTCATCTCTGGGAGTCTAGGGCTTATAGTGAACCTGGGTTGTCCTTTGGGATCTTTTTTAAGTTCCCCTACTATTTTTGTAGAGAACCATAATAGTAAATAATTTTCAAAGGGCTTAAAGGACAAGCCAGGGACCCCAGAAAGTTGGAATATGGACTTAGGATGAGTAGTGCTGGTACTCTGTGTGATAATGATGTACATCTCTCGGGGTCAAGGGCTTACCCTAAGTTTAGGAGGGTCCGGAAGGTCTCAGGGAGAGTCCTTGGGTCTCTTTGGGGGGGGGGGGGGTTCTCAATTTTGAGGTTCCCCCATGTGTGAGGACCCCTAGGGTAGGGTAGAGTTTACATAGGGTTGTAGGGTTCAGGGTTTAGGGTTTAGGGATTCAAGGGAAATAGGTTCCAGAGCCTACGACCTGACTTGGCGTAAGCCGTTTCCGGCGGCCCGGAAGCAGTTCAGCTTCGGTATCGGGTATACCCCTAGCCCTCTTTACGAAAGCTTCCAACGTCTAGGACCAGTCTAGGTGTGCAGGGTATAGGGCTTTTAAGGTTTGGGGTTAAGGTTTTTTGTATCCGAGGTGTGAGGCCCGAAAGTAGGATGCCAGCAGGCCAATCTTTTGGTGAAGAAGTTCTTCTGGATGCCCAGTAGTACCCTTATTCCCTTTTTGTAGTCCTAGGTTCCTTATAAAGTTACCCAATACCAAAAACAGAGGCCTTTTTATTCTTAGGTTACTGGGTATCCTAGTCTTCATGCAAGGTTCAGAGTTTGCTTGCACGCCTGTTGGGTTGCACTTGGCCCAGGTACGTGGCGACCATGGTGTGTTGCTTGACGGCTCTTGGTCTCGGGTGTTTACAGAACGCAGAACCCAGCAACCCCAAACTCCTAAACCCTACTTGAAGGGTCATGGGACTTAGTAGCTGGGGTTAGGTAACTATACTTATAGTTCCTTATAACCCCAACTGAGGTATTTATATCCTTACGTACTAAGTCCCATGATCCGCCAGGTAAACTCCTAAGCTCTATAAACCCTACCGTATCTCCCCCGCAGCTCAGCCTCGGGTCGAAGAATCGGCACTGCAAGCTCCATGTAGTCCCGATGCAATACATGGGTGGTTGTCAAAATTATGGTCCCTTTTTGGGTCCTTATGATAATACGGCACCTACTATTTAGGGTACCCCAAAAGGGACTTTAATTTTGACAACTACCCATATGGGAGGTTCCGAAAACTAGGAGTACGGAGTACCTCTTTTGGGGTCCTTATAATAAAGGATCCCACTATCTAGGGTACTATGTTAGGGTCCCTTATTTTACGGAAACTTACATATCCCGTACCCGAAAGCCCTATTCTATGTAGGCCCTTCTGTTCTGTATGATTCCAAAGCCTCACAACCCCGTACAAGCCCCTTTGTCGTGCTCAGGCAGTCGCTCCCACAGGGTTTTAAGGGGGCTTTTCAGGTTCAACCTTTTTTTAAGGGCCCTAATGACGGGATGTGAGTGCTCATCAAGATTCAATTCAACCATTCACCCTGGAATTGGACCTGGCACCCTGAGGCTACCATGTGAACTCCATTCTCAACCTGATGTCTTTGATCATCCAGTCAGGGCAGGTGATGGACTACATCATGCTGCACCCTGGATTTGATTGGCTGTCAGTGCTGCATTTATTGGCTGTCACAAGGTTCCCTCGTAGACTTGCGCGGTTCCGTCATTTTATGTAGTCAGGATCCGGTGTAGTCACATTCGGAGAGCCAGTGTTAGTATCACCCTATCCTCAGGCTCCCACAACAAATTGCCGGATTGCCTTCAGCCACTTCGCGATGCAAGCTCGCAGACAAAAAATCCAGCCAACGATAACTACCAGACAACTATCTCAGGCTCGACCCGAGACCCTGAACCAGTCCTGGCAACATCGTTCCTATCGGGGGAGCAAGTGCAACAGGCCAGACAATACCTGTAAACCTTTTGCCACGAAATTTCTGTGCATCGGCTACGCCCCAAGACTAGTCCACTTTGAACACCAATATGACAATATGCCAAGACTTAAAATAAACCCTAAACCCTAAACCCAAAAAGCCATAGCAAAAAACCCTAGAAGTCGAAGGTGTGCAACTCCGGATGTTTCGGAGAGTGCACTATGCCGCTCCCTACCACCCCCCCTACCACTTCAAACAAAGAAAAGCGCAGCACAGAAGTGGATCTCATCCCCAGCGAGAGAAAATGTGGAGTGTAGGGGCTCGTTTAGGGCTTGTGGAACCCTAAGGGTCTATGTACTTTGGGGTCGAAGTATAATTTTTCTATTTGGGTACATGGAGCCTTTAAACCGTTATGGTACTCGAATAATTAGAACCCTTATGGTACCCGTATAGGAAGCCTTACGTAGGGGAACCCAGAAGTGAAGCAGGAACGCCTACGGCTGTGCTCCGGGAATCCAGCTTGGACTTGGAGTGACGCAGCTGGGCCTGGCATTGGGGGCTTAGCATTGAGGGGTTCCTTATTATAGCTATAGTGTAATGTGCCCCAAAACCCTGAAATTTTCATGGCCCCTATACTATAGAGGGGTTCAGGGTTTAGGGTTAAGAGTTTTCGGAGTTTAGGGTTGTAGGGGTTTAGGGGTTTAGGGTTTAGGGGTTTAGGGTTTAGGGTTAAGAGTTTTCGGAGTTTAGGGTTCAAGGCTTAGGGTTAAGAGTTAGAGCTTGGAGAACCAGGGTCTGGTCTAAAGGGGCTTAGAGCTGGAGGTTTCGATTTAGGGTGTGAAACTTCCCTAAATTTTGCACCCTAAAGGGTTCGTCGATTTACGTCTGAAAAATCTTGAAATTTCGGACCCTAAGCTTTGAGGTTCGTGAATTCGAATGTTTGGCTTTCAAGATGCTGGGAAAGTCGGGCTTGGGGCTTTGGGCCTTGCAGGACTGGGCTCCTGAAGGTTACTTTAAAAAAGGGTCATGAGACTTAGTAGCTAGGGTTATGATGTAGGGTTCTGTAAGGGTTCCTTTAAAGGGATCTATAAGGGATCTATAAAGGGTTTAGGGCTTATAGGGGTTAGGGGAATACTTAAAGGGTCATGTAACTAGGGTTGAAATTAAGGTACCTATACTCATAATTACTTATAACCTCAACTAAGGTACTTATAACCCCGCTTACTAAGTCCCATGATCCTCCAAGTAGGGATCACAGAACTCCCCGAAGCAAAAATCTAAAGGGGGTGTAATGATTACAACAGGTGTTTGGGGACGTTTGTTTCTTCTAATTCTATCGCAGGATCCCTGAGGGGCAGCATTGACAATTATTCAGCTTTCTATGTTAATTCTGATGAAGGATAGGTTGCCTTTCTTTGAAGTTCTTCGGCTAGGCCGCAAGACAGAGCAACAGTTAATGCCCCAGTAGCAGAAAGCAGCCGGGCTTAAGAGTTTTAGAACGCCTTATGCACTTACATATGTACAGTTTTCAGATATTCAAGCGGGTGCACCTTAAAATATTAATACAGAAGGATCCCTAGTGTCATTTGTTATGTAGGGCTGTTTGCACAAAATCTCTGTACGTCGAAGCAATAATTACACCTGAAACGAACGCAGGATCTTTGATAGGGGGGGTTCCGTGAATCGGGGACCCTCATATAGTAGCCTATATAGTAGGATCCTTACTATAAGGACCCCAAGATACGGTACCCCTAATTTTCGGAAACTCCCATATGGTCTTAGGTTCTTTTGCTGTTGGGAGGAGGCCAAGGCCTTCGCCACCCAGAGCCTTAAACCCAGACCCGAAGGCTCCAAGGGACCCACGAACTACGGTGGATGATACAAATTCTGCATTACCCATAATATCAAAGGGAAGAGGAGGGACCCTTAATGGGGACCCCTACCCTATAATGGGGCTACATAATGGGGATATAATAGCTATATTAAGGGTATATACCTAGGGGTCCTTATTCAGGGTCCCTCCTTTTACCCTTGGATAATAAGGAACATGCCATAATTCCCATAGTTTAGGATCCTTAAGGTAATGCAGGAGTTTTATCATCAACCGTAGAACCCCCAACTGCCCTCTATTCTGCTCCAAATACCCACTATTGAGGACCATAAGGGATCCATTAAAGGGCCATTGGGGGGTCCTGGAACTAGGTGCTTAGGTCTAGGAGTTTCGAACAGTAGTACTGCAGCTGCATTGTAGCTTGGTTTCGGGTGAGCAGAGGTGCTTTGGTTTGGAAGTTTTGAACAGGTGGTGATGTAACTTGGTATTAGGGAGAGCCGGCGATTCGGCGCTTAGACCCCTAGAGACAGCCGGAACTGTGCTACGTAGGTGAGTTGGGAGAGTCTGCGAATTATTAGGTGCTTGGACCATCTGGGAAAGTTGAATTCCTGCAGGTATGTGTGCGGCACACGGAAAGATTCAGCAACGCCCTTTGGCGACAGCCTGGTTCTCTCGAGCTCTATGTTTCTTGGCCGGCGGTTCGTGAAGTTAAAAGAGTATGTAGTGAACTAATACTTGTATATATTTGTTTGTCATGTGTGTGGCGCATTTTGCTCAGCACTTCTAGATGTGGAGCTCGTCGGGTTTGGGGCTTAGGCTGCGTCGGTTTCAGAAACCAGCGCTTTCTGGAGCAATTGAAGTGAAAGAGCTTGTAGATCAGTCGGCATGTTCGCAATTTTGGAATGAGGGTTTACCTATTGTCGCCATCGTACTTTCTTTTTGGGGCTGCCTTACAGGATCTGAAAATATACATATGTGGTTAAACCAAAAAACAGAACTGCAATGGAGACTATAGGTAGAACCCCTAATTCGCAACCTATCCGCCTCAGACTCAAACTTTGGGGACATCCCAGGAGACCCTGATACACCCTGCTAGGTTTTGTTAGGGTCCAGGTAAGGTTTATCAAAGGGGAAAAGGAGGGACCCTTAAGGGGGACCCCGGGCTAAGGGTTCAGGGTTTTAATGGGCTATGTAATGGGTATATAATAGCTATATTAAGGGTATATACCTAGGGGTCCTTATTAAGGGTCCCTCCTTTTCCCCCTTGAAGGTAGGGTTGAGGGTTCTCGGGTCGGGTTCGAAAGATGTGAAGCATCGCTTTCTGCGAGCTCCCAGACCTCCCTAATCAACACTTTTTAGACTCTAACCCGGCTAATGCACGGTTCTAAATAATCACCGATACTATGTTGGGGGGGTTCCTTGTTATAAGTATAGTGCAATATTCCCCCAAAGCCCTATTCCAATCATTAAGGCCCCTTTTTCTTATCCCTTTGTACCGGTTTAGGGTTTTCTGTTTAGGACTTAGGTTTAGGGACAGAAATCACTATTGGAAGCCATAAGAGTGTAGGCTTTCTTGTTGGGTTCAGGCATTCCTGACAGCCCCAAGCCAGAAGCCCACATGGCGCTGAACCCTCTAAACCTCAGTCAGCAACTGAGATGCTGACGCATGAACGACTGAAGCTACAGATGCTAAAAAAGTTGCTTTCAATGCCAGTTCAAGCATGAAGACAAATCATTATCATTGTCCAGCACCAACCCTGGACAACTCACCCGAAACACCCCGGAAACATCAGCCCGGCCGCCACACCCACAAAGCAGCACTAAACCCTAAGCCCTAAACGCCAGATGTCGTCTTGGTCTGTTGCGGAGAGGTTGGCAGTTGCTCTGATCTGCGCCCCCTTTGCTGTCCGAAATCTGGACGACAACGTGATCCTGCAGTACTTGGCAGCCTGTCTGAATCGACTGCTGATGGATACCCTGCACGAGTATGTCATGTTGTTTAATTCTATACCCTGAATGCTCTAAATCGTTTAGGGCACTCCAGGAAAGGTAGTATAAAAAGGCCTTTCTGAACTTGGGGATCTGTCTTTACATATTTGAGAAAACAATGTTCAGTCGATGGTTGAGTTTTACGACTAGCCTAGACTCGCTTAATCGCTACCCGTGACGATAAGGCTTCAGGACCCAGAAACAAGAACCATGAGGGTTCTACCACCAGTTCCTTCGGGAAGCAGTTTTGTGTTCAGAGCATGATGGCTTTTGCTTCATATACTCATAAGGAACCCCGAGGTACGTACGTACATACATACCCCCCCCCCCCAGACCCTGTTCTCGTCCTGATGTTAAGAGATACCCCGAACCAAACTGCTTTGTAATGATAAGGGCACCGGTACGGTCCTCTACAATAGCCTTTGCGGCTTATGCATCAGCGGTGACTCGTGACTCAGTGTAGGATTTGCAGACCCTGAACCCTAAACTAACCTGTTTCCTTGATTTTTGTTGGGAGTTACGGTTGGGGTCTACTACCTGTAGGGCAACCTACCACATCATTGAATCCCAAAGCCCTGTAGAAAGTTTGTTTAAGAATACACCTTTGATTTAGGGACATTTACGGTAGACTACTTCATGAAGGGGTTTTGGAGTCTTTGGCTAGCTAGCCTTGATCCTCCATCCTTCGTACTGGGTATCCCCAAAGGGTTAAAGATTTAGGGGCATAGGCCCAAAGCCTTAACCGTCAAAGCCCTTAGTTCAACTCCCCCCCACCCCGAACCCTAAACCCTAAACCCCTAAACCCTAAACCCCTAAACCCCTGAACCCTAAACCCTAGGTAAAAGATACTACAAACCCTGAAGTCCTGCCTTGCGGAGAAGGGGCAGGAACCCCAGCCGGAGCCAACGGCCCCGGTACGACTATTATTACTACGATTAGTGTTTTTAGTTTTATTATTGGTATGATGATGATGACGATTATTATCATTATTATTATTATTATTATTATTATTTTGAGTACTATTATGATTGTTACTCCAGCCCCCGTACGACTATTACTACTATCCTAGAGGCTCCACATATAGTAATAAGGTCCTCAAAAACCCTGATAAGGATGGTCTTTGGGGGCCTAATTCCACAATGGCACTATGTATGGAGCCTCGGGGGATTACTATGATTCGTATTACTATTATGATTGCTACTCTTACTACTACGATTATTGTTATTACTACTGTTGTGATTATGGTTAGTATTACTATTATGATTGTAATCCCAAAAAGAACTACTTTGGGGCTTATGGGTAGTATTACTATTATGATTGCTACGAGTATTACTACTATACTACTACTACTACTACTGCTGCTGCTGCTACTACTACTACTACTACTACTACTACTACTACTACTACTACTACTACTACTACTACTACTACTACTACTACTACTACTACTACTACTACTACTACTACTATTCTTTTATTATGGGAGCCAGCTCCGAGGGCCGAGCAACGGTTGGTTCCCACCAAGGAAAAGCCCAGAGAGCCCAATACCCCTTAATCAAGGAATATGGCGTAAAGTATGTAGGGCTTCATAGTATGATTTGAGCTATAACCCTTAATATGGCTTAAACTATAGAGGGCTTCATATTATATAGGGCTTCTTATTATGATTTCAAGCTATAACCCTTAACTAAGGGGTATTGGGCTCTGTGGGAGAGTGCAAGACCACCAACAGCCTGGTGATCGCTCGTGCATTGGGGAAGCAACCTGAGGTGAACCGCGTGCCGGTGCTGTCACAACGGCAAGGCAGCGATCTTGCGATTGAAGAATAACCACAGGGCATTGGTTGCGGATGTTGGCAATCCAGTGACAAGAATCCGTGAAGATCTTTGCTCGTCAGCCGGAAAGTTGCATGGCACTGAGCGGGAAGGCCAAGGTCCAGGAGTGTGTGACGGACTGGACGTGTGCGTCCACCACGCACCAGTGGATCGGCACGGGCGAGCACATGAATTGGAGGACTTGACGAAGAAATACAAGGAGAAACTACGTAACCTCATCCCCGAAATCCCTAAAGTGTCATAAAGCCTGTGATAAAACCTTCGTGCTCGAAAACCCGAGGCCGTCATTGGCTTGAGCGTGATGTCTGTCATCTGGATATCGCTTCTGGTAGCTGAGCCGACGTGCTCGGGACTGCACTCAAATGATGTTGTCTGGTCAGGGACATTGCAAGGGTTACTGTCAGGTTAAAATAGATGCTAGGGTTTAGTACTTTTCTCCATGAGCAATGTTTATGATTATGGTTAGATCCTTCTGCACTACATACAATGAGAAAGAAACCAACAGTAAACAAGAAACAACACATATTTAGGGCCTAGTTACTCTTTGGGTCATCGCATTCTGAAACTTGGAGGATCATGGGACTTAGTAAGTAGGATTATAGCTACCTGAATTGGGGTTGTAAGTAACTACAAGTATAGATACCTTAATTATAACCCTAGTTACTAAGTCCCATGACCCTTTAAGTAGTCCCCTAAACCCCAAGCCCCTAAACCCTTTATAGATCCCTTATAGATCCCTTTCAAGGAACCCTTACAGAACCCTACATTATAACCCTAGTTACTAAGTCCCATGACCCTTTCAAGCACCCTAACCCCCCCTTATAGATCCCTTTAAAGGAACCTTTATGACCCTTTAAGTAGACCCCACGCCCTAAACCCTTAAAAGGAGCCCTACTCTAGACCCCATAGTACCCTTTAATTTAAAGGAACCCCAAACCCAAGTTACTAAGTCCCATGAGCCTTTAAGTAGTGTAGGGTTTGAAGATTCATGGCCTCCGGCCTCGCGGTTCGTTGTCGATTTTTTGGACTTCAGGGACTACCAGGAATTTCGCAAGGGCCTTCAAAACGAAGCCCTTATGGTCCTTCTTAGGGGGTCTATTAGAGGGTAGTTGGGGGGTCTAGGTGGAGGGTTGTGCTTTGTTTGGCCCGGTTAGGCTTTCAGGGTTTCGGGGCTATGGGTTTTGCTCACAAACCCATAACCCTACCTTCAACCCCAAACCCTATATAGCCTCAATCCTAAACCCGGAAAACCAAACCCTACACCAACCCTGAACCTCAACCGTAAACCCTCAGATTTGTGTGGGCTTGGGCTTTGAGGGTTAGGATTCCAGGCAAAGATCAGCCGTTCAACGGCAAAGCTTCTGGAAACAAACTTATACAGCTTTGCAGCGCCCAGATTAAGACCGACCAAATCCTACAGGTAGGATGTGCCCATGACCATATACATTGTGTTTGCAGCGTTTCAAAGGGTCCACAGGACCCGATGACTGGGTACTTGGGCTTATGATGCTATCATCCATGTAGCTTAGGATTGGGAGGGAGACTAAATGATTATTAGGCACTTGGAGCGGATCCTGATTGAAGCCGAAAGAAGCCCGAAACTAGAATCCTAAACACGAATGCCTAGACTCTATAGACCCTAAAATGACACATGGGGGTTTCGGAAAATAGGAGCCCCTAATATTGCGCCCTAAATAGTAGGATCCTTATTATAAGAACCCCCAAAGTAAGGTACCGCCTTGATTCGGAAACTCCCACCTGTTTGAGCCTGCCCTGAGCTGCCGGATTCCGAGACCCTCAACCCTGAACTCTTAACGTACCTTTGGTGAGTAAGGAATGGAAGGGGGTCTTTAAGGGTTACTATAGGGTACTATAATATAGGGGCCTTAATAATCCTATAGCTTACCTTTGGTTAGTAGGGAATGGAAGAATGGTAGTAATAGTAGTTATAGTTGTACCCCGTTCCTCCATTCCCTACTAACCAAAGGTAAGCTAATGCCGAAAACCTACACCCGACACCAAAAGGTCCTAGACCGTACACCTTATAAATGATCTAGCTGCGAAGCAGCCTAAAACTCGAGCGAAACAAAACCGTAAACCCCCAACAGTGAAACCCGCCTTACACTACCATAACCTGCTTTTTCGTAGGCTCTTATCATCAAGCCTAACATAGAAATTTGTGGTGGCCCTAGAATTACATAAAAAAGCAGGGTTTTGGTAGCTCAAGGCAAGCCCTCAAGACCTCTTTGCCTTGAAGGTTCCCGTCGCCGCTGCCGGTTGCAACCACCGCCCAATCCTCCCTTGTTGGCCACTCGGCGATGCATGTCTTCAACAGCGAAAAACCCCTACAATTTTCCAGGACTTGGATGAAGAAATCATAATATGGAACCCTAAAAAGGTTGTTTCTTTTTGGGGGTGTTAAGGTGGTTCCTTAGGGGTCGAAGCAAGCTTCCAGAATTCCAGGGGGGTTCACAGTCTCGGACACGGGAGTTTAGGGATGCAAGGGTCGAGACTTGAAGCATCCCTTAAACCCTAGGGATCTACGAACTCATCTGCTAAGGCTGTTGGGCCCAAAGACCATACTATGTAAGTCTTTTGGCTATTTTGATCCCTAGAGAAAGTGATCTCAGATTCCTCATGGGCTACGACAAAGGGTAGTTGGATGATCTAGGCTAGAGTTTAGATATGATTTGGGTCTTCGTTGGGAGGAACCTTTGCCTAGAGCTCAGACCTTGACCCCGATGCTTGAAATTTCGCAAGATTGTAAGACCTCCTTGTATTTCTTAGCCCTACGTCTGGCTCTCGTAGAAGGGACCTTGTTTCAGAGGGTCTCTCTCCCCAAGGGCCCCCTAGCCCCTGAATCTGGCCCGACCTCCTAGGAGTCGATAGCCCAACGGCCAATTTAGGGTTTAGGGTTTGATTCCGTGCAGTGTAGGGTTGACTTCTTAAAATATCTTGCGAGGAGGAGACCACAACGAGCTTCAGAAGAGCAGGATGAAGGAGGGTTGCGCAAAATCGGGGATGCCTGCTGTAGAGGCCCTTACCCGAAGGATGCAACCGGATAAAACGTTAAGCAATACATCGCAACTATTTCTGTCTCAAAAAGATGGGAACCTTTGCCTCCGGAAACTCTGAGTTGCCGTCCGATCTCGGCCGCAAAGTCCTCAAGTCTTCTGAAGGCTCAGGGATTGAAGCCATATGGGTGGTTGTCAAAATTATGGTCCCTTTGGGTACCCTAAATATTCGCTGCCGTATTATAATAAGGACCCAAAAAGGGACCCTAATTTTGACAAGTACCCATATAGAATTTAGTGTTTATGGTAACATTCAGCCCCAGACCCCTCAAACGACAGACGTTTCCTCGAAGCCCTAACCCGACCACCCTGAAGCTAAAACAAGAGCACAAGAATCTCGAACGATCGACCAACTCGACTCCAAACCCCCGAACGAAAAAGACGTAGTATGTGGCCTGCATACTATACCGGATGGTTCCTGACATGTTGATCGCATAAAACTTGAATCTCAATATCATGTCTCCACCTATGTCGGTGCCGATGTCGGAGTTTCCGAAAACAGGGGACCCTCATATAAAACCCTAAATAGTAGGATCCTAAGTACAAGGACCCCAAAATAAGGTACCCCTACTGTTGTTGATGATGATGTATATATATATATATATATATATATATATATATAGCCTGCATTACCTTAAGGACCGAAAACTATGGGAATTATGGGATATTCCTTATTACGGGTAATGCAGGATTTACGTCATCAACCGTAATTTTTGGGAAACTCCCATGTTCCCCAGAAGAGGCACCGTCCTGTTCAACTTCGCCTGATGCCTGGCAGGGTCGAGGGTTTCGTGAGGTCGAGGGCCTGCTTTTGGAGTTTGTAGAGGTGTAGGGTTTGGGGCTTGCAAACTTTGAGGTCTATATATGTATATATATATATATATACATATATACATATATATATATATATATATATATAGAGAGAGAGAGAAAGAAAGAGACAAAGAGACAAAGAAGGACGGAGAGAGGGAGAGAGAGAGAGAGAGAGTTGTTACAGCTTGGGGCTTGTCGGCTTTATGGATTCAGGTTTGGGATTGAAAAGGTTTAGGGCTTTGGACGCTTACGGCGTGGGTTTAGGGTACAGTCGGCGCGGGGGCAGTTGCCAAGGTGCGGAGATAAGTCCCGATTTCAGACGGAGGGCACCTGTTGAGGTCTCCTTGTATTGCAAAGCGCCCCAAAAACCTGAGAAAAAAGCTTCTCTCGAATCCAGAGGCCTTCACCAGCACCTTGCCGTCCTGGGTGAACGAGAAGAAAGCCGAGGTATCTGTAGGAGCGGGGAGTCCGAGGTTTGAAGGGAGAAGGCCCTGTGAGGTTTCTAATCTTAGGGGTACTTAGAAACATTTTTTTTTATTTTTGGGTATTAGAATACCTAAGAAACAGCTAGAATGATAATTTTTGCTAGGGTTCTAAGTTCAGGAAAAGTAATTGTAGGACTTGAGACCTTTAAGGTGCAGGGTTTAGGGTGTTTTGGGGTGTCATACAGAGTGGTTAGGAAATCGCTGTTTGACTAACGTTTGGGTTTTTTTTACAGTGGTTTGCAGGCAACTCACTTTCGAATGGACGATATGAAACCTAGATGCTCTCAACATGCTTGATTCGCCTCAGTTCGAGTTCAGACGTGTTTGAGAGCCGGCTAGCATGATCATGGTAGCCACAAGAGAAGTGAGTGCTTCAGGTCCTGAAAAGAGGTGAGACATGAGCGCAGGAGCAACATTCTGGACCGTTATGGGCTACGTGGCGATGGCCTCAGTGTTGTTCATGCGCCGCACTGGCGATCCCTGACGCTCAAATCCTGATCATGCAAGTTGACACGGAGCCCTGCCAACAACCTCCGCCGGTTCGGTGCTTCAGGTTTAGGGTTTTGCGTCGAAATCGGGCTGGGGATCAAGATCGCGGGGTGAATCGTAACTCGTAGGAAACGCGACGGCGGAACATAAGGAGATCAATGACATGCCACACCGCCCCATGCCGATCCCTGCGCTTCGTCTCAAAAACGCATGCCATTTCCTAAGCCCTGTAGAAAAGCTCGCAAACCTATATGACCCTAATCCTGGCCTTATCCTTGTAAGCCCTGAACTTCAACCGCAGCTCGTCAGCACATCCAGGTTGTTACCTACACTGTGATCGGCATTGTTGGTGGAGCCATGTCTGATATGCTGTAAGGCTCCATGTGCCGTATATATATATATATATATATATGTGTGTGTGTGTGTGTGTGTGCATATATATATATATATATATAATATACTTGGGTTTTAGAGGGGTTCCTATATCTGTATTTTGAGGCCTGTAAGTACATGCTACATGAATTTGGTAGCTGAGTGCGTGCACTTTACACTTTGTTGGACAGTGTTGCGTTGTAGAACTGAGAAAGTCTGCACATGTTTACGCTTATGAACTCAGCAACAACTTGAAGATGTGCTGTTCAACTCAGGCATGTCCGCCCCATCCAAGTCGTCCATTTTCCCTCCCTATATCTCGGTCTGCCTCTCTCTCTCTCTCTCTCTCTCTCTCTCTCTCGTCCTCTCTTTTGTTCTCTCTCTCTCTCTCGTTCTCTCTTTTTTTTTTCTCTCTCTCTCTCTCTCTCTCTCTCTCTCTCTCTCTCGTTCTCTTTTTTTTCTCTCCCTCTCTCTCTCGTTCTCTCTGTGTCTCTCTATTGTTTCATGTCTTCGGCCCCAAGGGTTCGCTTGCACATGTTTGCGTCCTCTCTTCTCGATCTCTAGCGTGGGTTTTGCATGCTTCTGTTTGCCAGGTCCACTTGCCGTGCTGCTGCTGTTGCCGCAACTCTCTATGTTACTGACCGTAGTACAAAGTCAGGGTCTCTATCATTTTCATCAGATTCATTCACCCAAGCAGCTTTCGTGATCCTACGGCTCAGCTTTGCAGTCTGTCTCTGTCTCGCTCTTTAGAGTACCACAGCTTAGCCTGACACCCTAAGCCCTAAGCTGTAGAGTGCAGGGTTCATGTCATGCCTTCAGCTTCGGCCGAGATCAGGAGTAGTCGGCCCCTGGGGGTGAGCAGGTCTAGGTGCCGCAGTTTCGGACTTGCCCCAAGGTGGCTGCTATAAAGGATCATGGGACTAAAGAAGACTTAGTATCTAGGGTTATAATCAAGGTAACTATACGTATAGTTACTTATAACCCCAATTAAGGTACTTATAACCCTACTTACTAAGTCCCATGATCCTCCAAGTAGGGTTTCCCAGACAAGCTGTTAACGACACTGATGATTATTCAGGAAATTTTAGGCCAGCCTGTGTACAGTGCAAGATGAGCCATCTCAAACGTCAGTGCCTTTGCTCCAGTCGATTGTTTGCTGCTACGCCTTTAATAAAGGATAAAGCCTCGATATTGAGGGGCTGCTTTTTGGATAGGGCAAATCAGCCCCAAACCCTGAAACCCCCATGGGACCAGGCTTGTAGGTTCATGGGACTTAGTCAAAAGTACAGTTATCGGCACCTTAACTAGGTAAGTATATACAGTATAGTTACTTTACACTTATAGCACGAGCTACTAAGCCCCATGACCCTTTAAGTAGCCCTAAACACCCCCTTATAGAGCCCTTATAGATGAGTTTAGGGACCCCTTTAAGGAACCCCTTATATAATACCACAGGAAGTCTTCAGCAACGTTTCATTTCCGAGGGCCGGCGTTCGGATTTCAAGGAGCTGCGCTCTGAGGTATAGGTGTTTAGGGGTTTAGGGGTTGAGGGTTTAGGGATTTAGGGTTTAGGGGTTTAGGGTTTACGGTTTAAGGGTTGTGGGTTTAGGGGTTGAGGGTTTAGGGTTTAGGGGTCGAAGCCAACGCCCAACGCCCAAAATGGCCCAACAGCCTGGGATGATACGGGTTTCGGCCCCAAAGGCTTAAGATATAAGTCCTTATGCCCTAAATCCCTCTACCCTAAACCCTTTAACCCCTAAGCCCTAAACCCTCAGGGAAAATGGTGTTAAGACATGTAAGTCCCCAGAGCCTTAGGGAAATGGCTTAGTAGCTGAGTGGATACACTTTGGACTTTTGGGGTTACTACTACAAACTATAAAACTGAAAGTGTACACTTTGGGGGGCTTATGAACTCCCCTTTAAGCCCTAAACCCTGAACCCTGATAGGGAAAATGATGTTAAGACATAAGTCCCTGGAGCCTTAGGGAAATGGTGTTGAGCCCAGGCATGGCATATCCGCCTTTCTACACCACGAATGAGAACCTGTTCAGCAAGCTGAATGCAGGCTGAGCCCTCCTTAAAGGATCATGGGACTAGGGTCTATAGGATTCCTTTGAAAGGGTACTATGGTACTTTTTCGGGCGTGGGGAGCACAATGGCAACCCTGAGCCTACACCCTGCACTTTTGCACCCGGAAGCCCTTGGATCCGGGGAGGTCTCAGATGCCGCTGCGCTCGCCTTTCGGGGAATTGAAATCAGTTGCGTGTATGCGTGTGTAAGAACATAAGACTTGCAAACTTATTCAGAAAAGAAAGTGTATATATATATATATATATGCAGCAGCTATGTCAGAGTCGTAGAGTTGCATCATAGTCTTGCGGACCCCTGTTCAGAATCGGACGCCTGGGCGTCAATTGCAGTATGCTATCTTGTGGGGCTACTGTGGCATGTTCAGGTTTCAATCTGCATTGCATTGCTTGCGTAGTCGAGCTTTCCAGGCCCTCCGTCTCAATTAAATCACAAGCCCTTCTCTCCTGAATTCTTAAAAGGTCATGGGACTGGAGTAACTAGGGTTATAATTAAGGTAACTATACTTATAATCACTTACAACCCCAAGTAAAGTACTTATAACCTTACTTACTAAGTCCCATGATCCTCCAAGTACACCAACTTGAAGCCTGTGAATCTAAGCCTTGCATCCTAAACTCCTACGGCCTGAACCAGGTGGCTCCCGGTTGGGTCAAGCGACTGTGGCGGCTTATCCGATGCTGCAGAATGTCACCTCGATTCCGGAGCCTCGGACTGACAGGTCTTTAGTACTTGGAGGATCATGGGACTTAGTAAGTAAGGTTACAAGTACCTTAATTGGGGCTATAAGTGATTAAGAGTATAGCTACCTTAAATATAACCCTACTTGCTAAGTCCCAGGACCCGTTAAGTAGAGGTGTCTGGAGGAATAGTTGGCTTTTCCCTACAGCTCGGCGGATTCGGACGCTTACATATATCAGTCCCAACACTTGAAAGGCTATAGGGATTAGAGTTTTAGGGATTTAAGTTTAGGGGTGTAGGGTTTACTGTAGAGTTAGGGTTTAGAGTTTAGACGGCTTAGAGTTTGCCATGCGCAAGCCTGTTTTCCCATACCCGTCTACCGCCTCTAAACCCAAACCCTTAAACTCACCCACCTTGAAAATGACACCTTGACAGCCCCGACATCCCAAACATTGAGCCGCAAAGCCATTACACAAACGCCGGAATTTCGTCTATAGTAGCATGGCGCCTTCACCAAATCATTCGCAACATTATCATTTGTAGAGACCTTGTATTCTTGTACTCTGACACAGCCCCAAACCCTATTCTGATTAATTATTGCGGCTCGTCACTGATAACTGGAGCCTACAAGAATCTCAAGCCCACCACGCTCAAAAAAAGCTGAATTCCAAAAACATGCTCCATTATTGGCTGAAGGGCGCTACTTGTTTCTGTAGCTATACGGGAGTTTCCGAAAACTAGGGGTACCTTATTGTGGGGTCCTTTTAATGAGGATCCTACTACTTAGGGCACTGTATGAGGGTCCCCTAAATTTCGGAAACTCCCATACACCCTGCTCAACTGCAAAGCCCTACACCTCCATCTGCTAAAGCCCTGAACCAGCCTGAGACCCTCCACCCTTGCGCTACACTTAAAAAAATAAACAACCGTAAACCCTGAACCCCTAAACCCCTAAACACCTAAACCCTCAAACCCCTAAACCCTCAAACCCTAAACCCCTAAACCCCGAAAGCCCCCCAAAGCAACCTGGAGCCCGGCGAAGGTTCTGGCCATCCTGATAAGAAGCAACCTCATCCAGGGAGGACTCGATCCAGACTCTTGGATTCTGCAAGACCCTAATCCCTAAACCCATTAAGTGAACCCCAGAAAGTTGGAACATGGCTTTAGGAGGATTAGTGCTAGGATCCCTTATGCTTTACCTGAAGGGCATGAGGATAATGATGTTCCAACTGTCTGGCTTCTACCGTAATTACTCCCAAAACCACCAAACTTTTCTTAAACCCATAAACCCCAAACCCTAAATTCCTAAACTCCCGAGCCCTGAACACTAACCATTCAACCACACTAGTACGTACTAGTTTCGGGATTCAAGGGCTTGGCGTGACTAGGCTTCGAATGTAGAGTGCGGAGTGTGGCGAGTTCGGGCTGAACTTGTAGGGTTTTGAACATGGGTTCCTTTAAGGGTTCCTTCAAGGCCTCCTTTAAGGGTTTCTCTGAGGGTTCCTTCAATTCCTGTATGGATTCCTTTGAAAGGTAACTCGTAGTACAGTATAGTATAATCACAAGACGTGCAAAGTTGATGCTTTAATGCTTGAACACCCGCAAAGCTTTGCCCGATCAGCCTCGGAGCTCATGCGACTTTGTGCTCCGGTTGATGGTATAAATCCTGCATTACCTTAAGGGGCCCTAAACTATGGGAATAATGGTACATTCCTTATTATGGGTAATGCAGGACTTTTATCATCAACCGTATGGAGATGTTTTGCTACACGGCCAGTAACCAGCTTCCAGAGGATCCAGTCAGTCTAGGCTGGGGTTCCGGATAGTATGACTAGGATGCCCAATAGTACCCTTATTCCCTTTTTGTAGTCCTAGGTTCCTTATAAAGTCACCCAATACCAAAAAGAGAGGCCTTTCTATTCTTAGGTTACTGGGTATCCTAGATGAAGTCAGCTTGCTATGTGAGAGATGATGTGATGACAGGGCAGTTAGACCCAGCTCCCGACCGGCTCTTCCTGCGCACCTCAGACAGGAAGCCAGCTTGAAGCTCATAGTGTTTGGGGTTTAGGGTACTTACAAGTCCCAAACCAACGCTGTTAGGTCACTTCCACCTTCGTTGCAGTGGGCTTGCCGTGGCTCATGAGCATCCCTCTGCTACTTGAAAAATTCAGCGGGCTTGCCGTTATAGCTTTGTCCAGCTTCATGGCTATTTAACTTTGTTCGTGTGCAATAACTTCGAGCTCAGTTATTGACGATTGATGGTGAAGACATCCTGGTGAGGGAGCCCTCTTGTTTGCTGGGGTTCATGAAACCTTCACCCTATTTAGCATGGACTCTGCGGTTTAGCTCCTGTTCAGCGAGACCTACACAACCTGTGTTGACTTACTATCAAGAACTTAGAGGAGTAGAATAAATAAGCTTACATGGGTTGGGGAATATGTAGAGCCAGCGGAAACTCTATCAGGTTTCTGCAGCATGAAGAAACCTGGCTGAATTCTGCGCTGATGACATCTACGACGACGCTCAAGCCTGGACTCTGAAACCTTGGTGTTTCGAACTTGCAAAACCTAGAACAAGATTTTGTGGTGTTGCAACACAGCACCCCAGCAGCGCCCCAGCCCCAGCAACAGCACCAGCAACAGCACCACCCAGCAGCACCAGCTCCAGCAGCACCGGCAGCACCAGCAGCACCAGCACCCCAGCCCCAGCCCAACCCCAGCCCCAGCCCCCCAAAACTACCACAACCGACTTGCTGGCAGGCCGGTTGCTAAAACAAATCCGGGTTAGGACACAGGAAAAACGAGCACATGCTGCGCACAGGCTGTCTGGCTACTACCCTAAGGCTCCATAGTAGTTTCTTTTTGGGGTTCATATTTAGAATCCTATAAGGTAATCCCGAAAAGGAACTACTATGGAGCCTCTGGGTATCCGCAGACCGTAACTCACAGAGACGTAGAAACCCTTCAATGTGCCTCACAAGGGTGAAAGCATAAAGCACCCCCGAGCAGTTTGCTGTTTGCCCAGGTACTCCCATGTGGAATCCCTCAGTCCTGAATCCTAAACTGAAATCTGAACCTCCGATGAACTGTGCCCTAGCCCTCCTCTAAACCTGACTTCCTCGAAACGTGCACAAAGTCGGGCTTGTGAGGTACACAGGTAGTGGCTTCGACACCATCTCGGAAATAGGCCGGTGTCTGAGGGGATCGAAGGGTGGTAACTCGTACCTTTAGGGTTTAGGGTTTAGGGTTTAGGATTTAGGGTTTAGGGTTTCTTCAAGGGGCCAGCCCTGACTGATAACACTAACCCCGACAAGCCCTAAACCCTTGCAAACCCTTGGCCCATGGCCCCTTCTTCTTCGATGATTGGTTTTGCGCCCAGAGTTCCAGATGTTTTGGGAGAACTTTTTAGAGTGAAGACATGTGAAGAGAGTATTCATATACGAGCTTGTGCTCTCAGTAAAGCATGAGATCACATTCGAGGGAATGTTGCGGATGTCGAGTTTGTATATGCGGATCAGTTTAGTCAGGCGGGTGTGAACGACCAGAAAATATTGAACAAGCAAGTATTACACAATCATTGCCATGGTCTACGGGGGTTTTAGTATTTGAGCAGGTTTTCGTTCAGGGTTGGGGTCTATAGCCCAGCTTAGGGTTCCAAGTATGCGTGACTTATTATTCAGCTATGATTCTCCAGATCCCTCATCCGAATCGTTCGGTGACCCTAAATCCTCAACACAAAAAACACCAAGCCCCAAATCAGGAACCGAGTAGAACTTGGGTTCGTTTCGGTTCTCACCCAGCCAGGCCTTACATAAGCTACACAAATAACAGCTTTTGTCGTTAACAGAGGTAGGTTGTTAGGGGGTCAAGATACATAGATCTGGGTTCTAGCGTCGTACAGAAGAAGTCTTGCTTCAAAACCAAGAGGAATGAGCCCTACAAGTTTGGCAAATAAATGAGGAACGCGGCTGCTCATAGCTTATCATAGGCATTTTCCGGTAACGTTATTCTTCTAGGATGCCCAGTAGTACCCTTGTTCCCTTTTGTGCAGTCCTAGGTTCCTTATAAAGTTACCCAATACCAAAAAGAGAGGCCTTTTTATTCTTAGGTTACTGGGTATCCGGGTATCCTAGGTAATGTTGTTCATTAGGGTTCCCGAATACATTTGCAGTATAGAAACCATGCAAAAGCCCTGGTCCTTGTCTGATGACTTAGGCTTGATTGTTGCCTTGTCCTGAGGTGTGTCATAGTGACCGTGCTACCCCTCAGTGGACAATATTTCGACGGAGCCCTCAGCCGCAGACACTCCCAAGGTTTGACCCTGTGACTTGTGGCCATGCTCCCCAGTAGTACCCTTGTGCCCTTTTTCCTTTTGGGTTCCCTTGTTAAAGCCAAATATTTGGAACAAGGGCATGCAAGTTTGAAGGAAGCTACCCGGGAACCTATGTAAGTGAACATCGTAGAGGTTTTTCTCTCCGAAAGTTGTTGCTTTGTCTCTAAGCTTGAAGCTCGATCCCCAGAAGCTGCCATCCTACTGTTGAGTTGGAGTCGCCCTGCCTCATGCTTTGAAGGCATAAGCACTGACATATGACGCAGGCACGCACTTGAATTAAGGACCCTTAGCAACAGCTTTCGGGCCCAAAGAGCTTACTGTCGAGTGTCTGAGAAGGTAGTTCGAGCCCTAGGGTAGCACCCTTCCGGCCCAAGAATCTCTAAGCCCAATACGCTAAACACTAAATCCTAATCCTTCAAAAAGACGCAGGCGGCTTGGCCACCTCGTCGATCATCAACTTCATGGTGCCGCTGATCATGCATCTCAGCGATTCAGAGGATGCGTGCGGGAAGTAGATACTCTTTGTTACACTCTCTTCGGATTGCTTGTAGTTTGTTCTCTCAATTTTAAGTCGTTTTGTGGTCCAGTTTCAGGAGCAACAACTAACAGCCTGCACGTTTTTTGTGATTATATATGTACCTTCCGAAAGGAGCGAGCTTAGATACAGGTCGGGGTTTATGGACGCCTTAACATTCTCAGCTGCTTTAGCACGACCGTTGTTGTTATGGTTGTTGTCGGACAGAGCCGTCCGCTGAGGACTGAAGAAGTAAGATAGGGTTTGTGGGATGTCCCTCCAACACAAGTTTTCAACGTCAGACCTTAAACCCCGGGAATATCGGTACTTCTTGTTTTCGCTGTGCAAGACCCTCAAGTCCTCAGGCCCCCCGATCCGCGATCCTAAGTCCTACATAGACCCTACAACGTGCTACATGTTTGGGGGCTGGGATTTACCTCAAGCCGACTTTGCTTACTATTTCAATGTATCTTAGTGCCGTTTCTATGTACAGTTGTTTGAAGAGGTACCTCTTTGGCGCCACAGGTCGTTCTTGTCGGAGACTTCGGAGAACCGGCGAAACCCCATAAGCCCCTCCACGCCCCGAGGATCCTCGGGTCCTATAAACCTCGTAGTAGAGTAGGTAACCTTTAACCCAAATACCTTCAAAGGGGTCCTTTAAAGGGTTCTATATGGGTTCTATATAGGGTTTAGGGTGTAGGGCTTATCGGGACTTCGGTTTCTTTCCTCGTAGTAGAGTATAGGCAACCTTTAAGCCCTTTTTTGGGTAGTATAGTCCCTATATAATCCCTATATACCCAAAAAGGTTAACCCTTTAGTTCCCCATGATACCCGACAAGTAGGAAACGCAGGATCCCGGATGCTTATAAGGTTCCGTAACCCTCACGCACCGAAAACTTGCTGTTTTCGGGGCAAGGGAGTCGGAAAAAGAAGCCTAAATCCTAATCCCCTGAACCCCGGGCCTATAGACCCCAACCCCCTAAATCCTAGGCCCGAAACCCTACTCGAACTGACTCAAGGCGTCGGTTGTTTGGGGTTCGGCTGCATCGTCTATCCCAAGCTCCGCACTTAACATTCACCTTTCGGCTTGAAGCAGCCGACGAGGGACCCTGACACTTCCTCCAGCCCCATAGTTTCCAAATTCGATGATCGTTTGAACCCGCAGCTGTGGGTTCTAGTAATTCTAGTAGGTTCAAGCAAGGCAATTAGTGGAATCTTCACATTTGGAACCCTGAACCCGAAGCCTTACAAACCCCACGTCTGGGCCCCACACCCCATGTCAGGTATGTGGTGGCAGTCGGTCGCCGAAAGGAGCGAGAAGAGCTCTTGAGCTCTGCTTTGGCTGCAAAATGACCGCGAAGGGTTTGGTATTTTAGGGTATGGTGTTCGGGCTTAGGACTTTGTGTTTCGGGGTTAGTCTAGTTGAGGTTTATGGTCTTTGAGAGCTTACTTTGCCAAGCTTGCGGCAGAATCATACCAATGCAACAGGCACCCAGTCACGCTTCTGTCCTAATATACTTGGTGCTAGAACCGCGTGCGATGCGCAGCAATGACCCTGCTGGTGTTAGGGTTTTGATAGTGGCCCCAGCGATTAGCCTACAGGAAGCACTGGCCTAATTGCAGAGTTGGTGCAGTTAGCAGTTAGCAGTGATGCTACTGTTGTAGTCCCTTTGTGGTCGGGGTGGTAGTGGTAGTAGTAGTAGTAGTAGTAGTAGTAGTCGTAGTCGTAGTAGTAGTAGTAGTAGTAGTAGTAGTAGTAGTAGTAGTAGTAGTAGTAGTCGTAGTCGTAGTAGTAGTAGTAGTAGTAGTAGTAGTAGTAGTAGTAGTAGTAGTGGTCGTGGTGGTGGTGGTGGTGGTGGTGGTGGTGGTGGTGGTGGTCGTGGTAGTGGTAGTGGCAGTAGCAGTAGCAGTTGCAGTAGTAGGAGTAGTAGGAGTAGTGGTTAGACGTAACTTAGAAGTAGCAGTACTAGCAGCAGCAGAGGAAGATGACCTGTTTTTTGCACAACCTTAATATTTCACAGTGCAGCTTGCGCATAACTACTACAGAAGCCTTGCTGAAAGCTTCACCTGCTGCCGTGTCTCCATCAGCAGTGTGCATAAGTCTGTCCATGTATCAGTTTGCTGACGCATCTGGTCCTACTAGCCTCTAGTATATTTATTGTGCGTCTACTATCTATCCGTCTATCCGTCCGTCCGTTCCTTTGTCCGTCTAGCTGCTAGCTGTTTAGCCACCCATATATGGGTACTTGGAGCCTTAGGGCATGGCCGTGCCTCGCTCGGGCAGCATGGTTGCAGCACACTTCCGGAAGCTATTATGGGGTCGTTATAATAATAAGGATCGTATTATTTAGGGTACTATGTTAGGGTCCCTTTTTTTCGGAAACTCAGGATTGGGCCAGAATGCAGCACTCACGAGAGCTCTCGTGAAAGCCGGGGCCTTTGCACCGCAGCTGCCGCTTGGTGAATCTTAGGCTTAGGGATCCCTTTTTAATGTGTTTTCTGCGTTGGGTTTCTTAGTGCTTTGGAAGGGGGTCCCTTCTAACCGAGTGTTGTTCTTTCCTTCTCAGTGAAACCCTACAGACGAAACCCAAATTCCTACTCAAGCGCATCCCTAAACCCTAAACCCCTAGCCCCTAAACCCCACACCTTAAACCCTAAACCAACTTTCCTTAAATCATAAGCCCTAAACCCTTCTTGCTTCTTTCTCAGACAGCGAGGCTAGACCAAGCCGTGGCCCGACGCGTGGAGCCAAACGTGAGGCCGGGTTTAGGGTTTTGGGTTCACGGTTAGGGTTTTCAACGGTCCATGGAGTTTATAGGGGTTCCGCTAAGGTTTCCTTGAAAGGCTGTTTTAAAGGTTCCTTCGAAGCGGTGCACGGGGTCCATAAGGGTATTGTGGAGGTGTGCAAGTCATCCTGACAAGCCTTAAAACCGCTGAAACCCTGAAAACCTTAACTCACCCAGTGTTTTCACGGGACATCCTCGCCATGCGATAGGTTTCGGCCACATAGGAAACCGAGCTGCCCGCCCAGGTGACTACCTGGGGGCTTATAGAGTGTTTATTGAGTTTCATAGGGAATCAGGCTGTTTGTTCCAAGGCTTTCTGCTTTGTGAGGCTTCATACGTAGTGTTTTGTTGTTATTATTATTATTAGTATTAGTAATATTATTATTTTTATTTTCTATTTATTACTCGGTTATGGATAGAGCTTTTTCAGCGTTGAAGGGACGGTAACTGTAACCCACTGCACAGTTGGCAAAGGTTGCGAAGGTTTCTTAATTTTGGTGTCCCCAACATTTGCAGGGGTTAGCATGTAATGAGGATCCTGCTGCTCATCTCCAGTACCCTGAGGCCCCAAAGTAGTTCCTTTTTGGGGCTCCTATATAGAATCCTACAATCCCAAAAAGGAACTACTTCGGGGCCTCAGGGTAATTATATCCGAGGCCGAGGTTCCCCACGTTTCTGAACCTCGGACGTCACGCACAAACCTAGCACATACCTGAACCCCGGAGAACCTACATGTTTAAGGACTTCTAGAAAGAGATCAAAATGAGGAATACTTAAGGTAGGTTATTGAGGATTAAGGTAGATCCTAAGGACTTATAGAAAGAAATCATAATAAGGAATCCTAAAAAGGTAGGTTATTCAGGGTTAAGGTAAACCCCAAACCCTATAAAGCCTAAACCCTATAAACCCTAAACCCTATAAACCCTATAAGCCGTATAAACCCTATAAACCAGGGTTAAGGTAGATCCTGGGGCCTTTGCTTGCGTTGGGCTCAACATGCGAGGCACCTGGGCGCTTCTATGGCGGCCACTTGCCGCGCCACGCTGTGGACGGAGGCTCTTAAATGTAGGCCCCTGATGTATGTAAGGGTTTTATAGGGTCTTGGAGGGCATTCCACTGTAATATACCTTCGTATCATGAGAGCTTTACAAAGACGAAAGCTTTACGTTTTTGTCGAACGATTACCCGGAGGTTGGAGCACCTCTGGTCAAATGGACCGTTTAGGCAGAAAGGTACGAGTTGTGAGGTCCCGCAGAAACCGTAGACAACACTTTTGTGGACTATGGGACCTTGCCACAATTAAGATTGCGGTGTAGGGAGCGATTTAGGCTTGAGGTTTACGGTTTAGGGGTTGGGGGGTCCCTTGGGAAGCCAGTGATTCGCACGAGGTATTGGGCCTTTTGCACCGTTGGCACCTGCACCGTCTCCACCCGGACGCCATCGTGTCGCAGCCTCAGCAGTGGCTTGAAGAAGCCGAGGAAGGCTTTTTGGAGCAGTCGAAGTTCTGCAGCATGTGATTTGTCAGGTATGGCATTGCAGCCAATGCATGTCGAAAGGGTGCATCTTGGCTTGGTGCGCTGCAAGTGATGGACGACATGGAGGCAGCGGCCTTTGGGATTTTTACAGCCATGGCTTCACCTGCTGATTGAATCCCTGTGAGGCTGCGTACCTGCAGAGAGACCTCGTCACCATGAACACCTCCTTGCGAGCCATGGTGGATGCTGCGAAATGGCGTCAAGCATTGCAGCTGTTGAAGCATATGGTGAATTCGATGAGGGTTGATGTTGTGTCCTTTACGGAGGGTATAGCTGCATGTGGCGCAGTGGCGAGGTGGCAGCAAGCGATGTCACTGCTAGTCTTGGCCGATGAACAGATGGTGGCACACGACTCCCACAGCTATAATTCTGCCATAGCCGCATGTGATGGTGCCTCCTGTTGGACCATCGCACTACTGCTTGCCGACGACATGCGTCGAAGGCAAGTGCAGCAAAACCTGGTGAGCATGAATTCGTGTATTAGTGCTGCAAGCAATGCGGCTGCTTGGCCAGTGGTGGCAGCACTTTTTCAGAAGCTGCCCGACATGCTCATTAGACCCGACGACATTACGTACGGGTCGGTCATCAATGCGTTCCAAAAAGCTGCACGCTGGCAGATGGCCCTGCACTTCATGGCCCTGTGGCAAGGGCGAGGCTCAGCGCGGTGGACCCAAGCGAGGATGAACATGTCGAACTCCTTGAGACACCAATAGGCCCCTGCGCGCCAGCGAGCTTTTTGAGATTGAGTGTCCTTGCCCCTGGAAATCTTGTGCAGCCACTTCGACGTTCAGCGTCTGCTACTGCAGTCCAGCGACCGTACATGTTTGCTTCTTGGCAAATGTCTTGGCGGTTGACCCGCGCAGCTCTAAAGCCTAAGCCCGGATAACATGGTTCGAAAGCAGCCCTTAAGGCTCAAAGCAGCCCGATCGAAAATACATCCCAAAACCATACAGACACTCACAAACACCAAACCCGGCAGTAGGATCAAGCTAGCTAACCCTAGGCTCCAGTTACCTGCATGGTTACTAACCATATATGATATACCCTAGTAACCTACTATTTACGTAACTAGAGCCTTACCCAGAGGCTCCATAGTAGTTCCTTTTCGGGATTACCTTATAGGATTATATATATATATATATATATATATATTTTTATATGAACCCCAAAAAGGAACTAGGGTTAAAGAAACAGCCTACCAGAGCTCCTTCTCGTACACATGTGCTGGCACAATAACTTGCCACACACCAGTGTCTTACTAGGGTGCCTCACAGGTCCTTTGTAAGGCCGAGCATGTGCTGCTTGAGCCCTTGAAAGTGTATAACCTTTGGAGGTTTAGTGTTTTGCGTGTTAGGGCTTGCGGGTTTTAGGTAGGCCTACGCTTTAAGGTGTTACGATTGGGGCTGGAGTAAGCCGCAATGGTATTCGGATGCCACTTGCGTCGGTTTGGCGGGAGTGCAGATGATCAGTACCCTGCGACTGGCAAATGCGCTTACGCTGTTTCGCGGCTGAGTCTGGTAGCGATCAACTGGGGGATATTCGGTCTCATTCCTACTTTTGCGCGCCTGCTTTGTTCTAACCGGAAATTAACAACAGTCTCAAATTTCTAGCCTGGGCTGAATAAGAATCTGCCAACAGAACTGCATGCGATCTCAGTAAGAGCCCCGTAAGATGCTGGTTCCATTGATTCTCAGGCTTCGCGCGTTCGTGGCGGATGCTGTCGGCTTCCGGGCGACATGCAGTGCTCGGGATTTTTGTCCTTTTGAGTTCACTGCTTTACTCATGACGGAATCAATAGATTAGGTAGATAGAGAGATGGACATGGATAGATTGGCAGTTGGATAGATAAAAGGTAGGTAGGTAGATACATGGATACATAAGGATATATCGGTAGATAGGTGCACATGTACACATGTGTTCTCGCTGTTGTAATGCGAGTACATGTAGTGCCATGTCTGAAAAAGGTGTTTTCACGTCCATCCGTCCGTCCGTCCGTCCGTGCATCCGTTGGTCCGTCCGTCCGTCCGTCCGTCCGTCCGTCCGTCCATCCATCCATCCATCCATCCATCTCTCTACTTGCCTACCTACCTACCTAGCCAGCTATCTATCGGTGTATGGTTTACTTATCGTTATCTATCAACATCTATCTATCCATCTATGGATTTTTTTTCTGTTCGTCTATACTTGTTGTGTGGTTGATTCTTCTGATTTTCTCTCTGCTTTCGATGGAAATTTGTGCCCAAGCCGAGGTCTAAATGCCGTGGATTGCGAACAAGCCACAGCTGAATCGTTCTTAGACCCTGGCCGCAAATCTTAAAGGAAACCTAAAGGAACCCCGCATAAACCCCTTAATATCAACCTGTGGCACAAAAAAAGGGTTCAGGGCTTTAGGTTGATTTTGCTTTTGGTTTCTGTTGCTAGGGCTAATGGCTTCGGGTTGGAGGGTTTAGGGCTTCGGAGGTTCGTGGGGTTTAGGTTTTAGCAGGATTCCGCAAGGTACCTCTAATAAGTAGCTAGGATGCCCAGTAGTACCCTTATTTTTCTTTTTGTAGTCCTAGGTTCCTTATAAAGTTACCCAATACCAAAAAGAGAGGCCTTTTTGTTCTTAGGTTACTGGGTATCCTAGGCATGTTCCCGCAAGGTACCTCTAAGTAGTAATCGAGGCAAACTCGTCTTTCATAATGGGTATTACGGTTGATGATATAAATCCTGCGTTACCCACAATAAGAAATGTACCATAATTCCCTTAGGTTAGGGTCCTTAAGGTAATGCCGGATTTATATCATCAACCGTAGTACTATGTTTCAGCTCAGGGTAGTCAGAGGTCTAGGCAAAGCCAGAGCGCCACTGTGCCTTTCAACACCGACATCGCCCGAGAATCAACGAACAAAGCAACTGCGCCCTCTTTTGCCAGAGTACCTGGGATACTCTAGATAGGTGTCAGGATGCATTGTCCTGGTAGTCGCGACCATGATGCACATGGTATCTGCAACCATACCAAGTCGTAAGCATAGTCCCTTGTAGTCCCTACATTAATATAACACAACAAGCAAGCCCCATTCCAGTAATTATTAAGGCCCCTACATTCGCGCCCAATCAGGAACGTGTGTTGCCACACTCCGGAGCTCCTGTACTGGGACGTCCCGGCGAGAACCTTGAGAAGACCTTTGCAATCTCAGAGAAGCAGCAGCTTGCACTGCCATGGGCTCCAGTTACTTAAGTAGCAGGTTGCTAGGGTACATAATACATGGCCCTAAACCCTAAACCTTAATGGTTATAGCAACCTATCTATTTAGGTAACTAGAGCCCTAGGGACTGCCATGGTCGAATCTTGAGTATGTTGCGCCAAGAAGACCCTGAACCGATGCCAAACCTTACACCCTTAATCTGGAGGATGTTGCCAGAATCCTTGCAGTTCAGGTTGTTGGGCTGCCAGGAGGCTGGTTTCGTGCCGTGGCGATTTGGCCATGCGTTGATCTGCGTGGCAGCAGCGTGTGACACCGTGTCTGGACCGCATTTGTGCAAGAGGATGACAGTCAACGCCATGACACTGACGCCAGCCTAAAGCGCGCGTCGCATGGGTTCGACTCGACATGATAATCTCACGGAGCAGGGCGATCTTCAGCGACATCGAAAGCTTTCTGACGCTTGGCAACGGCGCGACGGGCACGGCGACTGCTGCAAATACTCGTACGAGACACTTCGCGATCTGACCCTCCTGCAACAACGATAACACTAGGGGTCGACAATAAGTTCGTGCGAATGCGTATGGCCGATGTTTGCCGATGCTGGAGTCTCTCATTATCGCACCCGCCGCAAGAAGCGAATGGCAATGTCCCGTGATTCATCGTTGCAGTTTGCACCGACTTTCAAACTCTGTGCAAACCGCTAGCAAGAGACGATTGGTTGTGAGGAACCAAGATTTTGGTTGCCACGAGATCCTAGCATATATCCTAGCTGTTTGGATGCTCGATACAACTTGACTCTGGTACGGCCGGGAAACCATTTCCTGGCCGCAGATTCAAAGATGTCAAAAGTTCCGCAGAAGAAGCGCAGTCATTCGGGAAGCGCTGCGTGCTGATCGGACGACGGAACAACACAGCTGCGCTGAAATCCCCCCGGTGTTTGCTATTGAGTTGCCCTAGGGCTCCAGTTACCGTTAACTAAACAATAGGTTGGTTACCAGCCATATATTATGTAAGGGTAGCCTATTATTTAGGTAACTGGAGCCCTAGGGTTATGGATGTTTCGACATGTTTCGGCCATGGGCACATCTGTCGATCCCAGCGGAAACAAGGGATCTTTCGCCGATGATTGTTCTCAAAAGCGGCCAACCAACTGTAATCGTTGTTTCGCCCGCAGTGGCACACTGACTTGCGCCAGGAAAGTCGCAGGCTGTGTGGCCCGCAGGTGACGGCGAAAACACGGCCACACCACCGGTGCCGAAATTATCACCACAGCAGCAATCTCCACGTTGTGGTTGCCGTCACTGGCGTGCTGCCTGAAAACATTTCTACTATGACACATGTGTTGCCTGCTATATCCCGTCAATAATAAGCCAAATTCCTAACACATCCGGACAAAACTGCAGCCGGAATTTGGCAGAAGGCTCCATTGCACAACAACAGGTGAGCTCGCCCGGCAGTGTCAGCTTTTGGCGGAAAGAGCAAACAGTCCGCAGCCACGAACGAACGCTGTTCCATGTTGCTCGCACACCCGCTGCACCAATGTAATATCGCTGTTCACTTCTTCAGTCCAAGGCCGAGATCAGGCAGCTTTGCTCGACGATATCCTTCCGAACACGCTTCCGAAATCTTGTGGAATGTTCATCCGTCTTCGTGCGAGCATGATAATTATCATAAGGAATCAGCATTGATGTTGTTTGATTCGAAACAAAATTCCACCAACACATCTACGTTTAGTCGTACGTTGCTGTGTGTGATGTGTGCGAAGTGCTTGTTCGTTTCGCCACAACAGCACGGCGATACCAACCCAAATGTTTCTCCGGCGATGAGCGCAAAACGGTATCCTTCCCGCGGGCGGACGGCATTCCGGCAACGCAACCTTAATCACTGGTCGCGGAAACGAAGACATCACAGCAGCGACAACATGTCCACCAGCGACCATGAGTCATGGTCAAGTTGTGAACAATGAAGGTCCATATTGTTCGGTACCGACTTGATTGTCGTTGCGAAGATACATTCGCGACGATCCATCGCACCGCGGTACAATGTTTGCCGCTCACAACGAGCTCGCGTCCATTCACATATACAGATACAGGCATCTCACATCTCACACGCGGCAGCCACCAGACTACGCCAATCAACACTGGTAGCACGAGGAAGTGTTGATGTGACGCGAGTCGACATAGTGCATTTGCCATCGCAATCAGTGTGACTACGTCGGATACGGACTCACCACGGCCAATTCGCCCCAAAACTGCAGATGAAGGCCATCCGTGTACGCGAAGACACTGGTGGCTTCTCTGACCACGCTTGGCACGTTAAGTGGCGGATGTTAAATGAGTCTTTCGCCGACAAACCGGCACTACGAATTTATCACGCCGACCGTACATGTAACCGTTCACATGTTTCCCTGCGCCGCAATTGACGGGTTACCACTCGACATATCTTGACATCTTTTGCCACATTTCTTTCGCTCACGTCTCCGACCGCTGATCTCCCCGAAGGCTTTTGCGTGTTGAAAGCCTCGCCCAGCACGACGACCGGACCAAGCGGGGCGCGCTCGTTTGCGGTAATTAGGCGGACTGCGCCCAGGAGCACGTGCTGGTAGTTGATTTCAGTTCCCGTGAGCTAGACGTTGCTCTCCTTTTCGTGAAAGTTCCACGGTGGTGCCGCGAAACGATGTGCATTTCGCTATTTAGTCGCTATTGCTTGTAGCACTACAAGTACCCTCGCAAATGGTACGGAATACTTTTTTTGCCACTGATTTATATATTATTTTCACTGATACAGTTTCCAGTAATATTGCAGTTTTACCATCGTTGCTCCTAATATTCTTGCCAATGTTTTTCCACGTTGGTATATTTTTTTGTTCGTGTTTATAAATGTCCGTGTTGTTGACATCACACAACCACCACCGCCACCACCATCAATCCCATCACTACGGTTATCTACTTTTTTGTGACTACTGCTAGTGCTACGACGACTATTACCACTATTATTTCTAGTTCTAGTACAGGCATATAGGCGTACTAGGAATATTTTTAAAATTGAAACGACATCACTATAAGGACGAGTACTACGATTTCTTGTGCTGTTCCGCCTACTTTTGCTCCTGTTCCCGCTTTTGCTTCTGCTGCGGCGGCTGCTGCTGCCACCACCACAACTATGTCTACTGTTACGATGGCGTTGATTATTCCTGCTACTGTTACCAATTATGGGTACTGGGTGCTTCCGCCACCATTGCCGCCATTTCTTCTACTGTTTCTAATCCTCCTCCTCCTCCTGCTGCTGCTGCTGCAATTGCCACCGCCGTTGCTACTGCTGTTGCGACGACGACGACGACGACTGCGACCACTTCTCACGCCATTGTTTCTGTTGTTGCTACTGCTGCCAGTCCGGCTGCTGTTGTTTCTGCTACAGCTAGTGCTGCTACAGCTATTGCCGCGGCGACGACGACGACGCTGCTGCTGCGCTTATTGCTGCCATTCCAGTACTGTGCCTGCTCATGGTACTCCTACTGCGACGACGACGACTTCCACATGCATTGCTAATACCACCACCACTTCTCGTTGTGTTGCTTCTTTAGTTGCTGCCGCTGCCAGTCCCCCTGCTGCAGCCTTGACAGTTTCCATTTCGCAGCTGCTACTGACACTGCCACTGTCGCTGCTGCTGCTGCTGCTACTGCTGCTGCCGCAACGGCTATTGCCACGTCTGCGGCCGTTACGGTTATTGCCACTGCTACTACTGCTGCTGTTGCTAGTGGAACTATCGTTGCCATCCACGACATCTACCCTACCCAACATTTACCGCGAGCTACTAGTGCACCCAGCACCCGCCGACCAGCTACCACCTCCCACCTCCCATGCGCATCCAAACGCCACGCTCATTGCCTTTGCAATGCCAATGCTGTTTGCTACTGCTGTTTCTATTACCGCTATAATGTTGGAAAACTTGGCATCACATCGCAGGCCGTGGGCCAGGCGCAGGGCTTGGTTCCGTGGAAACATCGATTTGCCCGGCCAAGCACTGGATCAGCTTGGCTCTCACATTCGTCAGGCTATTGCTGCATTACTGTGCTGCTCCACGAGCCAACTACCTCCTGCTTTCTTTGCCCCCACCCAGGACAGCAGCCTATGCTTCCCCACATGACGCACCCCCAGCCTGCTGCTTCATGCTGCTTCTCAGCGCTCTTTGGCCTTGCGGACGCATTGCTTCCCGTCCAACCAGCACGAGCAGCACGGTTCGCGCTGCGGACTCGGTATGCTCGCAGCCGATACCGACCGTCACGCAGCCTACTGGGCTTCCTGGATGAACACCCTGCCGATCATCCAAGCCCGAGACCCCTCAGCTGCGGAGCGCCTGCTTGCAGCCTTGCTCAACGACAGAGCTGCGAAGTTGCTTTCGCTATTGGCTGCAACTTAGGAAGCGGCCACCCTGACCACACAACGCTACGCAGTGCCGTCATGGGATGAGGCCATCTCCAATGTGCCGGGCACGCACTCCCGACATGACGAGCCCGCCGATTCCCTGCGCGGATGGCGGCGCAGAGCTTCCCAAGCCTGCGATGAGCACACACTCCAGACGCACCTTGCTGACTTGTCCCCTGCGTCCCGGCCGCTGCTGCTTTCGCAAACTGGTTTTCAAGCAGCCCGAGCCCTCACAGTACCGCCACGTACCGCCCATGTCGGATGATGTTGCCATACCCCGAGCTCGTACAGCAAGTGACCCTGCTGCAATCCGCGTCCCGGCCCATGCCACCCCCATGGGTTCTGCGCTGGGGTGGCATCATCTCCGTTGCGGCGCAGCATGCGCTGCTACCTTCTAATCGGAGCTCGGTGCTGCTGGCCCGCCACCAGCTTTGCACGAGCTCCTTGCAAACTCTCGCTGGCAGGAGCTCCTGAGCCCAGCCGCGTCCCTGCCTTTGCGTGAAGCGCGACCTGCGGCTGTAGATTGCAATTGGACAGGAACCTGGGCCCTCCTTAACTCGCCGTTGCAAAAGGTGTGGAGAGAAAACAAACTGAAGTGGCACAGCTTCGCCCCTTGGCACTATTCAAACTCTGCCATCATTGTCTCAACGCTTTAGTCCTCCAGATTGCAAGGGCATGCGGCACGGGAGTTGACCTTTGCGCGCTCTGGCAATCATTCCTTCATGGATGGGCATGCTGCCCGGCAACGTGGATGGAGCCTGATACACGCACTGCGCAATTGTCCCATGTTTTTGCACTGGGGAAATGGACGCTCGAACCGTTTGCAGACTCTACGCTTCATGGACATCGATCGCTTCCCGGTGACGTCTTTCTGAGCTTGTTGTTCGCCCCCAGTGGCTCTCGTGGTATGCAAAACACCCGTGCCTCCACCTGTTCGCATATGTTTTTTGTGGTCAGCATTTGCCAAGCGCAGAAATCGTTGCTTGAGGTCTTTCATTTGACGATGCATCAGCTGTGTTGTGCGTATGTGTACATGTTGGCTTTGCTATTGAGCTTTGGGTTTGACAATCTTAGTTCTTTGTACTGTCCGCTGGACGGTTGTTTCAGGATTTGTGCTGCTCTGGCGGCCTAGCGAAAATTCTCCGCGTGCGTCGCACAGGACGTTGTAACAGAAAGTGTGACGCACATGGTTCGAAGACCGTCAGCATGCGATCATGCAATTTTTGTTTTTCTTTTCAACATTTCACAATGTTTGTTGTTTCTGCGTGTTTTCGCCGAAAGCAGGGAGTGCAGCACCCCAGTTTGAGTTTGCGTGAAAGTTGTTAACTATATGTGCAGATTACGAATAATCTTGAGGTCTTGCAGTTCGCGCGGAGCAGGAGGCAACAAAATTCCACCGAGTTGGCTCCAACGCCCCTTCGTGTTGATGGGGCGGTTGCAGGCGCCGATGATGCAGACTACCGTTGAAACTTGCAAAGCCAATTTTGCCGCCGCTCCAATGGCATTTTGCTGCTGACCTTTCGCCACCATCTCGTGCCCTTCTGCTCTCTGCGACACTCTCAAGCCGGACGATGCCGTGATCGCAGTTGCCGTTGGGGCATGCCGTCGCCGACGCTTGCTGCGAAGCCGGACCACATGTAGTGAATGCGAGTAACATGGACCACTTCTGCATCCAATGTTTCCGTGGGTTTGTGGTATTGCCAATTGCTTGGCTGGATACTTGGCAGGAACATTGCTACGAGGGGAAGAGGGTCGTTTAATTTGATGCCGGTGTTTTTTGCACGTTGATCCGTGCCCGACATCGAAACAAGGAACCCCGTTTCAATGCACATCGGAAATTGTACGTGTAGCAAAAAAGGCTTGATTGTGTTATAATACACCGAAGATGTCGTGGCATGTTGGGGGCATCCAGTGGTTGCCAGTTTCGCTCACCACAAGTAAATGCTGGGTAGATGTTGTAGCTTGCGAAATCCAGCGGGTGCATGTGGCATGCCGTTCCGGTTTGGCATGTCAAGTAAGCGGCATACGAGCCCGAGCACCAGGTCCGGCTTGCAGCAGGGTCGGTGGCCACAGCGCTGCGCGAGGCAAAGCGCGGGGGAGCCGCGGGCTTGTCGGGCATGCGGGCGGAGCACTTAAAACTGCTTCTCCAGGATGCTGAAGCCATGGAGCTGCTCGTGGAGGCCGCCACCCTGCTCGCACGCGCCCAGGTCCCGAAAGAGGTCCAGACCGCGTTGGCCATGGCCCGCTTAACGGCTTTGCGCAAGCCTGACGGCGGAGTTCGGGGCATCGCCACAGGCGACGCGTTTCGCCGCCTCGTTTCCCGCACGGTCGCCAAGCAATGGGCAACGGTGTTTGACGAAGCCACTCGCCCATACCAGTTTGCATTACAAGCGCGGGCGGGCACGGATGCACTCGCAGCTCACGTGCGGGTCGCACTTGCCCAGCGCAGCGATGCGGTCCTGGTCTCGCTGGACGGTCGCAGCGGCCGCTTTCCTGTCCAAGTTGCGCGAGGTGGCCCCGGAGCTCCTCCCCTTCACAGGCATGTTCTACGGCCGCCCCTCCGCATACTGCTGGTGAGACAACACCGGGAGGCACCGAGAAGTCAGGCAAGGGGACGGGTGCGAGCAGGGCGACCCTCTCGCCCCAGCGCTGTACGCGTTGGGACAGCATGACGCTCTGCAGCGCGCCAGTTCCGGCCTGCACGCAGGGGACACGCTGATGGCTTTCCTCGACGATCTGTACATCGTCACAGCTCCGAACCGCGCACGTGCAGCTTTGGATGCGGCCACCCACGCCGTTGCTGACCACTGCGGCATCGGGTCCAACCTCGGCAAGACGCGGGTGATAGCAGCCGAAGCAGGCCCGCCGCCGCCTGACATCGCTGAGCTGGGGGACGATGTTTGGCGCGGCGACAAACCGTCGGCCCAGCGCGGGATCGTGGTGCTAGGCTCGCCGGTCGGGCACGCCGACTTCGTCCAGGCTTGGGCCGACGCGCGGCTTCAGGAGGAACGCCGTTTGCTCGTCGAGCTACCTCACCTCCCGGACCTTCAGTGCGCCTGGTTGCTGCTGCTGTTTTGCGCATCGCCCCGCGCCAACCACGCCTTGCGAACGCTGCCGCCTTCCGAATCAGCGTCATACGCGCGGGCACACGACCAGGCTGTTTGGGAGACACTCCAGGAGTGTTTGGGGGGCGTGCCGCCGGCAGAAGCACAGCACCGTCATCCGCTTTCGCGTGCCCGGCGCAGCTGATCGCTGCCTGGTTGCTGTGGAGCAAGGCGCGGAAGGCGCGATCCCCTGCTTACGCGAGGCAGCGGCAGCGAAAAACCTTTTGCGAGCAGAAGGCTGGGAAGGGTGCCCTGGCTGGCGCGCTGCCTACGAAGGCGCCCGGCCGAAACAACCCTGCGATGCAGGCCTGGGCGAATGGCCTCACGGCTGGCAGTTTCACGCGACGCGGACTCGAAACCTTCACTATCGCGACCGTGTGCTGCTGCCGGCTCTGCAGCCATCCTCTCGGGCCTTGCTACGCTCACAAGGCGGGGCACATGCTGGTGCATCGCTATCGGCAGTGCCGAGCGAACCAGCACCAACCCTCGCCCCGCAGGACATGCAGCTATATGCAGCTCGCGTTGCGGCGCCGCTTGCGCTTACCCCTGCCGCTTAGCCCAAACCGTTGCGGCCCCAGCCCCGGCTGCGGGCAGCAGGTGGACGAGTACGGGGACCATGCCCTCGCCTGCCCCCGCACAGGGTTGTTGGCTCGCCGAGCGAAAGTCGTCGAGCGGGCCTGGGTGCGCGTAGCCCGCGAGGCGGTCGGCTCTGATGGGCAAGTCGTCCCTCAACAATGGCTCGTGCACACTACCGCACCGGGAGTGCCAGCTGACGACCGCAGACGGCTCGACTTAGTCGTCTACGGCGCCACACCGCGGGGAGGCGCACTGTGCTGCGATGCGACTCTCGTCTCACCTCTCGCACGGACGGGGCATCCACAGCTGGGAGCCGCTGATACGGACGGGGCCGTGGGCCGTGCTCAGGGTAGCCGAGCGCCGCAAACGGAGCACCTACCCGGAGCTGAGCGGCGGAGGACCGCAAGAGCTCGTTGTTCTGGGCTCCGAAGTTTGTTCCAGCGAGGCTGGCCGCTTCGTGCAGCACCTCATCCGCGTCCGGTCCCAAAGAGCTCCGCCGGCTCTTCGCCGCGCGGCCGCTGCGCGCTGGTCGCGCCGTTGGTGGGGCATGCTGGCTGTTGCCGTGCAGCGGGCGGTAGCCAGCACGGCGCTGGGGCAGGCTTGGCCAGTGCCACTCCACCCGCGTCAGGGGGATGAGCCGCCCCTCGAGCGAGTGCTCGAGCTCGCCGGACCAGCGGCGGGCCCTAGTCGCTCGCCCCTGCGCTCGTAGCAGTTGGCAGCGACGATCCTGCGTAGCCGTAGCGACGGTAGTCAGCCTGCCTCTGGCAGCATACGGGGACAGCCACCTTGCAGGCGGAAAAGAGGCGCGTAAAAAAAAAAAAAAAAGTAAGCGGGTGGGTGCACAATCGAGCATCATGAAACATCCGCATGGGGTTTGGTTGGCTTCAGTTTGTTATGATTTGCAATTTGCTGTGATGGCATTGGTGCATTTCGTTTGCGGGGTGCCTGCGAAATCGGGCATTGTTTACGTGGGGAATGCTGTTGTTTGTTTGCTGTTTGCGGCGCGGTGCGGCCTCTGATGTTTTTTTTGTTTTTTTGCATGGGTGCGTGCGACATCGACAGTTTACATGTGGCACCCATACCTGCGTATGATATGTTGCGATTCTTCGGGTGGGTGATTGCGGGATCAAGCGTCTACGTAGTGATGGTGTTATACCTCGTTTTTGTACCTCGAAAGGACATGCGTGCAACATCAGTGTCCGCAGAATTGTTTGCAGCAAGTTGTGGTTATGCAAGGAACCCCTCGTGCGGGCAGTCGCTGTGCCAATGTTTCTGCAAGCCATCGGTGCCGCGCTTGGACAAGAGGAGCCAGCACCCGGTCCTGCAAACTCACCGGGTGCATGGGTATAGTCGTAGATGTTCACATACATAGTTGTCCCCCTAGCTTTTGCATGGAGGAGATCGACAATTTGCTCGTGCAACGCATCGGTGTCTTGGGTTGCGATTGCATGCTTGGCACATTTGTTGCCAAACAACTAAAAAAATGCCCGGTGGTGTTCGAATTGTGCATGTTGCGCACTAGTCTGAATTCAACAAGAACTAGAATGATGTAGAATGGTTGTATAATTGTTTAACTTTGTGATGGCTTTGTTATGTAGGCTTGCTGACTGCCACAATATGGGATGACCCGAGGCCATTGGCGGGACATGTCGCTCAGCTAATGTCTGGACCACAGCAGAAAATCTCGGCATGGCATCGTATTTTCCGTATAATGGAGGAATGACCCAGCCACCATGCACCAGCTAGGAGAGTCGACTTTGTCGTCGCTGGTTTTGAGCGGGGTGGCACCACAAGCCTCGTCAAATTCTTGCAAGCGGCCGAGGACAGCACGCCAATTAAACATTTCATGGACGGAACATGGAGAGGCATAGTGCTGAGCACAAGCCCAAATACAAGATTCAAAACAAGATTATATTTGTGCTTGCGAACCAAGGGTCTCGGAAGTTTTGCACAAGACATCACGGCTTTTACGGTTTTGTAATGTCGTTATGTTGATAAGCTCGCAAGATCATGTTGCCGATTCAATTTACAGCTTGCTACAGATAGCCCCCCAAAGCGTGGTGAGGTTGTTCGAGGGACGGCCTATTGCTCGCTAGCATGCGAGCGCGGATAGCATGTATCCAGCGTGTGTCGTGTTGTGGGGCACTTGTTGGAGCACCTGTGCTTTTGTGAGGACATTTACATGGTGCCGTTCGAGCTGTCCGTTTCTTGGCAGGTTATTCTTAGTGGAAACCGCAATCGGAATGTAATAGATATAGAACTTTTTGATACATCTGGCAAGAAAGGTGCGACTATAAAGCATCGACAACAGTGACAGAGATAGTTTTGCAGGATTGGGCTCGGGACTTCAGTGCTCCTGCCGCGCCAGCTCCGGCATGTGATGTGGTGGACCCTCCAAGCTATTGGATGCTTGGCAAGGAGTTTCATTCTTTTCTTGAAACTCATGTCCGAACGGAAGGGTTCGCAAGCATGTTGCGCGGGAAAGGTCCGATGGTGTAATGAGACATGTGACATGTTCAGTGCGTATCCTTCGGCATAGATGGACGCATAGGCCATGAGCAATTGGTAATTACCGCTCGCAAACCCAGTGCGCTACGACGAGGCCAGCATTTATGAGCTTTGCTTTATGGCCAGCTCTGGAGACCATCGCGACGTGGTGGCACAGTACGGTCGACAGCAGGCATGCAGCGTGACCCCGATCCGAAACCGCGCATGTGAAAACTTGGCTATTGTACTGCCTGTATGAATTGGAGCTTTCTAGATAAGGCCAAGCCTTATAACTTCCTGAGTATCGAAGGCACGGCTGAATGATCAAGTGCAGCATTGCGCGACAGGCAAACGGGTAGGCTGGCTTGGCCGGTTTCCTTTTCGGAATTCACTTCTAATAGCATGTGCGAAATCACTGTACGTCGCCGCAGGGACTTGGGACCACGTTTGGGTTTTGCGCCAGAGCTTCAGTCTTGGGGCTGCAGCGGCCGTGTCTGGATTGGTCGACCCGGGTTTTTGCATGCTCATACATCATGCCATGCAAGGATGCATTGCCGTACCATTGTCGGTTGATAAGTTGATGGCTGCTGCACCAGGTGTCTGGGATTCGCGCTACGCATCCCACGACATCGCGTCCCGCAAGGCACGGGCTTGTGAAGTACGATGGAACCGCGCTCATGCTCCGTTAGCGAGCTTGTGCAATGCTTGCAACAGATCTTATGCGGCAACTTTGTTCTGCAAAACATGCTCAAGTTGTGGGGCGTTGGCTCAGCACGTTACACGGCGACAGGACAGATGTGTTGAACGAAACTTGAAGCTATTGTGTTGCATGTTGGGGGGGCCTTGGGCTTTGCAGGTGCAAGCCCTGCTTGCTGGGTGGCTTGACAGCACGCCGGCGATTCTGAGAGCAACATGTTCGCGACAGCAACTGTAGCGATAGGAAGAACAACACATGATGACAGATCAGTTGCCTCGCTGATTCCTTCAAGTTTTTAATTGGAGGTTCTTTCGACGCCTTTTTGACCGGATGCCCCAGAGCCAAGGAAATCTGGTGCCAAAGCATCTTGCCAGTGAAATCAAATAGCTGCGCAGCTCCTGCTTCCAGATTCGGCTTAGGCTGCGAGGAGCGCTCGTCATGTTTTGCTTTGCCAGTCTAAGGTGATTTTGGCATTCCGAGATCCGATTCGTTATGTGACACGCTTGCAAACATTGCTTGGGGCGCAACTTGACAGTTGTGAATGGTCACAACAAGACTGCTCGATTTGCTCGATGTCGACTGAAGACAGGGTGCGGGTGATCACATCGCAGAAGCTTTCTTGCAAGAAACATGTGTGTTCCGCAACGAAATCCCTTGGATTTTTCCGGTGCTGATTGACAATGCTTGCAAAGCCGTTTCCGTCTGGTAGGCATATATCGATATTTCAGAAGACTTCCTATTGAAGCAGTATTTAAGGTCAGTTTGGCAAAAGTTTTAATCCTCATCTGAATAATGATTTGGTATGATATGTGGTGTCGTTATTGATTCATAACATTGTATATCCAGGCCTGCAGCCTTCAAAACTTATTCCGAACGGCCTGCACTTGGGAAAGCGAACCCCGGCCCTACAGTCCGAATCCTTTGACTCCATATTCTGGGACTTAGTAAGTAAGGTTATAAGTACCTTACTTGGGGTTATAAGTAGTTATAAGTATGGTTACCTTAGTGATAACCCTAGTTACTGAGTGCAGATCCAGGTGCTGTCTTCATTCAACCGAATGAGTCCCGCTACTTTGCTACAAACAGTTACCATATCCACAAGCAGTTGGTTTGGGGTGCAAGCGTGGATTTATTCGGCTGCAGCGTTTAGGGATGTGGGATGATGTGGTTGTCCACGGATGCGCTTCGGTTTTGTTGGCTAAGTGAGTGTTTTGATGCTTTTTTTAGTGTTTGTAGTGTAGGGGCCATAGCAATGAGGGCCTGGAGCCTGGCAGTTTAGTCCCCCATTAACAGAAGGACTACATCAAGTTGCCCAGTATGGTGGATGGTGGTCGGAGAGTTATTTCATGAATCCGAAACCTTGAACTGAACCCGAAACCCTGCGGTGCGAGGTAGAAGGTAGGAGACACGAAAATCCCCAAACCCTTGCACCGAACCCTAAACATGTACCCAGAGAGCCCAGTACCCCTTAATTGAGGAATATGGCTTAAATTATATTGGGCTTCATATGATGATTCAGGCTATATTCCTTAATTACGGAGTATTGGGCTCTCTGGGTACCTCGCAGGGTTAGCCCCGGAAAGCGTGCGCCGCGTCAGGACAGTCCGGGAGGGCGAAGCTTCATCGAAGCGGCACGAGAAGAGGTGCCCAGAGTGAATTTCCTGAGGGTAGAGAGTTTGGAGGGGTTTAGGGTTTGGTTTAGGTATGTTCAAATCGTAAAGTGTTGAATATAGTGATTTGGGGGAGGATCTAGAAGCCGCATCGCTGGGAACCTATCCTGAAATTGTGTAGGGTTTAGAAGTGTGTGTGGTCTTGCTTGGTTCCACGACCATTTTCAGCTTCAATCTGGGGTTTTAGGGTTTAGGGGTTTAGGGTTTAGAGTTTTGCACTCAGTCGTGTCTAGCTGAGCTGACCATCGCAGTTCCATGTGTTTGTTGTGTGTGTGTGTTTTTGTGCGTATCCTGTCGGTCAGTCCCCAACCATCGTTCTTTGCTTCTGTGCGGTTTAGGGTTTAGGGTTCTTATTTTCGTTTTGCTGTCAGCTGGGGCGGTCCTTTGCAGGATATTGATCCAGATCCATACGGACTTCGATTGTGGTCTCCTGGCTCGCAGATGGGAACCCGAAAGACCAGCTAAACACAAAGATCCAACAAGCCTTACCCAAAGGCCCCATAGTAGTTCCTTTTTGGGGTTAGCTTATAGCGTTTCGACTTGTACGTATGAGCCCCAAAAAGGAACTACTATGGGGCCTACGGGTAAGCCCCAAAGCCAGGCTCACTAGTTGGATTTTACATGCTTTGTTGGGCCCCTAGTCGCGCGTTTCGGTTCCGAAGCGGCCTTTGGGAATCCAAGGAAGGGAAACTTTTCACTACTCGCGCGGCGCCTGATGGATAAAGTCGGTCACAGAGCAGCTGCCCGGCGGATAAATGCACAGGCAGGTTGCTTGTGGTCAACCGGTTTCGCAGCAGCTGCGTTCCAACACTGCTGCCCTGGGGTGCTACTTTGGAAGGACGTCTTGTGCAACAAACACTTTGTTTATTGTGGACATGGGCACCGTCGCATTATGGGTTTCCGGTCTTTCCACGTTTATCTTGGAGAGCCACGCGGTGATCTTAGAAGACATGGCAATCGGAACAGGTATGCTTCGGAAGCGAAAGTTGTAACCAAGCTTGATCGCTGCTATTTCAACTACAGGCTTGTGAGGCTACCATGTTGCAGGCCAGGCTGAACGGCTTCTGCCTGGATGTTCCCATGACTTTCCAAAGCTACTTTGCTTCTCGCTTAGAGCGCAAGCCGTAGAAGGAAAATGGGATCGAAGGCTGGAATGCCTCATGCTCCAATACCCGGATCCAATAAAAACAACATATTGCTCAAGAGGTACCCCCCTACAGAGTTATCCCTTACAACTAACTTTTGCTAGGAGTGGGAAGACATAGCCTCCTATTTCGTGGGGTTTGCGGCTACAGGTTTGTTCGGGAAGTCCCACTGGCCTCCTGAAAGCGGCATTGCAGACATTGGGGGCGAGAGCTGCGAGGGAGGGAGGGAGGCAGGGAGACAGGGAAGCAGAGAGACAGCGAGAACCCTCGTAGTGCATTCTTGCTTTTCGATGGCTTCACAAATCCTGCTGTCCCACACACTCCACCCAGCTTGCATGCACGCGCGCATGCATGTAGATGACAGAGTCCTGGCTTGTTGGTGCCATCAGCACCCGAATATCCCGAAGCTTTCGGATTGGAAGCGGACATTGCAAAGGTTTGGCTGCAGCCTTTCGACACCATGTGCCTTGACGGCGTTTTTGGCAGACCCCCTAACGACCAACAGAAATACAGAGCCTCATAGCAGACGAACTACCATGGAGAGAGCTGAGGAGTCCGTTATTATGCATAAGCCCGACTGCCGCTGAGCACTTATGAAGAACTGAACTTGGGTCGGTAAGGCTGACATTCAGGTGGTTAGTTGCAAAGAGGGCTCACAGATCAAAGGAAGAACTAGGTGAAAGTTGTGAAGTTACTTGGGGTCCTGTCGGGGTAATTGGTCATCTACTCTACATAAGTCTTACCTTCCTGTAACTACAACCCGTACGAAGCAGCTCTTAAAAACCAGCCCTTCAGGGGAAGAGGTGCGATAACACAAATCACAACACCTGTCATTTCGCAAGAGAGAAGGGGTATATTTGCCACTGGATGTGTCATGATGATTCGCATGGAAGGACGATGCACGCTGAACTGTACAACCGAAGCACTCAACTCTGGTGTAGGTTCAGCTGTCGGAAGTCCTGACGGCAGATAAGACATCACCCAACCGTGGCATTTGGGGTCCAATTCTTGTCGCCCCTTCTGCTGCCGGCCCGAAGCTGCAAATTTGCAGAGCTTCACACACGCAAAGGCTCAAGTGAACTTGGGCACGCAGCCGATCGAAGCGCCATGACAAACCTCCGGCCTGCATCTACAACTTTTGTGAAGCACTGCAGTGTCGGGTCCCTTTGACGTTGGCGGAGTCATGTCCGTTCTGAAAATTATGGTCCCTTTTTTTGGGTACCCTAAAATTTTGGGTTCCGTATTATATTAAGGACCCAAAAGGGACTTTAATTTTCACAACCACCCATGTCCGTTCTCCTGCTGCTGCTGCCTCTGGCCTTGGGAGACGAGCTCTTGCCCAAGGAGGACTGGTTCGGCTCCAGGGGAATCTTTACCGTTGACTGGTTCATGGGAGTTTCCGAAAATGGGGGTACCCTTTAAAGGATTCCTTAAAAGGATCTATAAGGGTTCTATAAAGGCTTTAGGGTTTAGAGTTTCCGAAAATGAGGGACCTTACTTCGGGGTCCTTATAATAGGGATCCTACCATTTGGGCCCCGATTTTCGGAAACCCCCTCATGGTCATGAACACAACTCTGACCACTACCACGGAGCATCAGCATGCAAATCAGGCAGTTCCGTGGTCCCTTGTCAAGCTCACGATTCATCGAAGATGTTTGAAGCCTTTGTCGCCCCATCCCACTGTAAATCTGGTGTAAAGCCCTGGGTTTCTACTGTACTGGGCCATGATTTGTTGGTTCTTGGAGGTGTTGAACGAAAATGTTAGACAGTTAGACACGTTTTTACAGACTTTATGATTTCTGAAGCAATATGGGCCCGGCTTTGCAGACCCGAAAAGGTTAAGCCTACAAGCCTTGTAAACTGTCAGCACCCAAACCCAAGCCCTCGGAGGAGCGCATGGCTTGTCCGTACTACCAGGCCATCTGGCTAATCCGGCTCATTCAGAATTCAGGGTGCTGAATTCGGATATGCCGTGTTGAAGCTGAAGGACATAGTGGTGGATATTCCGTGCTGAAGCTGAAAGACATAATGTTGTTTTTTTGTTTGTGGTTGAGGGCTTTTGGTTTTAGTGCTTTTGGTTCTTTGGTTGCTGTGTCAAGAGCACGTTGTGTCTGCATGTTCTGCTGCAGGGTTTGCTATGAGATAGGCAGTCGTTGCGAGTTTGTGGGATTTGCATCAAAAGCTGGGAATCAAACTCAAGAGTGTCGTGTGGGAGGAAAGGAGCTACCTAAACCTGAAAGTGGCTCTTCAATCCGGGAATGGCTGAGACTCATAGAGCTTCGTGTAGAACGGAGCCGTGCGTCAAGATGGCTTTCGCAATTGGCCGACAACAAATCATATCGTCGTGGCCCTAGGTTGTGGCTGCAGCTCGGCAATACTTAAAGGGTCATGGGACTTAGTAACTAGGGCAATAACTAAGGTAGATATACTTCTTACTTTTAATCCCAGTGAACTAAGGTACTTATAGCCTTACTAAGTCCCATGATCCTCCCAGAAAACCCTAAACACCTTATAGATCCCTTATAGAACCCTTTAAGGAACCCCTTAAGGAACCCCTTAAGTTACAGTCCCATGATCCTCCAAGTAGACCCTAAACCCCCAAACCCTTATTGTACCCCTATAGATCCCTTAAAGGGAACCTTAACCCCCTACTTACTAAGTCCCATGATCCTCCTAGTAAACCCCAAACCCCTTCTAGATCCCTTATAAAACCCTTTAAGGAACCCCTTATAAGGAACCCTTTAAGTTACTAAATCCCATGATCCTCCAAGTGGGTGGTTGTCAAAATTATGGCCCTAAATATTAGGTGCAGTACTATAGTAGGAACCCAAAAAGGGACCATAGTTTTGACAACCACCCAAGTAGAGC
>CAJNDT010006165.1:0-132500 GCA_905221615.1 Symbiodinium sp. CCMP2592 | reverse complement strand
TAATTTTGACAACCACCCAGGGTTCAGGGTTTGGGATTTATTGTGTGGAGCTTCGGGCTGGGGATTTGTTGCGTAGGGTTAAGGGTGTGGGCTTTACTTTGTAGGGTTCAGGGTTGACGATTTATGCTGTGTAGGGTGTACGGTATCAAGCTGCGGACCCCATGTGCTCCTGTACAGGGGTATCGTATTCAAAACCGATCTAGCCACTTAGCTGTTGCAATAAGGGCCAGGTGGAGGGGCTCGAGGACGGGTGTACGACTTTTGAACTTTTTCTATCACAGAAGCCTAAACATGTTACAAGCAAACTCTCGCCCGAAACCCACGTGTAACTTCTGCTCGATTTGTGGCACTCTGCTTTCACTCTCTGGCATCCCTTCGTCAAGGGATACACTAGCCCTTCGAAACCTGTGGCAGCTCAGACCAAGCGCTCAGAGCTCTCAGAACTACGCTTGATGATGTGAATCCTGCATTTCCTATAATCAGGAATATGAATATATGTATATATATATATATATGTATATGTATATGTATATGTATGTATATATATATATATACATGTATGTATGTGTATATATATATGTATATGTATATATATATATATATATATATATATATATATGCTCGCCCCCCCCCCCCGAAGATCTACGTCTGCAGGTTTTCGGAGTCTGGATTTCCTGATTTCCGGCTTTCTGCAGTACGTAGGTTTCCAGATTCCACATTTGCATGCACTATGTTTCCAGAGATTCCAGATTTCCAGATTTGCTCACCCTAAGGTTTCCAAATTTCCAGAAATCTGGAATCTGGAAACTTAGAGCCTGGAAATCTGGAATCTGGAATCTTAGAGCCTGCAAATCTGGAAATCTGGAATCTGGAAACTTATCCTGCAAATCTGGAATCTGGAAACTCTAGGACGTGTAGAAACATGAGCATCAGCCGTGGCCTCATGAACATCAGTCGGCTTCGGGGCTGGTCCTAAAACCAAACCAACTGGTCAGAAAGCGTCTTTGAGATTGATCATGGTCAAGAGGAAGTGAATTTGCATAATGTGCCACTCAACAACGAGGTCATGGGGGAGCGGCTCCAGTTATTGCACTGCCATTCAGCATGGCTGATGCTCATGATGCGCGTGTCTTGTCCGCCCCCAAGCCTTCTGATGCTGGTCCTAAAGCCAAAACCGCCTGGTCCGTCTCGTTCTCCCACAGCCGAAATCTTGAGCCACTGAGTGTTTATGAGAGGGTCTAGTGAAGAGGGACATGCGATATGTGATGGGTGCGCAGCTGTGCACAATCAAGTGTGACTCCAAGCCTATTGAAATCTTGCCGCACACGAAGCCATGGAAATCCACCCGGACGAGGTATGACGAGGTGCGGTTCAACCACACAAAACATGTAATGCTCACAAAAATCAATTTTTCCAACACTTGAAACGCAAGAAACACTGCCATGCTCCAAAAATTCCAAACTTTTAAGGAATCTGCCCCCGGCCTGGCCACAGACGCCAGAATTTTAGAATTTTTGGATGTTTTTGAGCAGTGCAGTGTTTTTTGAGTTTCAGGGCTGGAAATTTTTGGAATTATTTGAGCATTGCAGTGTTTTCTGATGTCCAGGACAGGATATATTGCATCACAAGATAATTGTGTGCTTTCAACCGTCGTCAAGGACTGTAAGTAATGATTTATGTGTATTCTGGAACAACAACGGTTCGAGGGAGGTGTAGAAACCGACACAAGTCTTACGCCTCTTGCCCGGTTAATAAAAGATACCAGTAAGCAAGCTTCTCTTTGTTTCTTGATCACATCTGGGGAGTGGGGAGTGTCGCTTGAGGATTGAAGAGAGCTACTTTTTTCCGCTACGTTCTATGACAGCAATAAGACAAACAGCCATGGACATAGCGATCGGCATCTTCTCCGGGGTATAGGACAGCATCAATAACAGTTAATCGAATGAAAACTCATGGCCCAAATGAGTACCCTCAAAAAAAGATAGCGATTGCTATGCACATGGCTGCCTTTGATATCGACTCACAACATAAAGAGGAGTTTTCTTCCATGAAGTGCCATTTTACTTTGTTTTACAAGGTTAAGGAGCCCCTGCCTTGTGATTGATACGTCTCAATGAAGCCAGTCGTAATTAGTCATGCTTCATGTTTGGAAGGTTGCAAGAGCTCTCTTACTTCTTGCTGCAGACGAGCCTTCTTGTGCGCCCGCATATGCACATTAACTTTCCACCTCCAGGGGAGCTTTCCCATTTTTTATGAGGCAAAGAACCACTATTGGAGTATTGCTTCAAAAATAAATGCGCCCGTATATTCGACTTCGACTTCCTCCATGTACAACGGACAGGACATGAAAGGAGCTCTTTGTGTTTCGTAACTCATAAGTCAAATGCTAGAGCTATTAGGCCGCATCAGAATCGGACGCTCACGAGCAGCGGGAAAGAGATGGCCCACGCACACAGACGTCTTCGGAAGAGAGACAATAGTATTTGTGTTATTAGAGGAATGTCGTTAAATAACACACCATAAAACGCAAAAAACACGAGGTTTTTTAGTACTACTTGAACAAAAATAGCACGCCCTCCAGCATTTCAGCTTCTCCAACATATAAACTACCATAAATCTGCTGCCGAGAATCGGCGCCAGACTTTTACACATATCAAACCCGCGACTTGTAGCAGCACTGTTTGCATGCACATGGAGTAAAGCACGATTGTATCGGAATTTACGGTGTTTTCGGCATATATGAGTAGTCGACCAATGTAGAGAAGCAACCTGTGGAATTGTGTGGAAGAGGCGGATGTAGATCTTGGGGGGGAGGTGACCATATATATATATACATACATACATACATACATGTGTATATATATATATATACACATGTATACACACACCATAATTCCTATACTTTAGGGTCCTTAAGGTAATGCAGGATTTTCACCCCAAGCAGGCGATGGAAATTCGGAGGAGTTTGCCATGCACAACTGCCCCTTCGTGGAAGATCTCAGCACGTTTCGGGCCATTTCGCAAAGCTCCTTCCTGGGTTTGCTTGTAAGAGTATTATAGTTGGGGGTCGGAATAGTTGTACTGAGTATTTCTATATAGTCGCGAATAAAGTCAGACTTCTTCTATAATTTTATGCCCAGTTATCTGACTAATAGTTTATTTCTTGCATTTCATGGTCGGATGTTCGGTCGGAGTGGCGGTCTTGTTGCTTGCATTTGCAACAGTTGTGTGCCCTTGTTGGTCGTCTTGTTTGCCTCTGAGGACATCTGGATATTGGTAATTGAGTTGTGTGCCCTAAACCCTATAGGCTTCTGCGGCTCGAGGCCCGGGTTTGGCAGCCTTGTCTTTGCTTCGACCTTCACCGAGAGCTAGAAGCAGATAGAGACGGTGCGGTTGCTTGCAGTTTTCTTGTTCCCCCAATCTTGTCCGAGTGCAAGGCAACACAAGTGCAAAGACACGTATGCAAAGCAACTCATTAACCGGGGCCCTAAACCCTAAACCCTAAACCTGAGCCCTAAACCCTAAACCCTAATTCCCAAGGGTTCTTCGGACGGCCGGCTGCCCCATAACAGGTGCAGACAGGACACGACGACCTGCCGCCAACATCTGTTAGCAACCCTTACCTGGACCTCAAACGTATGTAGAATAATAGCCTTTTAAAGGTATTGGGCCATTATTTTACCTACTTTTGGGGTCTAGGTATAAGCCCTAAAAACCTGAAAACCCAACACAAAACGACCCATCTGGCAACCACGCAGAAGACAACACAAGCCGACATTCAGCGCAGAAGAAGAGTTGTAATTACCGCGGGACCTGGAACACGAAGAACTAGCAGTCGCTGGTTTACATTGGGTACTGCCCCCATTCAGTAACAGGTGGATAGTTTTCGTAATATAGATATATAAGGACCTTAATAGTAGCCCGATTATAGACATGGGGGCAGCAACCAAGATTTACATTCCAAATTCCAAGTAAGTCTTGAGTTTTGTGCTCAGCCAGCCCTCAGCCCTAAACCGCTTGCCGGCAGAACCGCAGAAAATCTAGGTTGTGAGCCCTTAAGCAGAGGTCATAGGTTTCACTTCTGGTACGCAGTATATCCTTAGCCCGAACTGAAACACTGCACAGGCAGTCCTCCCCAACCCTAAACCCCTAAACCCCTAAACCCTGAGCTTTCGCAGACAAGGCCCGATGATCAAGAAAAACAAGGCGAAGAAGGGGGATGCTCGAAAGGGGCACACTCTCTCCTGGGATCCGACGAAGCAGGACCATCATGGCTTCTGCTTGGAAGTTAGGGCATAATATATGAGCCTCAATAGAATAAATAGGGTTTGGGGGGGGTGTTGTACTAAAATAAGAATAAGGAACCCCCAAAACCCGATTCGAATCATGAAGCCCACTACATTAGAAGGCCTTTGGTATTGGAGGCTTAGGGGTCAGATCAGGCGAGCGCACAAGCCCGCACCAAATAGGGCTTGCCATTCTACTTAGGATCATGGGAGTTAGTAAGCAGGGTTATATGTTATATAAGTACCCTAAATGGGGTGATAAGTAATTAGAAGTACAGTTACCCTTATCATAACCCCAGTTGCCCTTCAAGTAGGACCTTCTGGGTTTTGGAGCTTGGGGGTTGTAGGATCTTGATATTTGGAACTTGCTGTCTAGTTAAGACCTTGCAGCTCGGGCCGTCTGTTTTGTTGGTACATATCAGACGGGTGCATGAAACCTGAATTACACTCTTGCGCGGGACCAGCTGCAATGACAAAGCAGATTGTGTGGGATAATGTAGGAACCTGATTAAGAAACCTTGGGCCTTTATTAGGTTTCTTACATGAATCCTACGTTTATTGGGGCTATAGGCCCAGGGTTTCTTAATCAGGTTCCTACCTTAGCATTGTTTCGCTTGCGGTGACCAGCTGGATCGGGAAAGTCCGTTCTTAAAACACTCGTGGGTTACAGAAAGAGCCACCGGAATGCATAATGCCCGCGAGGGAAGTCCAGCCACAGCTGCGTCCGGTGGTTTAGGGGTTTGTGCTCAGGCGGTTTGTTGGACTGTCTGCGAACTTATGGCACAAAAATGCAGGATCGAACAGTGCTCCTTCCCGGTGGAAGTATAGTTGCTTGCTGCCAAAAGTCGGGCCGGAATGACAAGGATCCACAGAGTTGGAGGGTCCTGTTCCCATCGGGAACCAAGATTTCACGTTTGTCGAGAACTCCATGCACCTAAAGTATCCAGCGCTTGCAGTGAATACTTTGACCTGAAAGTACCTTTATGGGAACCTCATTGGGATGCCAAACATCACACAATGCCATCATATGGGAACATGGAGAAGCATTGCAAGTCTTGGCCTGCAACCTCCAGGAGAAGGAGCTTTGACGAAGTGGCCGAGTGACGGGAAGCTGGCTGAGAGTCTTGAGGGTTTAGAGTTTCAGGGTTTCAGAGTTTAGCGGTTAGGGTTTCGGGCGTTTTGTTTAGGGACGCCTCGGGCCTTGTGATGTTTGAGCCGCCCTATAGTAGCAGTAGCATGGCTATCGAGATGAGCAAGATACCCAATCCGAAACTCGAGATCCATAACCCTCAACCCTAAATCCTAAACCCTAAATCCTAAAACCCTAAACCCTAAAACCCTAAACCCTAAAACCCCAAAGCCCTAAACCCTAAAGACAGCAAAGCCGCAGGCGGCAGAACGGATGTGACGGATGTTGGTTTCAGCCGGCGACGACCAAATTCAGAAGTTGCGGCAGGGCAAAAAAGCAAGCATCTGCAACAGGCCCAAACCCCAAAACCCTAAACCTTAGGCCCCCAATGCCAAAAATCCTAAACTCCTATATCCTAAACGTGCAAACCCAAAATCCTAAACCCTTATACCCCACAATGCGTGCCTCGTCCTTGCTAAGTATGAGAGGACAAGGACCCTTAACTCCAAACAACAAAAAAGCCTGCAGACCTTGTCCTGGCCAGCCAAGCGGACGCCGAAAACGCAGCACAGCCGACCCTGCCTGACAACGCAGGGCCTAAATAGTTACGAATAGTATTTCGGGGTTCCTGAGTATATTTTTTGTATAACGGGACTGAAAAACATATTCTAATTGACTGTGGATGTGCAGGCATGCAGTTCGTGTGCAGAGCATGCTGCTCAAAGGCATGGAGTCAGGGCATTCAGGTCCGGTTTGGTCCAGTTGCTAGGGCTCCAGACTCATTTCTCTCAGAATAGCTTAGAGTTGAACAGATTCTTTTCACAGATCAGGTAGCATCTGACAGTTCGTTTCGTGAGAGTTTGCGCTGCCGGGAAAAGGCAGTCGGGTCGGGCATTGAGTTCTTGCCTGCCCAACGGGCAGGTTATGAGCCCAAGTGGTTCGTAACACTGCGCCTCCGCCATGGAATCCGCTGGGTCTGCTGATGAGCCGCAGTACCAGCAGGGGCATGTAAGACCTGATACCCTCTTGAATCCGAACAACCTGGAGGGCTCAGGCGGACCGGAATCCCTTGGAGAGAGGAGTTTTTTCCAGGAGGCTTCCAGAATCATCGATGATGGTGGTAACACTGGTGCTGGACAGAGGACGCCTGAGCAGCAAGCGCGTGATGTGCTGACCGGTGTTGAAGGGCTTGAGCCTGAGTATGAGTTCGAGTCTGTCGAGGGAGTAGCGTCTCCAGAAGGGGATGGTCGAGAGGAGCAGTCTCCCGGGGTCCAGACCGCTGGTCGGGATCAACGACAATTTCAGAATCCTGAAATGGGTCTACAGCCTGGTGTGAATTCTGGAGAGGTCTTGATCAATGGTGTGGTGCCTGATGTGGGTCATGCTTCAGGGGGACAAGGCCGTGAACCTGAAAGGGGCGGAGTTCTTCCGTTGCAAGCTTTGTTTCAAGGCCAGCTGGGACAGCAGTCTGATTCGCAAGGGAGAGTGGAACTCCTGGAACGGCTGGTACACCAACTTATGGATCAGAATGAGCTGCTGAGGCGTGAGATCGGAGATGTGGCTTCGAGGAGCTCAGCTGAGTCGGGCCAGAGCGGTAGAGAGGTTCCTAAGGGAGCTACTGCTATCGGGAAAGCGGGTAGCCGAGTAGAAGATGTAGTTTCTGGTCGCGAGAGTAGTGCAGGCGTAGCAAGGAACACTGAGCCAACCTGGAATCCCAGTTTGGCCCAGGTAGCTGAGGGAAGAGGGTTTGGAGCTCTTGGTCGTAAGGCTGAGCTTGGGAAAGGTATAGGTAATCAGGGTGGTATAGACCTGAATCCCGGCCGCTCCAGAGTCTTCAGTCCGCCGTGGACGTCCTTCCAGCAATCCCGAGATGAAGCTATGCCAGCCGCAATGCCAAGTGCCGGGCCAGGGGATAACGTTCTTCGAGCTTCCGTTCAACAGTCCCGAGATGATGTTATGCCTACTGCAATGCCAAGCGTTGGGCCAGGGGATAAGTTTCTTCAGGCAACCCGTGCCATCCAGAATCTATCCTTGGAAGAAGGTCCAGGTGAGTTGTCTGCTGTGCACCCTTCCTGGTTTCAGGTTGATCTAGATCTTCAGGGGTCGAGGCCTATGGAGGTTGAGGATAGTGTTGGGGTCCAGCCTGCTACGCAGTCAGCTGTGCAGCGGACTCACTCGCGCCAGCAAGATAGGCAAATGTATCCTAGTCCCGAAGGAACTGATCAGGATCCAAGGGTCCAGCCTGTGATGCAGTCAGCTGTGCAGCGGACCCAATCGCGCCAGCGGCAGGATGGAAATGTAGATGGGAGTGGGTTAGCAGGTAGGAAGGTACAGGTTTGGATAAACGGAGTGTTGAGGGAAGGGGTTTATGATCATCAGGGTCAGGTGATCTTGACTCCAGAAGCACCTAAGTACTATGCTCTTGAGAGTAGTGACGTGGTTGCCCCTCCTCCTGTAGAGCCTGAAGGTACATTTGTGCCACCTGCGCTTTCGCCTCCGTGCAATGTAGGGAGGCCGCGAAAACCTCAGGGCCCGTGGAGCCCACAAGCAGCGTCTCCATTTCGTACTGCCGATGGTAGTCCTCCACCACCGCCACCACATCCCCCTGTTCCTGTAGATAGGCCGAGTAGGACCGTAAGGAATGCGGAGAGGTCTCCGACTGGTGTAAGGCAGGGATACTCAAGGAAGTTTAGTCGGTCACCTCAGCCGAGTCCTTCCAGGATTGTGCCTCAGTCAGGGTCTCATCCTAATGCGTCACCGGCCACGCCGGGGGGAACGCGACTGCCGCCAGGGCCGCCTCCCAGGACACCTGTAGTGGGCGAAACTCAGGCTGCTCAGGGCAGTGGTCAGGGTGATGGGCTTTTGGAATTTAGTTCAGGGCTGAAAGACTTTGTACCGGGGGATCGTACGTATTGGGAGTTGCCGGTTTTAGCTGCGCCAAGTTCTGAGGTGAACCCAGCCATGCGATGCAACGACTGGATATATAAGATCGGTCCTCTCATGAGCGATCTAGCGCCGAGGGCAAACATTTGGTGGGCGAGGGTTTTGAAGGAATCCCAGGATGCCTATCAGCAGTGGTCGAGTGCCAAACCGTTGGATCGTGCCAAGATTGTCGGGAAGCCAAGTAGCACTCTTCAGGGAGACATGTTCACCAGGATTGAGTCGAGGGGGGTTGCTATGCTCTCTAAAGCCCTCCCTAATGTTGCATATGAACAAGCTCTTTCCAGTCGCAACGTCTCGTGTGTAGGACTGTTGTTTCTCACGCTTAGAATCTATCAACCAGGTGGTCTAAACGAGAGGGCTGAGTTGCTGCGTGGCCTGACATCACTGCAGGTGTTCGATACTGCTGTGTCGGCAGTTGGAGGGCTTCAGAAATGGTTCAGGCATCTGGAGCGTGCTAATACCATGTCGATCTCAGTTCCGGATAGCTCTTTGCTACTGCAAGGCGTGGGCAAGAGCGTGCATACCTTGTTGCAGTCTCATCCTGCACTGTCCTTCCGAATGCACAGTGTTCGCATGCAGCTGCAGTTGGATACAGTTCCGACTCATGAGCGCGTGGAAGAGTACGTAACTACTCTCCTAGCTGAGTTTGAGCTGTTAGCAGTTGCAATGCCGGATACATCAGCGAAGCGTCCTCGTGTAGCAGCAGTGGATAAAGGAAAGGGTGGAAACAAGTCGTCTGAAAAGGGTTCCGAGGCCCAGGGAACTCCCGAGAAGCCGAAGCCCGAAGCCAAATCCAAGCTTCCATGTCGAGGGTGGGTCACAGATGCCGGGTGTAAGTATGGGAAAACATGTAACTTCTCTCATTCGGCAGATCGCCCAGGGAAATGCTGGACATGCGGAGGGTCACATGCGAAGGCTGAGTGTACAGCTCCGGGAGGGGGTAATGCCCAGAAACCTGCTGCAACAGAGACTCCAAAAGGGAAGGGAAAACCGTCAGGGGGTGAGCCGAAGGGTGGGAAGCCCAACCAGGGTGCACCTAAGGGACTAAAGGGTTCGGGAGGAGCACAGAAGGGAGCTAGTGGGCTTTCTGAAGATGCAATAAAAGAGGCAGCCCAGCTGCTTCAAAGCTTGAGGCTTGCGGCGATCAGGCCATACATTCGTTCTGCAACGGAAGTGCTCTGTAAAGCTCAACAAGGCGAGCCGCGTGGTCTGATAGATGGCGGTGCCACTGCATGTTTAAGGACAGCTCTGAGTCATGAAATGGAGATGCCAAGTGTTGTAGTCCGACTAGCATGTGGCGAATGCTCGCTGTTGGTAAATCCCCAAGGAACGCTTTTGAGCAAGACGTTTGTGAGTCCGATCCTTTCTGTTCGGGCGTTGCTAGCTCTTGGCTACAAGGTGGAGTGGGATTCTTCTCGTTGTAGAATTTGGCATCCTTCGCGGGGTGTATTGGATACGGATACGGATGTTAGCACTGGTTGCCCGGAAATCTCTGAGCAGAAGGCCTTGGAACTTATCGGGGAATATGAGGCTTTGGTGCAGCGCGGGGAGAGTCGTTGTGCACGACTGCACTGTTTGATGAAGGATTTAGCTGGATTGAGTAATGCTGAGCTTGCTGATGTGATTGTTCGTCGGGATGTGCACTCAGACGCAGCTGTAAAGAAGCTGGTTGAGAAAGTGTTTGGGGATACGCCTAGTGATTTGAGGGAGCAGGCGGTTGCATCTGTGCAAGATCCAGCTGGTGAGTCTTTCACATGGAACAGAAGGATGCGGAGGAAGTTTGAGCGTGCGAAAGGCCTAGTTGTTCATCTGTTCTGTGGTGAGGGCAGAAAGGCTTTTGATCGAGTGTCCGAGAAACACGGGCTAATCCATGTGCCGGTTGACACAGCCGAAGACCTGTTGGCGGAAGGTACGTATCAGTATTTGCTCAGGCAGGCGGCTAAAGGAAGAGTTCGTGCAGTGATCGGAGCCCCTCCTGGCAGGACATTTGCGCCGTGTCGGTACTCAGTAGGTGAGCAAGGCTCAGGTGTGAAGCCTCTTCGAGTAAGGGGGGAGAGTCTTGGTGAATACGGTGTTGGGGAGTTGACATGTCAAGAGCTGGCACAACGCAGGATAGATGATGTGTTGATGATGAGGATGATGGTGCTGATGCTGGTGGCGCAGGGTTCGAATGAGGCTCTGAAGGAGCCGACCCCACACTGCCTGGTGGAACATCCTGAGGACCCTGAGGATGGGGGTATGGTAGGTGTTGCCCTGAGGGAGCAGACGAAACCTGAGCTCGGGTACGCGTCGTTCTGGGCCACACCAGAGTGGCAAGCGATATCAAAGGAGTTGCAGCTGTCACCTACCTCCTTTCATCAAGGACCGTTGGGGCATCAGAAGGTAAGGCCAACCACCATTTATACAAACATGTATCCGGATCCTTTGCTTGTGGACTGTTGGGATGATGGGTTCCAGTCTCGTCCGAAGGTCGGGGGTAAGGGGTTGTCTTGGTCTCAGTGGAGCCCAGGGCTTTGGATTGCTGTGACTAACATGTTGGCGAGAGCACTTGCGGAGCAGGTGCCGAAGGGACTCAGAGCGATGGATTCTGGTTTCATAGAGCACCTTCGCAATAATCACACGCCATTTCGCAGAGATTGCAAGCAGTGCATTCGCGGCGGGGCCAGACACAAGCAGCATAGGAAAGTCCTTGCCCCACAGGGTTGGTGCATGGGTATAGATACGGCCGGACCATTTCCAAAGGGGCTAGATGAGAATACCACCGCTGCCAAATACCTGATTGTTGCAGTTCTGTCAGTTCCTATTCTGTCGGTAAAAGGGGAAAGTGTGGAGGAACCTGCCGATAGGGACCCACAGCTTGATCTTCAAGAGTTTGCGGAATCTCTAGATGATCGGGAATGGTTTGTAGAAAGGGGTATGGAACTGGAGGAACCACTCCCTGAGCCTACGCATCGTGAAATTACTGAGTCGAAGGACTCCTGGGCTACATGGGAGGCAGTAGTTCGGAAAAGTAGAAAGGATTGGTTAGAGGAAGCCAAAACTCAGTTTCTTCCGAAAGTGGAGATGATAGACTTCGTATACACTGAGGCTGTGGATTCGAAGAAGCAACAAGTCGTTGCAGGTGCCATTAGCCGTATGTACGCACGAGCAATATCAGATGGGTTGAGCGTCCAACGTATCCATACGGACAGGGGAAAGGAGTACCGGAACTCTGCATTGGATGGCTTCTGTCAAAAGCTTGGAGTTCATCATACATACGCAATGGCAGAGGAACACCAGACCAATGGTCGCGCGGAGGGGGCTATATTGAAGATCAAAAATCGAACGAGGGCGATCCTCGAAGGATCAGGGCAAGATGATCTTTCAGAGTGGCCATTGGCGGCGAAATTGGCGTCGTATCACTTGAGATCTGAAGCTCGCAAGAAGTTGCGGATGCCGTGTGAGCCGACAGTACCTTTCAATACGGAAGTTGAAGTCTTGCAGAGGTCGTGGCGGCGTGGAGTTTGGAGTTCGAGAACTACCACGGCTGTCACAAAATGTCCCTCTTCGGAAACTTCGAGGGGGTGGGTGGTGAAAACGGCCGAGGGCCAGCTGTTCACCACCAGCAGGCTTTTCCCTTCCATGGATGGCAACAGGATACGATTTAAATACGAAGGTACCCCATTGGATTTGGATGCACCGTCAGTTAGGATCCGAGAGAAGGGCAGGGTTCGCAAGCTTGGCTCTTCAGTGGATGGTGTTGTGTCTAAGAATCCAGCAGAGCGTTTGGCAAGGTCCTTGTATGAAGCAGGCAGTTGGGAGCCAAAGGACGTGGCGTCCCTTGCAGTTGCCATGTCGAAGCACGTGACTTCCAATAGTAGGGCTGTGGTCAAGGATGAGTTTGAGGCAAGGAAACTTGAGTGCAATTTCATGAGTGGTGCTTTTACGTTCAGCGGGATGACTGGGGTTCGTAGTGATACGTCTGATTTCCCATGGATTACTCGGTATCTGTGTGGCTATCTGGCCAAGCATTCTGATGAGCCGTTTGCGGGAGTGGGTTTGGCATTGAACACTGATCATGTGCTACACCGAGATTTGCACAATCAAAGGGAGGTTGCTAACATTGTCCTGCCCATTGTTACTTCCGGGGGAGGCTTGTGGATTCAGAGTCGCACAGGACTTGATCCAGTGGCTCCGACACCAGGAGTTACGGAGTCTAGGATGCTGGAAAATGGGACTGAGGTTCAGGGTCGCACTTATGTGTATGAGTCACACAAGCCGGTTGTGTTCCATCCTCATGTATGGCATGAGTCCAAGAAGGGTGATGGGCCTCAGCTCCTACTGTTTGGGTTCACAGCTCGCCATCTGCACAAACTAAAAGAGCCTGAGAGGAAGCGACTATGGGAAACGGGATTCACGTATTTGCCGGGAACCAAATCAGAGTACTGGGGCTTCAAGACGTCTTCAAACACTTTGGTTCGGTATCATCCTGTCCCTCGTCGTCAGATGTTTGTCCCGTCGGATCAGGATTGGCTTCCGTTTCCGCGGTCGTGCTTCGGAGACTTGAGATTGTGCCTGCAACAGTTTCAGGGCCAAGAACCGGTTCGCTCATTCCAGTGCTGGCGCAAGGGCCGAGGCCGGGCGCCGGCCAGTAAATGGACGGGGTGGTCTGCTTTCCCTTTGCATCTCAGTGACCCAGACAACGGTCGGTCTGGGGGGGGGATCCTCCTGAGGCAAATTTCGATGCAACTTCTGGGGTTAAGATTGGGGCAAAAGCAAGCTTCAAGCGAGGTGAACCTGGGGATGGGAACCAAGGCTGTGGCACTAAAGACTCAGTGCTAGGGTCTGGCAAGGTCTCAGGGGTGATGTCTGAAAGGAACTTAGCCGCTTCAACGCCAGGGGTGGTAGAGGTTCCACATGAGGGTGAAAGGTTGTCGATGGTTTGGTGTCCGGCATGTGATGCAGTCGGGTGGGCAGCGGACTCAATCGCGCCACCACAAGCTACAGGCTGTATGCAGGCTGCCAATGGGGAGCAGCCGCAGGGATACAAAACGGATCAGGCAACAAGTAGCTGTATAGGTTCCCCTGAGTTAGTGCCGCAACCGGCCAGACAGCGAGGAAGGAGTCCACAAGGTGTATGTGAAACTGGGACTGTGAAATCTGGTGCAGGTACAACAGGTAGAAGCCGTGCTAGAGGGAACCATGAGTCATCAGGTCTGCGGAGGGACATTTCGCCAGCTCCGCTTTGTAGCTGGGGGGTTAGATTTGCTTCGAGATTTCGGTTGAAGAGCGTGCGGAAGGTGTTGAACGAGAGTTGTGGCTCAGGGTTGATTGGTGACACGGGCGAGGCTTCAGGAGGGAATTGCTCTCGGGGGGGAAGTTGTACGGGATCGCCTGTAATGCAGTCAGCTGTGCAGCGGACTCAATCGCGCCAGCAAGATAGGCAAACTTGCATTGGCGAAAATCTTCTTGTGAAAGGTCTTGAGATTCTTCCACCTCCGCGACCCAAGGCTACTGTTAGCGAAGAGTTTCCTGAGTGGTGTCCAGCTGGTGTGTACATAGCTTGCCTTGTTGCGGAACTTCGGGCGCTTTACATGAAGCTTCAAGGTGATGAGGCGGATACCTGCTCAGGTGAGGCTCAAAAGGGCCATGGGGAAGTGGATGCTTCGGTTTCTGGTGAAGCTGTAGGGTGCTCAGACTTTGAGTGGGATGATGACTCTCAGGATGTCAAGATGTACCAGGTGCCAGATTGCATCAAACCACTGCGTCCATGTCATTCGTCGGATGTTGGGGATAGCTGCTACACACTGGAGCGAGTGGATTGGCCTATGTGTGTCAACGTAGCTGATGAGATGCAGGAGTTGGCTGAGGTGCATAGGGCCATGTGCAGCTTGTTGGATGGGCAGTCTGAGGAAGTAGATGGCCAGTGTTGCAGTTGTGAGGCTCAGTGGCTTGACGAAGTTCAGGGTTTGGAGCAAGAGCTTCAGAGGATTAAGGGATTAGAAGATAGTCTGCTGTTGTCCTCCGAGGGTCCAATTCTTAAAAGTATTGAACTGTGTGTTGACAATGAGGTGGAGGCTGAGGCCTGCCAGTTAGACAGGAAGAGCGAGGAGTGCATGCTGGGATCCGGGAGTCTAAAGGCTGTTCAAATGGACGATGATGATCCACCACCTCTTCAGTCGAAGATTGTAGCGCAGGACCAGGTTCGACGTGAGCTTGGTAAGTGGCGTGGATCTATGGGGGAGGAAGTAGAGTCGTTAGTTCAGAAGACTGAAGCAGTTGAAGACTTGACAGACGACCAGTATCACAAGCTGGTGGCGGATCCAGGCGTGCATGTGGAACTGATTCCAGGAAAAATGGTGTATGTTTGGAAATCCACTGGACGTCGTAGGGCGAGAATGGTGGGATGTGGCAACTTCTGTGACAACGATGGCAGCACTCAGAAGGCAGATCTTTTTGCTAGTGGGGCTGGTGCGGAGTCCATTCGAATGATGATCCGCAAGTGTACTCTGGAACCATCTTGGCATCTGGTCTCGGTTGATGTGAAAACAGCTTTTCTCCAGGCGCCGCTTATGGAAATGCAGAAGGATGGTAAGGAGAAGGTCACAGTCGTTAAAGTTCCGAGCATATTAAGGGAAGCGGGTGTTACTGCTACCAAGTACTGGAAAGTCAAGAAAGCTCTTTATGGTCTGAACTCGGCGCCGCGCTCGTGGAGCCTTCATAGAGACCGGGTGATGACGGATCTTCGGATTGAGTATGGTGATGGCATCTTGAGGCTTCGAAAGCTAAAGGAGGACGCCAATCTCTGGCAGATTCTCAAGTATCCACGGGAGGGCAGAGATCCTGAGAAGGAAGCCGGTGAAGCAGGAGGACAGTGCCTCGGGATTATAGCCTTGTATGTGGACGATATCTTAGTTGCGTCGGAAAAGGACGTTGCCCAAGCTGTAGTTCGCGGACTGGAATCAAATTGGGAATTGTCAACCCCGGACTGGGTGTCGGAGGAAGGAGATTGCTTGAAGTTTGCAGGCTTCGAGCTGGAAAAACCAGTCAAGGGATTCGTCTTCATCAGGAGAGCTACACCAAGGATATCCTAGAACAGTACCAAGACACAATCCCGGGTGTGGAACGTACACCAGCTGTCAAGACTGTTGAAAGTGAGGAACCGGTGGATCGTTCGGAACAGCTGGAGTGGACGAAACGTGCACAATCATTGATTGGACAGTTGCTCTGGCTTGCGGGGAGGACCCGTCCTGACATTGCTTATGCTGTGAATCTTGCTGCTCAGAGGATAGTGCCATCTCCGGGTGAGGCGGTTGCTCGCGCAGAACACTTGATCAGGTACCTTAGGCATGCTCCAGGAGTCGGTCTTCATTATGTGCCACCAACAGGACAGTGTGGAAGGTGGGACCAGCTTAAGTTTCAGGAGACGAGGACAAGTCTAGAAGCATACTCGGATGCCTCTTTCGCTGCGGATGAGAAAAGCCGTAGTTACGGCTGTATTCAGCTGTGTTGGGGAGGAGCGCTGATATTCTGGGCCTCGTGCAGGCAGACTCTCATAGCGTCCCATACTGCTGAAAGCGAATTGTACTCGTTGGCAGAAGCGCACTTGTTGGGGAAGGCCATGAGACCAACGGTCGCAGCTCTGATGAACGCTCAAGAGGACCAGGTGGATTGCAGGTTATACTGTGATAATTCTGCTGCAATTCAATTGTGTGTTCTGGAATCAGGGTCGTGGCGTACACGCCATTTGCGATTGCGCGGTGCGGTGGTTCGACAGGACTTAGAAAACGACTCCTGGAAGTTAGCGCATCTAGATGGGGCTTACATGCCAGCGGACCTGGGGACAAAAGCAGTAGGACCAGCGAGACTGGAAGACTTGATTAGGGTGTGTGGGTTATGGGCTCCTCATCTTGAACTGTCGAATGATCCGCCTAGGCCTCAAGTAGCTGCAATGCAAGGAACTCCTAGTGATGTGTCGAAGGCGCTGTTAGCACTGTTGGTGCTGCTGCAAATCTCGGCTGTCAAAGCGGAATCAGTCTACGCAGGGATGGATGATCTAGTGACTTTGTGGCGAAGCTTCATTGTTGGGTTCGGGATAGGCTGTGGGTGGATGCTTGCGTCCAGATTGGGTAGGTTGCTCGATCGATGTTGTCGCAGGCGCCCGGTAGTCATGGAGTTCCGAGGACCCCCAGTAGGGACCAGTGGTGTTGAAGGATGGACTCAAACTGAAGGGTCAGAGGTTCAGAGCCGCTTGGAAGCGGGGGAGCGTGGGAACCAGGCGGCACAGCACGTCGGATTGGGGGTTCCTTCAGGGTTGATTGAGAGGGATGTGGGAGAATCTACATGTTACGAGGACTTCTGCGAGAGGGCTTTTCCGGAACTTCAGGGTTTGTCTAGAGGGTCGGGTGACATTGTGGGTTCAAGTGAAGCGTTGGAGGTGCTGCCAGGACCAGTAGACAGAAGTGGATCACCGGAGGTGAGGTTTCCTAGCGGACAAGGACAGTATGACGCAGCGAGTGCATATGCTACGGCTTCAGATATGGAACCACTGTATGTGCAGAGGCCTGTAGGGTTTCCGCCTGGTGACATGATAGAGTTGGCTCGTGCTCCCACGGTTCCGTTGCCTCCTAACTATCCTTACCCTGAGAACTTTGGCAATCGTTTTGTGTATGCCGACGATGAAGTTGAGCTAGGTGAAGATTCGGATAGCGGTGACGAAGCCAGTTCAATAGGTCAGTGGACTACAGATTCAGGCATGCCTAGGGGTCGCGGCTCAAGTTCTGCAGGATCGCAGGGCACCGGCAGGAGCCTGACGGCAGTGAGCCTTGCTGCTTCGGTCCAGTCGGCTCAAGCTTGGCAGGACGCTGCTCAGGAATCTGATGGGACTATGGAACTTTGGCTGTTGCTGGGTATGATTTCTGTAGGCTGCATTTTGGTTGGGGCTGTAGGCGCTATTGGGTGCATGTGGTTGTGCAAGTGCAATACCCACAGGCATCAAATTTCAGCTGAATGTACTCCCACTACTCCTACAACTCAAGGGCAGAAGGTTGCTGAGAAGAGCAGTTATTCTGACCGGCATGTTTCGGAAGGGCCTCTTCAATTTTCGCCAGTTGTGAATGTGACTGTTCGGACACAGTTTCAGGGAGAAGATTGTGCTCAGCATGAGAGGGTTGAGGTTTTGAAAAGAAGTTCCGAAGATGATATCAAGGAGGGCTTGCATCAGAGGGGACAGCAGAAAACATGTGAATCCACTGTAGGCCCCCCTAAAGGTTTAGAACCTCATAGGACCCGTGTTGAAGTCTCCGCGATGGAGTCTGCGCAATTCCGTGTAGGCCCCCGTAAAGGTTTAGGGCCCCATAGGACCTGTGCGGAAGCCTCTGCGGAGAGGCCTGTGCAATTCCCTGTAGGCCCCCCTAAGGGTTTAGATCTCAGTAGGACCCGTGCTGAAGCATCGGAAGTTGAGCCGGTGCAAGCCCCGGTAGGCCCCCCTACGGGTTTAGGATCCCATAGGACCTCTGTGAAGGCACCCGAAGTGGAGCCAGGAGTTTCCCAAGTAGGACCTTGTGGTTTAGGACTCCCGAGTATCCCTACAGGGTCTAGTGATAAAGTTGAAAGGCCCAGCGGGTCAAGTGGCGACGCTCAGTTCGATGTTCAGGTCAGTGGGTCTGGTAGAGATCTAGATCAAGGGCGTCCAATTGTGCGAGCAGATGGGTTTGTTGAGTATCCCACACGCGCGGGGTCTCGAATTATGATCGATAGGATTATCCGACCTCGCGGGTTCAAGAAGATGGACATTCATAGTTGCAGTGCAGATGAGCCGGGGGTCAATGTGATCTTCACGAAGAACGGAGATTGCTTTCACAGGTCTCTGGAGTGTCCGGCAGCTAGCAAGTCTTCGGACATTCGCAGGCGTCAGACTTGTTTTGTATGCAACAGACGGGAGGGATTTCCAAAGCAAGATACGATCTACTTTAATCGCTGGGGAAAAAGGGTTCATGTGAGCCGTGACTGCCCTGCTTTGGACCCTCACCAAGAGGTTTGTGCTCGCCGCAGGTGTAAGTTCTGTGGAAGCCAGTGAGGCTTTGAAAACATGGACAGCAGTGCGCGAAGCACCCCATGCTTCAGGGCATTTTGTCCTGCACAACAGCATGGAACGAAGCAAATGTTCGTTGGGGGAGTGACTGTGGATGTGCAGGCATGCAGTTCGTGTGCAGAGCATGCTGCTCAAAGGCATGGAGTCAGGGCATTCAGGTCCGGTTTGGTCCAGTTGCTAGGGCTCCAGACTCATTTCTCTCAGAATAGCTTAGAGTTGAACAGATTCTTTTCACAGATCAGGTAGCATCTGACAGTTCGTTTCGTGAGAGTTTGCGCTGCCGGGAAAAGGCAGTCGGGTCGGGCATTGAGTTCTTGCCTGCCCAAACGGGCACTAATTATCAAGGCCTCTATAGTACCTTCTGTAAGTCTGTAAGGGTCACGGTTTTGGGGCACTTTTTGGTTCGAACATGGCTAAGGACCATAACGGATATCAGTTTTCTGTTCAAGGGGGCCCATAGCCCCAGCCCAAGACCCTAAACCCTAAACACCTAAAACCTACACCCTAAGGCCTAAACCCCGAAATCCCCAAAATGCCTAAACCCTAAAACCCCTAACCCTAAACTCCAAAAGCCCCAAGCCCAAGATGTCCAAATCTCCCATTGAAGCTTAGTTCGTCTTCTCCGAGGCTTTCAAGCCAAGCCGGGATCCCAGTAGTTGGTTCAGGGCTTTGGGGTTGTGGGGTTTTGGGGTTTAGGGGCTTAGGGTAGGGTTTTGGGGTTTAGGGTTTTACGGTTTAGGGCCTACAGCGAGGCCTGCTGCAAAGGGCCTGCCGTCTCGATTGTAGTTTCTTTTTTGGTGTTACCTTATAGAATCCTCCTTATAAAATTGGTTAGGCCAAAAAACAGGAACTACAATGGAGACTGTGGGTAGAGCTGCACTTGGAGGTTAGTTGGACTTAGCATAGGGTTTAGGGCTTGGGTTTAGGATCCAGGTGGTTTCAGCTAACCTAGTATGAGTATGTCGGTTGCCAATCAGGCTAGAAGTATGAGAGCCCGGGACCTTGTAACCCAACCTGGACCTGCTGAATTCGAGTCGCGAGTTCCCTATAGTCCTCCAAGAAGTCGGAACAACTCCCCCCATTCCGACTTGGAAGACTCCGACTCCGACGCTACAAAAACGCCATTCGAGAATCTCAAAGCCCTAAGTTCTGTAGGCCGGGACGCTAAACCTAAGACCCCATAACACGAAGCACACCCCAAGCTCTAAATTGCGTACGCCTTCCGACCTATAGCTCTAAGAGGTTTGTAGTTTTCGGGTCTCCCGGCTGTGTAGGTTCGTGATGAAAGGGGGGGGGGGTGTTGGTTGACAGGGTCCGGAGGCAGCCTGCAAAGCCAAGAAAACCCCCAAGGAGACCCGTCAGCGATTGCTGCATGAAGTGGGCAGCAGAGCACGGGTGGAGATGCCGATGCCACATGAGAACCGAGGCAGATGGAAGCTTGACATAGACTCTGTACTAGGACCTAGAATAGGCCCTTATTCCCTTTTTTAGGGTTCAGTTTCCCTTATAAGCCCCTTTAAACCAAAAAGGGCATCCTTTTTATGCCTGGGTTACTCTTGGGTCTAGTGTATCATATGGACCCTCAGCCATTCGACTCCGGCACTGAAGGTTGCTCTTGCTCCTACGGTTGTCGTCGACGCAACTTGCGTAGAGTTTCAGGGTGGGTATCAGACGGCAATTGGGTTTTGGAGGTTTTTTGGCTTGGCTTGGAAACATGCGACAGACCAGCAACAATGTCAACGTCCGCTTTGGGTGTGGGGGTGCAAAGGCCCAAATCCAACAGGACTTGCACCACGAGGGTTCGAGTTTGCTGAAGGCATCTTGCAGACCTCATTCAGTTGGGGTCCCCGCAGGTTGTGGAATGAATTAGGCCCCGAGAAGCAAAGAGAGCAATTCTCAGAGAAGTCCCACAGTGCCTGCCGTTTATCCTTGAGCCAAAGTATCCTCCGGGCATTCGACTCAAACAGAAGGCGCTGACCCAAACTGGCCCCCGAAAGGTCTGCCCTCGTTCATTCATGTTCTCCTAAAGGGAACTCCAGAAAGTTGGAATATGGATTAATGGTAGGATCCCCTATATATTCTAACTTTCTGGCTTCGACTGTAGTTTCAAGGGCCCAGTCACAGCCCCGCACTTGGTTCTCAACGTGTAGCTGGACCCTTCAGGGCCGAATTTTCAAGCCATACAGCCTCAGCACCACGGAATCTGCGGCTGATGATCTAAATCCTGCACTACCTTACTGATTATGGTATATTCCTTATTCTGGGCAATGCAAGGTTTATATCAATTTCTATCACCAATCCTACTTCTTGAGGGCGCATGTCCAAACCCAAAGCCCATATCCAAAGCGGAGTCGCCAGCTACATCGAACCTGTACTTGACCTCAACCCTGAACCCGAAACCCTAAACCCCTCAGACTTGATCTAAACCCAAACCCCCGGGCAGAGGTAGATGTGGTGCCAGCGGTCAACGCGCAAAGACAACAAGCACCTTCCCTAAAAAACCCTAAAACCCTAATCCCTAAACCCTAAACCCTAACCCCTAAACCCTAAATCCCTAAACCCCGAAACCCCTAAACCAAAAACCAGCAGGTCCGATTGCTCGCCGTGTAGATCCCTGCAACCTGCGACCCGAGGACGCCCTGGAAGGTTTAATTTCGTGCAGTTAGAGCTTAGACTGTATAGGCTTCAGGAAGTAGTATCGGGCTTCATGACAGGTGTTGTAAAATATGAACATCTGAATCATAGGCAACTGGCTTTGAAGACACGCATACTCCCTGTATTCCCATACTGTAATCTTAGGCCGCGCTGACAATTGTTTTTGGAGGAGTCGTTTAGGCTTTCGTGTGTTGCGGCTTCGTTGGTTTTCGCGGTTTCGATGTTGTAAGAAAGGATGGTCATGGCTTTGTGTGAGGCGGTGAAGGTCTTGAAGGTTTCTTGGGCGTCTCTTTTTTTGGGAGCCTCCGCGTGTTTGATGTAAGTGTTGGCCCAGTGCTTCTTGATATCTAGAAACCAAGAGCGAGAGAGAAAGAGAGGGAGATAGACAAAGAGAGCGAGAGAGAGAGAGAGAGAGACCGAACAAAAAGAGATGGCTAGCAGCTGCCTCATGCTCACATAGGACGAGAGGACGAAGTTGCGCTACGGTCTTCGATGAGACGGTCGCATTACTTTCTAAAGCACCATCTCGGGGTTGATACCTTCAGGGCTTCGACTCTCTGTGTGGGTGAAGAAGTGCAGCATCCGCACCGAGCGTCTTTGAGAACCCTTGTCTCACAAGGAGGCCCTGGGAAGGTCCGAAGTTAAAATCTTGACCCCGGACAGAAGGAACGGACTCGCCAGTGTTTAACCCCTAAGCCCTAGGCGCTACATGCCCTAAGCACGATCAATCTCGGGCCTCCACCCCGTCCAACCTTTCTGCAACACAGCTTCGCTCTACGTGGCAGTGTTAGCGGTCGTCCTTGATGTGCTAGTAAGAGGCTGAGTTCCGAGTCCTCGCTCGTGGGGATCACGTTTTGAATCGGACTTCTGTGCGATTTTCACAGAGGAGCTCGAGGCATTGGACGTTCTCGAGACCTCATACGCACAGGACACTGCAGAGAGAGAGAGAGATGTTGAAGAAGCGGATGAACACTCTGTGTCGTCTTTGCATGGGGGAATTCCTTAACGCCTTCGGTGCATGCATGCTTCCGTATAATTACAGGCAGCTTGATAGGATGGGTTTTAGGCTGATTTCGGCCAGGACTATGGGAGGTGTTCACACATTCAGTCAGTCTACGTTCGTTCCGGTCGGGGCAGGACTTCATGCTTGTGACATTGAGCAAGATATGGGGCAATATGACCCCTAAACCCCCAAAGCCCCTAAACTCTAAACCCTAAACCCTAAATGACTCCCTAAACTCTAAACCCTAAATGTAAACCCTAAATGACTCCTAAGCCCATCCGCGTGCAGGGTAGGTCGGAAGAACCCAGGCACCCAGGCCTTGGCAACCTTTTTTCGTTTTCGCTGCGTAGCTTACCCCACCTGCAGGCAAAAACTAGGAAACGAGTTCAGGGCCGTAAAGACTGAAAGCCTCAACACGGAACAAGCCCAGATTTGTTTTTCCGATTTCCCGCTGTCACCCCAGTACTTGCAACAAGGGGAAGAGACCCTCAGATAGCAGGTCATTGTTCCTTAAACCCTCAGCCAATATCAACCTAGCCTGAATCTGTTCAAAATGCAAAATTAAACCTAAAGCTTGGCCAGCATAGGCTACTTAAACGGTCATGGGACTTAGTAACTAGGGTCATAGGGTTATAATTAAGGTAACTATACTTATAACTACTTGTAACCCCAACTAAGGTACTTATAACCCCACTTACTAAGTCCCATGATCCTCCAAGTAACACGAGACCCCCAGCCCGCGATGAATTCGAACGGAGTGTCAGGAGTACGTCCGATTGCGTCGTCTGCTCCGATCGATGGGCCAGGACTCTTCCGAAGTACCCAGAGAGCCCAATACCCCTTAATTGAGGAGTATAGCTTAAATCATAATATGTAGCCCTATATAATTTAAGCCATATTCCTTAATTAAGGGGTATTGGGCTCTCTGGGTAGGCATGCGAGTTAGGCCTTCAACTTTCTCGACATGTCGCCCGGAAAAGTCTCCAGGTGCAGTGTACGTAGGTTTTGACGAGGACGGATTATTTGGGGGCTCTTGGACCGCGCCGATCATTGAAGCTGCAGTTGGCACGGTTGGTTTCACTGTATCTTCAGGAAACTGAAAAGCAGGAGATACCCGCAGCCATCGCCGCAGACCGTTCTCCATCCTACTGCAGCTCGCATGCACTGTGTTTCTCTATGGTCCTGCTCAACCCTAAACACTTCAACCCGAACCATAAATCCTAAGCCCTATAAGCCTTTAATGAAACTGGGTGGTAGTCAAAACTATGGTCTTTTTGGGTACCCTATATTAGGTGCCATACTATATTTTCGACCAAAAAAGGGGACCATAATTTTGACAACCACCCATATAATCTCAATAATAGTATAGTAGTCCCTTATAAGGGTCCCTTATAGTAGTCCCTAAGATCCCTAAGGACCCAAAAAGGGCCCCTAATTTTGACAACCACCCAACTGCAGGCCCTGAAGGATGCTGAAGGGTTTGGGTACACACACGTTATATCATATGGTTGGTAGTCAAAATTATGGTTTAGGGTTTTGGGTTTTGGGTTTAGGGTTTATAGTCCCTTTTTTGGGTCCCTATCATAATACGGCACCCGATATTTAGGGTACCCAAAAAGGGACCATGATTTTGACAACCACCCATATACATGCATGTAGGATAGCATGTATGGTGCATGCATGGATGGGCGGTTGTCAAAGCTGGGGTCACTTTTGGGTTCCCAAACTTTCGGGTGCCGGATTAGGAGTAGAAATATATAGCGATCCTCAAACGGGCTCCAGTTTTTACATTTAATTTCATGCATACATACGCACATACATACATCTAGCCAGGCTTCGCCAGTACTTCATGCAGTTTGCGGGTTCCACGTGGAAGAGTGGTTTCAGCGGAGCAATTATTCTTTCTCATCCTCTAGAGATCATAGTGCATGAAGTTGCCAGTCAGAAGCCTAAGGACTTCGTGGGAGGGGGGGGGTCCGCGGGTGCTTGGGCTGGGGGGCTGATGCTCGCAATGCTGGATTTTGTTTTTTTTGGGGGGTCCTAAACCCTACACCCCTAAACCCTAAACCGCCAGACCAGCAAAACTTCGCTTCGGGTTCGCAACAACCCAAAGCCATGCCTGTCATCTTGCGTCTGGGGGGGCTCCTTGGATCCAAACGAGCACATCGCTTGTTGGGATCGGCAACAACGCTGGGGGGGCTCTTGATGCAAACCAAACCACGAAAAATGTCGGGTTGGGTTGGTGCGGGGGGGGGGGGGGCTAGGGCGAGCTGGGGCGGGCAGCCAAGGATAGGAACTCCATACAAGTCAAGCCATTTGCTGTCGTACCGCGCAGGGGCTTCATGCGACAAAAGGCCAAATATGCAACCAGTTCACCAACAACTGCTCAACCAGTAGCTCCAAGTTCTGAAGATGCAGGCTTACCAAACGTCTCGAAAACGAGCTTTGTCAAGCCATATCTCTTAAACTCGAAGCCTACAACCCTGAACCCTCAAGCTTGAACCGAAAACCAGCGAAGTATATCGGAGGCAACAAAAACCGAAAAAGCCCTGCCGTCACACTTTCCAGTGGCCTCAAGTCCAAAGGGCTTCATGTGGGATACGGTCCCTATAACTTGCAATTCCTGGTGTAGGAACCCTGCAGTCTACCATGTAGGTACATAGGACCTTTTTGGCGCACAATCCCTTAGCCATGTAGATTTGTTCTTCTCCCCAAGATCCCGATTCTATGGGATATTACGGCCCCTTGTTTTCCTTTTGATCACAGTGGCACTATCCAGGCGATCGATTCAGAGTGGACAGCGATGACATGCAAAGTGGAAACGCGTAAAAAGTGCTGAGGCTGCCGGGCGTTGTGCCAACAGTTCTGGGTTCATAAAGCCGTAAAGCCCGAGATCAGTACGTTTTGGCATACCCAAAGCTTTGAGGGTGTCCTACCCAACCCTAGCTGAAGAAGCCAACGTTGCAGTCTTTATGCTGCGATGCCTTCAGGGGCTTGGATGTCACATCCTCCACTTGAAAACCTATACCCTAAACCGGTGCAGAACTTCAAGAGCTCCTGCTGTCACTTGGGGGTCTTTGCGTGTTGATGTTCTCCGGCTCTGAGAACCCTGAAATCTTCACAGACAGCCGTCTCCTCACATCTCCAGAATGGAGCCTGAGGAAGCTCAGCTTACAAAGTTGCTCAAGCCAGAGCCATTACTCAGTGCTGCTGGAGAAAACCCTCTAGGCCCGGGCTTGGGCTCAAGTTGGTGCTTATGCGCAGGGTGACAGATTCGGTTTAAGTTGATTGGTTTTGGGGCTGTTGGACTTCAGGATTCAGTGATGTCGCATGTGTAGTGCGTAGGGCGAGCCAACAGCAGAACTGAATATGCCCGGGACCTAAAGTCTTTCGGATAACTCTGTGTTACATTTCCGCGAGCTGCACATCGATCTTCGCAGTTTGGCCGTCTTCAGAAAGAATCCCAGAAGCACGCTGTCCAGTAACTCTTTACTGCTTACTTCAATTTTGAAGCAACTGTGCCACGGGTTTAGGAGAATTCGTGGCAGCAGCACGCCCAGGAAAATTGAAATTTCCAACGGCTGCAAAACAAGTCCTTACATCTGACTCTGCTGCTCGAGCCCTTATCAGACTCAGCGGCCAAGCCGCGTCCTTAGACGAAGTAGTATTATGGTTACAGTTTTTGTAGCAACTACTAGAAATAATAAGTAGCCACGCGTCAGGAGCTACATCTCTCATCAAACCAGATGCTGAAAGAAAAGCAGCCGCAACCAGACCTATCTGGCCGTCGATCGTACTCAGCGTGACCGAGGATTGGCCTGAACGGCCTGAAGGCCGTTCCCACCCTAATAAAGCACGAGGTATCTATGAGGAGATGCATCACAAGCTGATCTGCATGCTACTTACCTACCAGCCTACCTACCTACACGACACCTTCATTTACACAAAACCCCAAACCAGGGCCCTTACTGGCCCTCAACCCTAAACGATCAGCTACATGTAGTTGCACGAAAAAATACCAACGCATGCATGCGGCTCCCTACGGAATATGCCTGACACAAAACATTATTCTGAGTCTAGGGCCCCTGTACTAAATTCAGGCGCGCCAGTATGTGCCCGCTTGGCACTCAGGGACGCCATGCCTCAAGCCATGGCTGTCCCGGAAGTGCGAACATGTGCTGGGCGAAAGAGAGACCCTTGGCACTGTTAGGGTTCAGGATCGCGGTTTAGGGGTTTTGGGTTTAGGGGGCCTATGGCCTGCCTGAAACCCTAGACCACTAAAGCCCTAAACCCGAAGCCTTAAACCCTAAACCTTAAACCCCAAACCATGTGTCCCAGACTTAAGCCCCTCATGGCCTATCATGTTGGCTCTACAGGCCTATCTCGAGACCACTGAATGGGCTAAAGTATGGAATGCATATGTACACGGACCCTGAGAGCTACTTATCTAAAGGAATATCTTAACAAAGGGCCCTGACATGGGAGGGCTAAACCCGAAAAAATTGTACTGAGACCTTAGTTGTGGAACCTGAAAGCGCTGGACCCCTCAACCCTAAAGCCCTATTACCCTAAACCCTAAACCCTAAACCTAAACCGTAGGGTTTAGGGTTTAGGTCTAGGTGGGCGCTGGCCGGCACCTCAGTCCGTGCTGAAAGGGCCCTAGACCTCTACATGCTAAACCCTTCACGCAAGCCGAGCCCGAGGAGTCCATGAAAGCGCTGGTGCGCAGAAGCCTCTGGGAGCCGTGTCTGACGAGATCAGCTGAAGGTTTAAGGAGTCTATAGCGACCGCCTGCCCACATCGTCTTGAAGGGGTTTAGAAGCACCTAGAAGCCATGGAATGTGTACTTTAGGTGAAAGAAACTGAATAAGAACCACTCTCAGGTCATACATGCGTACGGACCGGAGTTTACAGGCGTTTCTTGTCCGGGTTTTGTGTTCAAGTTTCAGGAGCTTCGAAGGTGTCGGTTTCGAGTTGTATACATGCGTTAGTCTCAAAGCCTCGGTGGTGGGTGCAAATCAAGCTGCAAAAGGGCATCCCAGACCCAAACTACCTAGGCCCTGAAATGTAGTGCCTTTCTTTGGCTACCGTGGACTCTTACTACAGGTTCGCAATCATAAAACAAGTCACCCAACAAACTATACCACTATTCAGGTTCTAAGCTTTATCCAAATGTAAAAAATAAAGCCTAGAAGTCCATACCTCCTCAGCCTTGCGCCTTAGAAAGCCGAAGCTCAAAATGCTGCAATGTGGCTTTGGTAGTCTGGTGCGTCATGAATGCGAGGAAGGGGTAGTAGCCTTGAGCTCTCGGTGGAGTGCCTGGGAAGCGGGATGATGCCAAAATCATGTTCTTGCGCCCGTGTGGTCCCTGAATACTGTTTACTTGTAGGATGAGCGACCTGCGAAGCCTATTGTAATGATGAGGGCCCCTTGTGGTCTTGGATTCTGTTCTCACCCATGTAGGCCACTGGGATAGAATTTGATATTTACCGCCGTGGGTTGAAGAAGATGCTTTCAAGGGTCAACCTAGACACGTAGCCGAAGACTGCCAAATTCGCCGTTGTCACAACTTTTGAGCCTCAAGCACGGCGCTTGCGAGGCTGCTGGTTCAGGAAAGTTAGGGTTTGGGCTTAGGCATTGCGTGTTGAAGTTTGCAGCTCTTAGATTTTGTTTCGAAGTTTGCAGCTCTTAGGGAGTTAAAGCCGGCTAGCGGCTAGGGCTCATAGGGTTCAGGTAGAAGTGTTGCAATTTTAGGGCTGCTGCCACTTGTGCCAACAAGCAGCGATGACCGTGGGGCGCACCTTGCTGGATTTCCCATTGCCCGAGAGCATCACCGTAGTGGACCACACGATCAAGAACACTGATGCTGGGCTCTTGTTTGGGGAGTTTCATTTATGTTGGCATCATAAGGAAAAACTTATATACAAAAGATCCATGTTATGGTAACCCAATTTAGAAACTACTTAACAGGGAAACAATATGTTATACTGTAGAGTTCCCTATTATGGTAGCTGAATACTTCGTGCCCTTGCATTGCGAGACTCTTGATGATGGCATGGCACTTGGAGGATCATGGGACTTAGCAAGTAAGGTTATAAGTACGCTAATTGGGGTTATAAGTATAGTTACCTTAATTATAACCCTAGTGACCAACTCCCATGACCCTTTAAGCAGAGAGAGAGAGGGAGAAAGAGAGAGGGAGAGAGAGAGAGAGAGAGAGAGAGAGAGAGAGAGAGAAAAAAACAAACACAAAAAACAACTCCTCAACAAGAGCCCAGGATGTGGCGACCTGCTCCGTGCCCTACATCCTCCCAGCTGCACCGCAAGTCGCCTTCGAGAATGTGGCCAGCTCTCAAACTAGATTGGGGGTTCTGAGAGTAAGTTTGTCCGAACTTGTAGAACCGGGAACACAGATTCCCCGTAATTTCCAGCAACTTCCAAGAGTTAACTAGCGCTAACTCCAGAACACCGAGCCCCAATGAAACTGCACACAGTTCTCATCAACCGAGCCATGCCATGCCATGCTAGGTGGCGCACTTTGTGGATTCAGAGCTCGCCGCGATCATCGAGATGTTCCGGGAGGAGATGGGCCAGGCGGTCAGCATCTGCGGCACGCCACTCCTTAGGGGTACTTAGAAATATTTGTTAGTTTTTGGCTACTATAATCCCTGAGAAACAGCTAAAATTCTAATTTTTGCTAGGGTTCTAAGTTCAGTATAGACTCTGTGCCAGTTAGTCGTTTTGACGTTCTGTGGAGCTGGTGAAGGAGGTTCAATCAAAGTTGATATGGGGGTTCGTAAGTAATTTAATCATCAAGTTGATACACCCTAAACCCTAAACCCTAAACCCTAAATCCTAAACCCTAAACCCTAAAACCTAGACCCTGATTCTCGGCATGCAGCCAGGAAGCCGCCCATGGAGCAGCACCTACACTTGAGGTACTCAGTGCCACCCTCCACATGCTACGTGGAGGCTTCAGGGGAAGCAACGGCGAAGATGTGCATGATGCCGGTGCCGGTGCGGTTCCCGCCGGAAGACTCACGATCGATACTCAAGGGTACTTAATAAAGACTGTTTATACTTGCTGGTTCCGAATCTAATTCCCTAAGAAACAGCTTCAATTATAATTCTGCTAGGGGTCTAAGTTCAGTATAGGATGTGGAGCAAGTTCCTGTTGCTGGCTCAGACCCGCAAGTCTGGCTTCAACAGCGAACGTGTTGCAAACGTAGGCTTGGTGCTTTGGCTGCACAGTGTCAAGCCAGAGCCTCGTCCCCCAAAGGATTCCACAATACCGGAGCCTAATGCACGTGCCTTAACAACTAGAATAGGGTTTGGGAGTAGATTAATATTATTATAACTATCATAAGGAACCCCAAAAATTTTCTTTTCTAATTGTAAAGGCCCCTACCTTAAGCCCTTAAGCCTGAAGAGCCTTCTCAGGTCTTCTGCGAAACCATGACTCAAAAGGACGGGCTGGTGTTGCGCGCTCGGGTGGAGGTTCTTGAGCAGTTGAGAGCTTCGATGATGCAGCCGGGCACACTCACCTACTTCCGCAAGCTGCGTAACTTCAACTTCATGGTGACGACTCCAGCGGCCTCACTCCAGAAGCTGCGGTCTGCGCAGCCCACGCCGCTGTGTCGTGCCCTCTTCTTGGGCGATGCTGGGTTCTTGTTAAGGGTTTTCATATAAGTTGCCAAAATAGGGATCTATGGTAAACACTATGTTTTCTTTATTATGATAACTTGAGCTAAATGGGAGTTTCCGGAAATAGGGGACCCTCATGTGGTACCCTAAATAGTAGTATCCCTATTATAAGGACCCCAAAATAAGGTACCCCCCATTTTTCGGAAACTCCCAAACCCCTTAAGAAGAACCCAGGATGTGCCGCAGGCTTCGCGGACCCAGACCGAGCTCCTCGCGCGCTTGGACACGTGGGTGACAGCAAACCCGGATGCGCAGAAGATGTTCTCAAGCTGGTTTCAGAAGGTTTAGGGTTTAGGGTTTTCAGAACTTCTTCATCACAATGTAGGATTCTGATTCAGAAACCCTGGGCCTATAGCCCTGAAATAGTAGGGTTCATATACGGAACATTCCTACATTAAGTCCGACCAGTGAGGTTCAATCCGCAGCAGTGCCGCGCCCTTGCGCTCGAAGCTCTCACAGAAGCAGGGCCAGTGGTGGTGCAAGGTCCTCCAGGCCGGGGGCACCCTAGGGCTCCAGTTGCCTGAATAGTAGGTTACTGACCATATATTGTGTACCCTACTTGGAGGGTCGGGGGACTTAGTAAGAGGTTATATATAGACTTATAAGTGCCTTCAAAGGGACCCTATTTGGGGTTATGGTACTTGTCAGTCTAAAAAAACTACTTACTAAGTGCCCCGACCCTCCAAGTAGTAACCCACAATTTAGGCAACGGGAACCCTAGGGAAAGGTCAGAAACTTGTTTCTTGCATCTTCGACCTGCCCCACTGGCACAGTAGCTGCAAACGAAAGCACCCAGAAGAAACGTCTGAAGATGTCTTGAACTTACGGTCCTGATATGGGAGTTTCCGAAAATTAGGGGTACCTTATTTTGGGGTCTTTGTAATAAGAACCCTACTATTTAGGGTACTACATTAGGGTCCCCTATTTTCGGGAACTCCCATGTTGAGCGCATGTTCTCTTGGATTACGGTGGCATGACACGAAAGACATGCCCTTGCATTGCGAGACACTTGATGATGGCACGGCAGAGAGAGAGAGAGAGAGAGAGACGAAAGCCACATGATGTGAGGTGGACGGGATATATCCAGAACCTGTTTCCCGAAATCAAAAGTTTGCCATAAAAGCTTCCCCTTTTCGCCCCGAAGCTTCGTAGGGTTTGTACAGCAGGTTCTTGCCTGCAGATGTATGCATGTAGAGTTCTTTGTTGGGAGTTTGGGATCGCACGGCTGACTGGGAGTGGGATTCCTTCTGGAAGGTTCGTGATGAGTTTCGGTGTACAACGCATGGTACATGTGTACAAACAGTTCATGTATATTTATATGGGCAGTTCTCTAAATCCGGATCCGCTTTCAGGTCCCAAAGTAGTATGACGGGACAGCCTTTCTCCCATCTGTTTGCCCCGACGAATCTCCAAGAAGGGCTATCCAGGGGCCTGGTGGACTGTAGTTAGGGTTTCCAGCGACGACATCTTGAGGCTGTAGCGGGCCCAGAGAGCCCAATACCCCTTAATTAAGGAATATAGCTTAACTCGTAATATGAAGCCCTGGATAGTTTGAGCCATATTCCTTCATTAAGGGGTATTGGGCTCTTTGGGGGGTTTCGGGTTTAGGAAGTTTAGGGTGTAGGCTTTAGGGTAGGTTTGCGCCTTAGGGTTTGGAGTCCAGAGGGGCCCTCAACACAGAGCTAGCAGGGTTGCCTGTCTGACGTTGTCGTGTTGCCAAGCCGTCTGAAGGCACGGGCAAGTCACACTTCATCGCCTGCGGCTTGCTTCCACAGATCATTAGCCGTGGTGGCCGCATCCTGGTGTTATGCAACAGCAATGTTGCAGTGGATGCTATTGCGGAAAAGGTTTTGGGCACCGTTTCTGCTCCTGGAAGCAACTATGCCTCTGCCAAGTTGCGTTGCCTCCGCGTAGGCTTCGAGAAGAAGGTGTCTCAGAAAGTGCAGCAGGCCAAGTGGTTCCGCAAAGAGAACGGGTTCCACAATGAGCTCAGTAGCGGCCAGAAGTCTGTTGTGTTTACAACGCTTCACAATGCCAGTGTGAAGCATGAGGAGTTTCAGGCAGGAAACTTTGATGTTCTCATCCTTGACGAAGCGGGACAGGTTGAGGACATGAAGCTGTTTATCCTGGTGCAGAAGCTTCCCAGCCTCAAGAAGGTCATCCTCGTCGGCGATCACAAGCAGCTGCAACCCTATGTGAGCGACGGTGTGCGCGATCAGGGATATGGCAGAAGCACAATGGAACGGCTGATCTCGTGCGAGCTCACGCCAGCGCTTGGGAAAGATAGCTCTGCCCTCGGCGGCTCTTTTGATTACATCATGCTGGAAGAGCAGCACCGCATGCCTCCGACAGTGCGGAACATCGTCAGCCAGCTCTTCTATGGCAGCAATTTGCGGGATGGACCGAACATCTTGACGAAATACAGCCAGCCCGGCAAAACTCCTAAGCAAACAGTCGTTGCCTTCGACCTGTCTTTTGGCGCGACGGAGTTCAATCCGTTCCAGCGCTCCTTGGAGAATACCGATGAGGCGGCTGTCACGAAGATGATTTACGACCATCTGTTGAAGGCCCCAGGGAGTTCTTACACGACACGCGACATCTGCGTGCTGTCGCCATACAACCGGCACAAGAACCGCCTGCGAACGGTGATCGCAGGCATTCCGGAGGCTGATTGGGCAAAGTGGGAGAACCTGGATACGGATGTTGTCATGGACTCCAGCATGGATTCAAAAACAGCTGCAGTTCGCAACATTGACACAGTTGACAAATTCCAAGGCTCGGAACGTGAAATTGTCATCATCAACACCGTCACCGGTGTCTCCACGCGGACAAGCGGTCAGGAAACCATCAAGCGAGCCAACGACCCACACTTTATCAATGTTGCCATGAGCCGATGCAAGGGCATGCTGGTGTTGATTGGCAAGCTGACGCAACTCGGAAGCTTGACTGTTCGATGGCAAGTTTGTCTATCGCAGCATCCACCATCTTATGAACTGAAACGGGTATTTTTGTTGGGGACTGCGGTTTCACGAAGGTGTTATGAGCAGTTGCTTGTAAGCAGAATCGTAGGTTCGCCAGGGGCTTGTTAACTTGACTGCTAAGGTGGGAGCTGGCAAGTTATCATGGAGATTCTGCAGCAGCAGGTGCAGGCAAGCAGCAAGGAGGCGGACGTCCTCGTGATTCCGTGTGGATCGATGGAAGATGCGAGGAACGGGGTGGAGGCAGTCTTAGGTGTAAAACCTAAAGACGAAAGATTTTGGACGTACGGTTGATGATATAAACCCTGGGAATTATATATGGTATGTTCCTCATTATGGGTAATGCAGGCTGTATATCATCAACCGTGCGACTAGGTTGCTAGGGTTGTGGAAGGGCCAGTGTGCTATAGTATGTTATTGTGCATTTTATGTACATTAGATTATGGTGCATGGTGTATTGCAGTGGGTTACATTGATCTACGGCCTAAAACCCTTGTCTTCCCGAGTGATTTAAGTCCGAGACCCCAAGCCCGTCAAGGCATTTTTCGCTTCCATGGCTACAACCAGAGAGGGGGGATCTCTGGAAGGACCAGATGCGAAGAGACTTCGTGCTACCATGTAATGCAGAGAACGGATGTTCGAAAGTGACGGGGCAGGGAGCAGGGAGCCACTCGGACTCCACATCAAGCTCTCGTTGTAGTTCCAGGATGGCTGACAGTCCATCCGAAAGCACTTGTGCGTTATCGCGCATGACGGGCATTGACCGGGGTGTGCTCTTAGAGTTCCCCCCGTTGTATTGGCGGGGATGGCCATGCGCGGGCAAAAGTTGCTCATTCGGAATCGGTGCGTCTTCTTAGCGACATATCCTTGTCTCTGAGGTCTACTAGTGGCTTATTTACCCAGCTAGACACCAATTCGTTTAAATAGGCATGACTGCGCATTAGCATACAATGAACCAGTATTGACTGCCCTGAAACTTTTCGTATCATGTGGGTATGTAAATGCGAGACGGCCTGCCGGGGGTTCTGTGCCAATAAGCTGTAAACCCAACCTGCACACAGAACCTATACATGCATGAACAAAAAGTGAACAACTTCAGAGACGGAAATGTCTGTTACAGGCTTACCTTTGCCTGTGTGTGTGTTTCATTTGTGTGTATAGTTGCCTACCTGCGCACCTTGTACTGTCACTGTACTTTTCTTGTGGTGATGCATAGAGGCAGGTGTACTTGGTGTACGTTACATACAACCCTTGGAACTATCTGCCCGATTTTGGGAGCGCCTGTATTCTGCATTCAATGAGTACTACACGAAGCAGAGGACCAAAACAACAGCGGAACTCTGTTGCACCCTCTTGATATTTATTGTGGTTTTGGTGTCGGGTTGTTTATGGTTTTAGGTTCTTGCATCGTCCGCAGTCTTGGGTGGTTTTGCATTTGCCTGCATTGTTATACTCATGCCACGGTAGCAAGCCTTTTGTCCATGCCCGCCCTGCGCGAGTGTGCGAGTCGAAGCCCTAAGCTCTAGCCTTGCGAAGCAGGAGGGAAAAAACCTTGAAACCCGAAGCCCACAATTCTTTGAAGCCTTAAACCCTAAATCACTAAACCTTCCGAACCCCAAGCCCTAAACCCTAAACCCGAACCGCCCCTTGACCCTGCTGGTTCGGCACTGAGTTGCGAAATCGGCGCCGAACGTCTAAAGCTCCATAAGGCTCGCTCCTAATTCACAGACCTGCTAGCAGCTGAGTAGGCAACCTTTGACCTTTTGGGGTTTAATAACCCTATATACCATAAATTGAAAAGATTAACCTTTTGGGCTAGGATACTCAGCATCTAAAGCCCTGTGGCCCGGTAGTATTTGTTGTAAACCTGGATCCTTCCTGGGACCTTTGACAAACGCCGCAGACTCGCAGACTCGGGAGCACGATGAACTCTCGTGGCCTTGCAGCCAGAGCTGGCCAGCTTGAACCATCAACGCTAAACGGCCCAACCCTGAGGCCATACCTCAGCCCAGAACCGCTCGCGCTGTTCTTACCGTCTCGGAAAAGCATTCCGGGGCTGGCCGTGTAGAGTCTAGAGTTGTGAATCATACCCGTTTGTGAATGTTCAGTGTAAGCGATTCACTGGTACTACCAAAGACCTTGCATTTGAAGACCCTGCTACCATGGGACTCTCGCCAATTAGAAGAGGGACGTGTTGGTGGATCCTCACCTCAAACTTTAAACCCTATACCTTAAGCCCGCAACCCTCGAGCACTGTTTGTCACAGCTTCAGGACCGAGCTTTGAACTTTCTCATGGTGACCAAAGCTACCGGCAAGGACCGTGCTGGGGGACGATTTGGGTCTAGGGTCTACGAGAGACTCAAGGCTTCAATTTCGTCGACTTCCTTCAGTCTTGATATAGCTGCGGCGGAACCTGCATGATGGAGTTGTCGATTCAAGCTGACTGCATGTCGCTTGGGAACCCCGTGCCCGATCCAAATTCGTATGTACCCACTCTTAACTCCACTTTGCACCCGAACATTGAAAATGTTCGTTAGTGGCTACATAGGTTTGTACCAACATCTCTCCCTGATGCCAGCCACCTCGGGTTTCCGCACCCAGGGCACCCAATCCATGACACCCAAAAAGCTCAGCTCTTCAGCCGAAATCTTGAACCTGTGGCCCTGCGCCTTTGGCTCCCAATCATAAACCGCAAATACACTAGGTTCCTGAGTCGTACCCTTTTGCCCTTTTTCTTTTTGGGTTCCCTTCTTAAACCTAGATATCAGGAAAAAGGGTAGCCTTATTATTAAAAGGTTATTCAGGAACCTAGTACAGTAAACCCACGGCGAGGACCAGCCTGAAAAGCGTTTGTCGACTTTCTTAGAGCCCCAACCTGTAGGGGCAAAGGTGACGCTATAGGGCTCTTCACTATGATTTCCGAGACTCGTCCCCTAACCAGGTAGGTTTGTGCAATGGAGGGCTTAGAGTATAGTACAAAGGGCTTTGGGGAACACGGTAACCTTCACGTAATAGTACCACTGTAGATGTTTAGGCTTCTGATTTCCGGCCCACTCAGAAGACCTAGACCCTAAAACTCTGAACCCTAAACGCAAAACTCCGAACCCTAAACCCCTAAAGCTCCAAACCCAAAGCCCGAAACCCCTAAACCCTAAACGCCCTAAAGCTCTACACCCTGAACCCCTAAACCCCGAACGTAGTTCACTTTTCACACCGACCTCGCACCTAAGAACCTCGCCTGGCTGTGTCCGAGTTGTGAGAGCGTAAACCCCGAGGAGAAGACCAGCATGCTACACAGCTCCACCGCAACGGCTTCCGGCCGACGGAGTCGATGGCCAGAAGCCGTGGCATTGTTCCCTGGCGGTTCAGGGTGCAGGGTCTACGGGCAAGGATTAGGGTTTAGGGGTAATGGGTTTAGGGTTTAGGGGTAAGGGATTAGGGTTTAGGGTTTATAGGATTTATAGGGTTTACAGGGCTTACAGGCTTTAGGGTTGAAGGTTTAGGGTTTAGAGGCCCAGATGATTACAGGTCGTTGTCTGGCTAGACTTGATCGAGTGTTCAGCTGCAGCCCTAAACCCCTTAAACGCCACACCCTGATATCCTCAAGCCCTAAGTCCTGAAACCCTAAAGCCTGAACCCTGGCCCGTTTTGCTCAAGGACTGGTTCTGATTGCCCTTTTAGTCTGGTGTGTAGTTCGTAGTTTTGGTTGCTGTTCATGTTGTGTTCCCGGTTTTCCGGCGTAGTAGTCGAGTTTGACGTCTACGGCTAAGCAGATAGCTTGGAGCTTACAGTGGAAGTCAGGCTAAACTTTGAACGTGCAAACGAACAAAGACCTACAGACTAAAGCCTCGAACCCCAATGCCAGAAACACCACAAAAAGCCTGGACAGTCCGAATGAGGGCATTGAAGCCATATGTAAAGCCGCAAGCCTCAGACGAAGATTCGTACGACCCCGAAGCCCTGAACTACAAAACTGTCTAGATCAGGTTGACAGAGCCCTGGCTGCACCAGAGAGGTGTGAAGGATTTCCGGCATGTAGGGCTCAGGGCGCCTCGCATCAGGGCGCACCAGACCCCTTTCTGGTGCTACCGCGGCTTGCAGGGAATTGCCAGTGTTTTCTGGATTTGCTAGAGCGTTTTTCTCGGGTTCTCTTCGGGGGATCTGTGACATGAAGTGGAGTGGTTGCATCACAGTTGTCACGTCTCCCTGGATGCCCAGATGTATGTACTTTTCGACTTCAACCTCCAAAGCAATCAAAATGTTTACTTGAAGTCTCGGGGGTTTGAGATGCCTAGAGTGCCCAATTCAGTAACCTTCATTCACGCTATTTACTTTGCATTCGCAGCTGCTGGGGCTCCGAACCTTGCCTAGTCAGTGCGGGATCCCACCGCAGTATTCTTATACATATTCCCAAAAAAGTTAGAAGAAATCCACACATTAGGATTGCCCCTATGCTAACATCTGCTTGCGGGCTTCAGTTTCATAAGGCTTGCCGTTGAGGACTCCGATGTGTGCTGCACTTGCAACCATTTGTTTTGCGCTCGTTCGAGTTCATCGGGGTGTGGCTCGGGAAGTGTCTGTAAGACCGACCGTAAGAATCGTCCTTGCCAGCATCCGCAAGCCCCAAGTCTTCACCTCCATCGACTCATATCCTACTACACAGAAACCCTACGAAGCCTAAGGCCTAAGACCCACAACCGCCTACAAACGTTTCATTCTGATCGAGAGGATCTGAAGACCCGAACCCGAGACCTTAAGCAGTAATTCAACCCGAAACCCCCAAAGCAGCGCAACATCTTAAGCTCCACAGCTCCCGAAGTTGGAATCCCTAAAACCTGACCTAAACCCTAAACCCTAAACCCCTAAACCCCTAAACCTTAAACCCCTAAACCCTAAACCCCTAAACCCTAAACCCCTAAACCCCTAAACCCTAAACCCTAAAGCCCTAAACCCTAGAACCTCACCTGACAAAAAAAGAAGTGAGAAGGACCTCCAGAGCTCCCGGCAGCAACCGACCGTGATCAGCTTCCTCCTTGGAAATGCTCCGCTTTTAGGGTTTAGGGGTTTAGGGTTTAAGGGTTTAGGGTTTAGGGGTTTAGGGTTTAGGGTTTGCTGCAAGGTTGCGTAGCGGTAGTATAACATGGATTGCAAGATTTATTAGCCGTTTGGTTGCTTGCGAGTCGCAGCCATGGCCCGACTGTGGCGGGCCATCACATAACTCACCCACCCCACGCCGTCCGAGGCGGCAAACCGCCCAAACCTATACCTTTTAGGGTTTAGGACCTAAGCTCTGTTAGGTCCATTTTGGTTAACAATAACACACAATTCTGTAGCCAACCAGGCGTTTCGTAGGTTTCTGACGCAGCGCCAGCACAGCCACGGTGCTCGTACACTGCGAAATCCTTTGTCCAGGGGCGTCTGGGGGTCCGGGGGTATTCCGAGGCCCCGGGACATGGCCGGGACATCCCCGAACACAGTTGGCAGCCCGAATCTCGGACACCCCCGGACGCGCGCGTGACGGGCCAGGGCTGGGGCTAGGGAGGCCAGGGGCAGGGGGCCAGGGGGTCCAGGATGGATGGACGAAATTGGAAAGTTAAATAGCCAAAAATTGCAATTTTGTCAGGTCTCCCCCTAGGACGGGCCTGGAGGCCCCGAGGTCCTTGAACTGTGCTTCCTGGAGGCCCCAAGCCCCCCCCAAGGGGGGGTCCCTTTTTGGAGGAGGAGCTTGGGGTTTAGGGTAATGACTTTTTTACTTAGGTCGTGAACGGGGGAAGCGATTTTGCAAAGGTGGCAGAAATATCACAAGCGCATTATCCTCAAATGCGAAAGTGAAGTTATCTGACAGTTGGTGCCAATGTTTCCCACAAGCACACATGGCCCATGCTTGGATTGTCCCCGAGAACATGTGACCAAACCTTTCCCCAATGTACTGCTTCGCCTGCACTACTGACCATAATGGCCGTTGTATGGTAAACCACCTGCCATCGGGCAAGAAGTGCAGGACGTTGAAGCACTGTTTCCCATAAACCATCTTCGCCAAATGACCCTTATGCTCAACCTGACTGATTTTCAGCTCGCATGAACCTTCAAAGTCAGTTTTCAAAGCTTCTCGTAGCAGGTTGTAGTCCATGTTCCACCAGATATTATCACCTGCTCGATTATTGGACTTACGATCGGCCCAGAGATATGCATCCGCAGCTAATGCTTCCACCCTCGTCTCAGCGGCCAAGTTTGTACGCCGGTAGACTACGAACCCTTTCTTTATGTGTTTAAGACTAGGTTGGCATCTTTGCGTAGTACTTTGTTCTCGTTTGGTACAGCAAAAGCAGCGAGACTGTGGAACCACTTACTGGACACTGACTTACTAGCCAACCAACGCCTTACACTTGGACCAGTGTCACTTTTCCTTTGGGCATGTCAGGTTCTTGGCTGGGAGACACAGTCTAACTTTGATGTGGTAGTCAGGTCCACGACCCTCAATTTACTCACAACACCCGTCGGTACATGGATGAAGTTGGCACAGCAGTCTTGGTATGAGTATGCCCTTCAGAAGTTTCTCAAGCCGGGTAAATGGCCAAACTTTTCCTTCGCTTTGCCCACTTGGTTTTCCCTCTGGGGTTTCAAGCATGATCTCCCGGCTTTGGCCTTAAAGCATCGAATCTTCGGTCTCCTTTCAGCTGACGCGTTGGCCGCGGTAAGGGGTACAGACGAGGCGCACTGCGAACTTTGCAACCAGGTAGGCGCGGGTTCCTTCCACCTCGTAACTTGTTGCCCAGCGACCCAACACCTGAGAGAAAACAGTGAATATGCTGCCACTCTTCAAGCCCCCTTGTTCACACGGTGTACAGGTATACCTTGTGTCCCTTTCAATATTAGTCCTCTGCATTTAGACCTAGGCCGAATTAATTTTTGTCACACGCCGCAACTCGTCTCGATTTTTACCGACGGTGGTGCAAATCCACCTGATTTACCAAATGTCCGCCTCAGCTCGTGGGCAGTTGTAGGATCGTATGGGCGTTCCCATGATTTCTTCCCGATCGGTAGTGGTATCACCCCGGGCCCCTTTCATTGCATCGCTAGGGCAGAAACCTATGCAGTCCTTCAGGCTTTGCGCTCGGCAGTTCGCGTAGAAATTTTTACTGACAATTCCTCCGTCGTTCTTGGTTTGCAGTCCATCCTGAGCAAGGGCTTCGACGTTTTCCACTGGCGCAACCACCCCAGTTTTGATTTGTGGTGTCTTATTGCCCAGGAAGTCATCACGCGTGCCCCAGGGTCTGTGAAAATATCCAAAGTCAAGTCCCATCGTCACCCTACTGAGGCTGAAGATCAGTATGACCTTTGGACAATCCTAGGCAATAACGCGGCAGATGAATTAGCCAGAAGCACACTGTCCCGATCAAGCCGCGTTTGGAATTTTGTAGCAGAACGTACAGCAATTGAGACTGCTTATAAGTGTAGCTTGTTTTTGCATGAAGTTTCACGCCTAGTCATGTCCCATAGAAAGGCAAACCCGCGGCATCAGCCTACTCCCACACCGACCCCGGAGAGTGTATCGGTACAGTACAGCCCTTGGCCAATCCATATCCCCGGCCCTTTCCAAATTCAGACATGGGATGAAAAATGGCTACAGCTTTTCGCACATTACTGGACGCTTTTGGAGTGGCCATCCCCTTTTGAGAGCCCGCCGCCCTCCCAAGGGGTTTCTTTCATTGAACTTATGTTAGATCTTTGCATTTCTTTTCAAGTCATGGTGCCGATCAACCTTAAAGTGCTCAAGGGGTCTAGTTTTTGTGATGCGCCTAAGGTGAATCATAAATCCCCGGCAGTTTATTTCCTCCCAAACCGTTCCGAAGCCACCCGACTGCCCCCACAGGTATTAACGCAAGCCGCAGGTACCTTTGTGAAATGTTTTGATCTCCTTAATGCTTCTTTGAAGTTGACTCCTTATCCCCGCGAAAATCTGCGATCATTGTCATCTTACGGGTTTACCAATGTTGTTCCCTCTTTGAAATCCCGACCCAACCTCCTTTCAGGGTCCCACGTTCGACACCTTCTTGAATCCATCATAGTGCCGGGAGTCCGAGTCCTGAAATATTCGTATCGCATCCCCCAAATCACACCTCGTCCGTTGCCGGCCTGCTTCCCACAACACTTCTGAGCTTAATTCGCAAATTCGCGAAGCTCGTCTCACGCCTTTCGCTGGGGACGCAGCTTATTCCACGTCGCGCTTTAAACTTTTTGGCCTTATTTAGCTCTATCTTAGAAAGTTTGAACTTTTTGGGGCCCGGTTGTTGAAGAAGAGAGATTAAGGGACCAGTACTGGTGTCGAGGAGAACGTGTTCCGGTACCGGGTCCGACGTGGGTGCTACGGTCTCCATGGCTGTGGAAAGGCGAGCAAGCGTATTGGGACGTTCTGCGCCATCGAGGTCGAGGGGCATAAGCGCCGCCCACCCACGGAGGTGGGCGGCCTAGGCCTTAAGTTTAGGGTTTTGGTAGGGTGCAATCTTGGACTCAGGGTTTAGGCTTAAGTTTAGTCTAGCATTTAGGGGAGGGTCTGCGGGGCTTGGGATTCAGAGTGTGGCTGGAGCGGCTTTCGGTTGGGATGTCTGCAAACGTTCCGGCGACGGTTTAGGGCTTAGGGTTTAGGGTGTTTTACCATCTCGGTGAAATGGTTGAGGCAATGTCGCCGACGATGGTAGCATGAGATGGCCGCTGCGATCCAAAATGCTTTGACGGATGTCGATACAGGCTAGCTAGCTGTATCTTATCTCTTGTATGCGAAACTGGCGATAGTGTTTTACGCTTCATTGTTGCTACTACTCTCTGAGTTTTGCCACTTGCGCACCGAACACCAAGCGGACAGAGCTGCAACCCGAGATCATGCATGTCAGCCCGGCCAGAGCCCCAAAGCCTGAACCACAATATCTGACACCAAACCCCAAAACCGTACTACAGGGGCTTAAATAATTCTATAATAGACCATTGGTGGATAGGACCCCCGAACCCTATTCGCCCTATTCTAATTGTTCAGGCCCCTATATTAAACCCCTTGTAAACCGGAGCAGGTTACAACACGGCCCTCAGTGGCTGCGAAAAGGGCAACCAATGGCAGCATGCTTTTGCATTTGTAGACTCGATGCACCTCAGCTCGAATTTGAGCCTTCCTTCACGGCGCTCAAGTTTTCATACGCATTGACTATTATAAACCTTAAACACCCTAAAGCCCAAAATTTCGTAGCCCGGTACGGCTTTCAGTATGGCCTGTTAGGTTTTCAAGGGTCTAAGGCGGCTGAATTTAATCTGAGTTCCGGGGCTTCGTAGAGTACGCTCACACAGGGATATTCAGAATACATGTCCACTATCCCTTAACCCTAAAGCCAGAACCCGACATTGTCTCCATCTTCTTTGACCCAGAACCCGATCATTTTTCAATCCTCTCTTTCACCTGTAAGAGTGAGTTCAACTCCTTGTCCGGGCTCTTGGGATATTTGCGTTCCGGGCTAGGGTTCTGGGTTTAGGGCTCGAGGCCTGCTGCAAAAAGGGCTTGGGGGTTTGGGGATTGGGGGTTCAAGGGTTTGGTGTTTTTAGGGGCTAGGGGTGTCCGGGTTGTTTTTTTCAAAAACGGGTTAATGGTTGCAGTGAAGCTGCTCGGGCTCCTTGAAGCTCCAGCTCGGGCGAAATGGAAAGCCTTTTGCGATTAGGAGCTTAGGGATTACGGTCGTTAGCTTCCGACGGAGCGCTTGGACATTGCTCTGCTGAACCGCCTGCAGCACCTGACTGTCTCTTGACAAATCCAACGTTGCAAAAACCTAGGGTCCAAAGGACCCAATAATTAAGTAATCGGTTTTACGGTAGTAGTTATGTAGGTTAGAATTTTCGAGAGTATGTGATTATTAGGTACTTGGACCCTTGGGGTAGAACCCAGCTCTGACCAAGCTTCCCACTCACGAAATCGTGGACTGGTTGTCAAGCGACACGCCAGATTTATTCTATGTTTGTATGGCACTTCTTGTAGCTACAGGAACCTCAGTGCCTGAACCTTCATAGCCTGTGGAAAACACCTAAAAAGGCGACGAACCCATATCGTAGTAGGCCTCAGCATCTCTTCCGTGCGGTGTAAATAAAAATATTACTATAGGTGTTTTCATGCTGTGTCATATATTCCTATATGTTCATTATCGCATGCATTAGAGTATAGCGTCTTCGTCGTTCAAGCAGCTTTAACCCAATGCTTCGAAGGCAAAGCGGCTCAGTGCAAGCCGACGCCTTCAGCCTCGGCGCTTTGATGGCTCCTTGGCTTGAGTTTTTAGGCTTCCGGGTTTAAGATATTGGGAGTGTTTTGAGGTTTAGGATGTATCGTTAAGGGTTTGGGCTTGCAGTTCGGCTTTGGCAGTTTATGAATCGGGTTCTGTTCGTAAGATATTTTAGCTGTCCACTTAGGGTCCGTTGGGATTGGAATCCGAGTCAGGCTAGGCTTTTCAGGCTTTGCAGGAACACCTTCCAGCATCCAGAACTGATGCCTCTACAATCTACAACTTCTAGTTGTGGTGGTTTCCGGACTGCCAGATCAGGCAGACCCCGAGAGTTTAAACCTCAAGCCCGAAACCGCAATGAACCGTATTCCGCAGCTAGAAGCGTTCTTCTGAGAGTCCTGGGTGTGCTGTTTGATGTTTCGTGGTTTAGCGCGTAGTTTGGCAAGGCCTGTGGCATCTATCGGTATAGGGCTGCTTTTCGAGCAACCCACACATTTCATTCATAACTACCCACGAACTTTCAAACAAACCGCCAGACCCCAACACCCCAAGACTCTGGATCCAGGATTTAGGGTTTAGGGGCAAGACTTCCCAGAGGCCTGGATGCAAAAAAGGTTTTGCCCTAAACCCTAGACCGAGCGTCTCATTTTGACTACCATTTCACTTTGTCAGACTCCGAACCACCACATGCCTCGCCTGGATTGTCCGAGTGTGAGCGGCGAAATCGAGCGTTCGGCACCTGAAGCCTGGAGCCCCGCAACCGTTATTCTCAAGCTTATAGCTGCCCCGAGGCCCGAACCCTCAGCAGCTCATTTACAAGCTCTACGAGCTTTTACCTAGCGAAGGGAACTTCTTACATCTTTGGTTATATGAACTCTTTGAAGAGGTTCCGTGCCCTGCGCTTGGGATTTCCGGTGCGGTAGAGAAGGCTGAACATTTTCGATATATCCCCCAGCAGCCCTGTTCCAATGATGAAGGCTCCTGATTGCAATTCCCCAAACCTTAAACTGCAGAGACTTCCAGTTACCTACGTAATTAGTAGATTACTAACCATATATTACTTGGAGGGTCGGGGGACTTAGTAACTGGTTATTTTTGGGACTTATAAGTACCATAACCCCAATTAGGGTCCCTTTTCGGGTACTTATAAGTCTATTTACTACCTACTTGATAACCGACCCTCCAAGTATGTACCCCAGAAACCTACTATTTAGGTAGCTGGAGCCCTAGCCAGGCCGCCCACAAGCCTTGTCTGAGTTTGTTCGGCCTTTGCAGTAGTGAAGTCAGGCCGCGCTGGCCGGACAGATGCGTCTTCCGGCTGCATTTCACGTCGAAACTGAGGGCCTAAATACTTACCTATTATACTATTTTGGTGGTCCTTGAAAGGGGTCTATAGGGGCTAATGTTGGGGCTTAAATAATTACCAAAACTATTTGTTGTGGTTTTCTAGTACAACTTATTGCTAAAACAAGCATCTGTTACAAATATCCCTGGTTATCATCCATGTGGACCCGGTCGTATACAACGCGGGGGTTCCGGCAAGAAGCCCGAAGACCTCACATATCAAAACCTATTTCAACTATTCAGGCCCCTACATGAGGGTTCAGGGTTTGAGGCCTCAGGAAGAAGGGACTTTGGGTGACGGGCTTGGTGTAGTTCAAGGCCTATCCAAGTACAAAGGCTGAAGCAGTACATCGCTAAATCCGAATCAGCTACAAAGCTTAGGAGCTGAGTAGGTAACCTTTTACCCTTTTTGGGGTTGATATATTTAATCCTACCATAATGTACAGGGACTTAAAAGGTTAGCCTTTTTTCGGGCCAGGATATTCAGCCCCTAAATAACACCACAATACCCGACTTGCCAAAAAGCAGCCGAGGCTGGTCCTCTGCGCTGCATCTGCGCACTCTGTCGGAGAGACTCTTGCCAGCACACCCTACTTCAAGGGTCATGGGACTTAGTAACGAAGGTTGTAACTAACATAACTATATTTATAATCGCTTATAACCCCCAATTAAGGTGCCTATAACTGTACTCACTAAGTCCCATGATCCTCCAAGTATTGCTCGAGATACCTAAAGAGTAGGTTACACACCATATATTATGTACCCTACAGTACGCCCCAAAAAGCTGGAGACGGGGTTGAGGACAAACAGTGCTGGGAATCCCGATACACAAATCGTATGCATGCAGGCTGTCCGGTTTCCAACTTTTTGGGCTTCTACTGTAGTATCCTACTATTATTTAGGGAACTGGAGCCCTAGGGACAGTTATTGAGAGTTTTTTTTTACTGAAGATTTCAGATTGGAGGGGCCCAGGATTGGGGTTTCAAGTGCTCGACGGTCTGGCGAGCTCTCTGCCATGTCATCTCTTAGAGCACATGTCAGTTACCCCAAACCCTATAAAATCGTAGGTTATGACCCCTTAATTATAGATTCTATAGACGGTCTAACCCCTAAAACAGCAGGGATTCTTGGGGGATCCCCAAGAAAATGTTCCGTTCCCCCAAACCCAAACTGCGCAGCCGCAGGTCGCCAGCGCTTGAACATTATCGCCTGCAGCTTGGCCAAGCTGCGTGCTGGTTTAGGTGGGGGACTACCCAGGGGCCCCAAAGTAGTTCCTTTTTGGGTAGTATATTAGAGTCCCTGATCAAAAAAGAGGACACACCGAAAAAGGAACTACTTTGGGGCCCCTGGGTATACCTTGGGATCCGAAAACCCTACCGTTTTTAGGGCTCTACCCTCTAACTAAGCGGTCATAGCCTGCTATTTTGTAGGATTTGGGGCCACAGGTAGGGGTGGTTGTCAAAATTAGCGTCCCTGTTTGGGTACCCTAAATCATAGGTGCCGTATTGTACTGGGGACCAAAACGGGACCCTCATTTTGACAACCACCCAATAGGGTGTAGGGTCTGCATGGGGTGTAGGCATCTGCCCCGTGTTGGTCCCACGTGACAGCTCATCCACAGAATTGACTTCTTACCTCTCGAATGTCTGCCCCGCTCACTCTCAGTCTAAACCTTCCTAAAGCCCAAAATGCAGAGCTGCGCCTTTTGCGGCTGAACTGGTTAAAGTTCAGTGCCAATATAGTCAATGGTTTGAGGGTGAAGGTTCAAGGTTTAGGTTTGTGACTCCCAGAGTGTTAGCAAACTGGCATTTCATTGAATAATTATTTTTACACTAATGTTACGGTTTTGATATGATTTCAAGGATCCTTCCGGTTACGATTATGATACGATTCTGATATGGTTTACGATTTGGATACGGTTTGGATACGGTTTGGATACGATTTTGATACGATTTTGATACGATTTCGTTACGATTTTGATACGATTTTGATACGATTTCAATACGATTTCGATACGTCTCCAGCCTCCCCAAGGACTGGTTTTGATGTGTTTGCTAGGTTTTCGATATGGTGTTAAGACTTGCAGCCGAGCTGCCTTCCGAGCCGTGAAATCGTAACCAGAACCGTATCAAAATCGTAAACGGGAAAACCACCTAAATCATAAGAAAACCATAAGATAATCATAAAAATAATTCCCGGCGCATACCCTTAGTTTGCTATGTGTGGTAGTCACAAGTTTAGGTCCCCGACCCCTCAACTCCTAAAGTTAAGGATTCAGGGTGTACGGCTTTACGGGATACGGGATTCGAGAGTCGCATCATGGGTCCCAGACACCGCAGCTCAAGCCCTGCAAGCTGTTGAGCCTTGAATCAACATTGCACGATACACTGGAAATCCACGCGCACCGAGAGACCTTGTTTAGCAGAGTTCGAGTTGCGAGAGCGGAGATCTTAACCCGGACCTCGAAGCACAGACAAACCGAGACCCTGGCACCTACACCTCAAACTACGTAAGCCAAACCCTAACTTTGAAGCCGTAAACCGGAAGGTTTCAAACCTGACCCCAAAACCCCAAACCCTAAACTCGAAAGCAACCCAGTCCTAACCTTATTAGGTTAGGAGGGAAAAAAGCAACCCAGGTAATTCTTTGCTCAGGGCTCTGGGACGCCGGAGACACTGGATGCAGGCAATGTCCGTGTTTTCTGAGATGCCGGTGACTCAGCGTTAGGAAAGGGTTCTTTATGGTTTAAAGTTTAGAGTTGGCAGTTGAGGGCAGTGAGTTTCAGGCTCATGGTCTGGAACTTACTCCGGGTTTCTTGGTACAGAACTCCTGCTCCTGCTTCCATCTCAAAGCGCCGAGCACAAGCGCACACACACACACACACACACACACACACACACACACACATCCAGGCACAGACATGTGTGCGGATGATACCTATCTATATATATATATATATATGTGTGTGTGTGTGTAGGGGCTCAGAAGACAGGCACGAGCAGGCCTGATAGCTGATTTGCCCCCAGTGCAAGACGGCACGCAATTCGCCAGCTTGGCACACTAGGGCCCGCCGCAAGCGCCATAAAGCCCGCCTCCGCATCAAGAAAGCTCGACAGTCAGGTCGAGGCTTGCCCTGGAAAGACATCTGTCTTCTCCAGGCACACCACAGTGCCCCTGTCTATCGACAGGTCTCCGGGTACATGGGGAAGAAAGCCCAGGCACCATGGCACAGTTATTACAACGACAGAGACACAAGATCGCATGGCTCAGAGCGCTGGCGTGTGTGGCCTGGGGCATACTCTCCCAGGCAAGCCCAGCGATACGACCAGTATTACCCGGAAGAGACAGATGCATGGTCAAAGAGTCACAGCTACAAGGCAGAGCCCAAAGAGCAGAACCCCAACACTTTGGTTTTGCAGTACATGCAGAAGGCAGTGACAGCTGCTCGCAAAGCAGATACAAAGATCAAAAAGATCCAGGAGGAGAAGGTCAAGCGTACAAAGCAGTGGGATTTGTATGCTGTGGACATGCGAGCGAAGTACCTCAAGCAGGAGCAGCTTTACCAGCAGGATCTTCACCGCCTGGATCAGGAGGAACAAGCGGCTATCAAGGCGGGCCAAGAAGCGGCTCAAGCAGTTCGCAACTTGGTCAACAGTGGACCAGAGGCTGTGGAGGAGCAGAAGGAGGAACAAATGGGACCGGATTCCTGGGATCTTCTCTTAAAGGAGGGAGAGGAGCAGGACATCGGCAACGGCTTCCTCTCCGAGGCTCTCCTGGCAGCACGCACAGGTACGACTTGGCTGGGCGCACAACCGACATCTTTGCCGGCTCAGATGGAGACCACGGCACCTCCGGGCCTAGCAGCTCCCTCTGCAGGTCCGGAACAGGCTCGTACTGTGCAGACAGAGGCCCCAGCCAACATGATTCCAGAGCAAGCGGCTCCCACGTATGGACCACAGACGCGGGTGGAGCCCTATGTTTCTTCACCGGGCATGGGCCATGGTTCTGGAGTCTCCCCGGGGCTTTCCCCTGGGACCCGGATGAGGAATGCTCTACCGACACCATCGGGTGGCAAGGGACGACAGCCAATCAAGCAGCACACGGCGCCTATTCCACCACAGGTGGGAGGACCTCCTCTGGCAGAGAAGTTGGAAAAGCGCCGGGCTATGGATCCTTTCGGTATCCCTGCCGATCAAAGGGCAAAGAAGCCGGGAGAGGAGGAGCCACCCCCAGGCAGTGGTCCGCAATCTGCTGTAGCAATGGACGACGGGAAAGGAGAAGAGGGAGAGCTCAGGGAAATGGAGTAATCGACGACTGTGCTTTCTTGAGAATCGCTCGGAGCTTGACTGACCAATTGCTTCGCCTGGTGGGATGGTCCCAGCTTGTCCGGGGATGCCGTTTTTGGGAAACGGTCCTCCTTGGCAAGCGGGGCTTGGCACCCTTCGGGCAAGAACGACTGTGTCAGACAGCTCCTGGCGGTGTTCTCGCTACCAGTGAGGCATGGGTTCCGACTGCATGTACAGTTTTTGGAGGAGCACCTTCTCGGTGCCTTGTCCATTTCTCTCTGAGGCTCCTTGCTCTCTTTCCTTCCCTGCTCACCGGTGACTTTCCATGCCATTGGGTTTTTGGCGTGGCTTGGTCACGGTTCGGGCACTACCGACCACTTCCCCTCGTCTGTGCCATCGGTTCGTGGTTTTGTCCCGTTGGTAGCGGCGAGGAGGACTTCTTCCTCTCCTTTTCGCCGGGCTGTTACGCATGCCACAGGAATGAATCAGAAACAAATCGCCTGCCACATGCAGGCCTGCTTGCCTCCCATGATGATGGGTCTGCTGGGCAACACAGTTTTGCATCGCCTGCCTCTTCCCTTTGTGGTTTAGGCCCCCCCCTAGGGTTTGTAGGCTGTGCTGCATTAGGTACTTCAGGCTGGAATGCCGAAAAGCCTACGACGAGTGACACAAGTGCTGCCTGTGTGCAATGGAGGGACAAATGCGCCGACTTTGGCTGCTGCCCTCCCCTCTTCCCATCTGCCCAGCCACACATTGTCCAGTTTGAGTGTGGTAGTCTACTGCTGGGATGTCGAGTATGGAGCCAGTGCATCGAGCTTCTGGGCGATTTTGCATTCTTTTGTGCCCTTTGTTCACTTGGATGCCTGGTTATGCTCATGTGGCGGGGTTTCCATTGCTGCTCCCGGTCCGCCAAAACGGGTGAGCTTGCTTGGTGCACGGCAGCTGTTGGGAGAGCTGCCGTTTTTGCGAGTCCGTCGCTGGCTCAACGTGGTTCACAGCGATTCGAGTTTGTGCCGATACCCAAGCATCTTCGGCGCAGGGCAGCCCGGCCCCGAAGCGGGAGTGGCCTTGTCAGTAGGCTGTGCTTTCAGGTAATGTGCCTCTTGGTTCTGCCCCAGCAGATCGGTGCAATGCAAACTGGACTTCCCGCTCCTGTTTCCTCCACTGGAGTTTCTGCAGGTCTTCCAGCACGGGGGCGGCAGGTTGCTGAACGCACAGGTGTTACCCCAGTGCAGCCGAGCGAACCTCCTGATGATTGGCCCGAGGTGTCGACTGATAGGACACCACTAGGAGCGTATCTCTTTGCGCCCTACTACCAGACAGCAAGAGTTGGTCTGTCACTTGCACCTGAGGACGACCAGGAAACTGCTCTACGTAAGATAAGAGGTCTAGATGTGAATATTCCTCTTGAACTTCTTGATTGCATCTCTCCAGTCGATCCTCTTGTTTATGATGGTTATTCGGCGTACATTGCATATGCCGAGGTCCTTGACCATTTGCAGCAAGCTGCTGTTGTGATTGACCTGACACATGCCGGAGGGAATCTCTTTGCCACCGCCCTCCCTGAAAGGTTGCTGTATCAGGATTTCTTCGACTTTGTCAGGCCGATGCTCAGAGCTGACCATGATGACTTTTCGGTTTTTGTAGGGGGTTCCCTTGAGCCGCTCGATCACAACCTGCCCATGCATCTCGCTCATGGCGCTCTGATTACAGTGCTGATGAACGGAGTCCCACACAGGGTAAGGCAGACTCATGAAGAACTGTTTGCACTTCCTACAGGTTGGGGCTCCATTGAGGATATGCCCAAATCGTCTCTTATGCCTGGGCTCTGTGTCATATGTGGAGAGGATAGATGGTATGTTCACAAAAAAGACCATCCTCGCCGCACCTTTGTAGAGGCAGCTGCAAGATGTGTAGGTAGGGGACCTGAGGAGGTCACCATTGCCAGAGCCACGCATCCTCCCATTGACAATCTGTGTGTTCATGGAGCACCATGCGTCGGCCTCACCTTGCTTGTTGAGCAGCCACCCCCACTCCCAGTACCTCCTGCGAGGCAACTGCGGCCTGATCATTTCGTCTTCCTTGATTTTCGGCCCCTCGGGAGCAAGCCGCAAGCGGTGTACCAACAACATGCTGTTGTTGACCTACCAGGCATACTTGATGCCTTCCAAGTGCGCTTACCACCCGGCTTTGAATTAGAAACCATTGGGGGGCAGCATGTACAAGGCCAGCTTGTTGCCAACAGTGGGGATACTCTTGTTTTCAGGGCCTTCCGAGTTGAGCCCTCTGAAGAGGAGTCGGGTGGCGCTTATGACTTTGGTAGCGTTTCTGACAGCTCTAGTAGCACTAGTAGCGATGACAACGATGATGCTGCTGATCATCGAAGCAATGCCAACGCCCTGCCTGTTGCCGGACGCAATAGACGGCCGCGCAGCCGTTCACCTCGACGATATGGTTCTGCAGGGTGCACAGCGGCATCTACTCATGAGGTGCCCAGCGCCGGGTACTGCTCTTTCCCAGAGGAGGCTGCACCTCCCTTGCCTGAGCCTCCAATCCCGAGGCCTGCTGGAGATCATACAACTGCCCTCTCCGATCTCTGGCCAGAGTCTTTCGCCGCTACTTGTGTCGTATATGTGCCTGACACAATTCCAACCATCCACAAGGTGCCTTTGAGTGGATCTGTCAGCCTGCCTTTCTTTCTTGAAAGAATTCGGCGCACCAGGGCACCAGATGATGAGTTGTGGTATGGTTTCCTATTGCCTGTGAAACCGCAGCCTTATCCTGATTTTGCTGCTGTACTCGCACTTCCGTCATGGGCGGTCGACCATTTCATGGCATTGTTTGTTGTTGGATCAGGTGGAGTTGATGACCGTGTCTTTGCACTGCCTGTTGACAACACTGAAACCGCACGGTCCCTCAGCCTGAAGGCAGGACTTGAGCATTATGAAGGGGCAATCCAAGTCGGACACAGGTCAGTTCCTTCAAGTGAAGAGCTCCCTATAGGAATGTACAATGGCATACTTGTACTTTTTGAATGCGAAGGTCCTACTGCAACCAGAACTTCCACCCTTGAGACCATGTTGCAAGATCCGAGCACATGGAGTTCCACTCCTGAGGTGCCAGTCGGACCCGCTGATCGCCCAATTCTTGCCCTCACCGATGGGGGACCCTTTCGGTTGCACATTGATCGAGCTCCTTTTGTGATTGAAGAGGCTGTTGCTGATCGCATCGGCCTTGTCTCTGATCAATTGCAGAGTCAACCTGCCGTCCCAGCCATTCTTGACATTTGCTGCGAAGGGGCTTGGTGCCGCACAGTAAACGCTGTCCTACTGCAGGATAGGCCACTTGACTTCCAAGAGGAAGATGATGAATCGGTTTTCTTTCTCGATTGTAGGCCCATCTTGTGTGGCCTCCGATGGGCCTCTGCTCGCCGAGGCCGAGCGAAGCTGTCTGACCTTGTTGCACCCTTCAACGGCCTCGCACCTCTAGGCCACAAGGTTGTTGTGACAGGGAGCCCGATATCGCATCAGCAAGATGGCGACTTTGTGCATGTTTGGCCTGGCCAGGCCTTGCTTGTCACCTTTTTGCCCACAGCGTGGCCCGATCGAGTCGACCAGAGTTCCAATGACACCCGCGGCCCCATCCATCATGAGCAAAGTCAAGAGCCAGCTCCTGAGGGACCCACTGGGGCTGATGGACAGACGTTGTCAGGCTCTGGTGAAGGAGGAATTACAAGGGCAGAGCAGGGTGAGCCATTAGGACCTCGTAGCGCAAGGTACGACCATCGTCTATGCCTGAAGACCCAAGCTCAGGTACCGGGTTCTTGGTTAAGGGTTCTTGTGCTCTTCGGACTCTGTTCAGCCGGAAGGTCAATGACACTTGAGCATGATATGCTTGGAGCTCCAGTCTCCGGCGTTAATTCCCTTCCTCCCCTCAATTGCGGCTCCTCCGAGCTTGCAGGTGCTTGGATTGCCAATCCAGACCATTGTGGGGTTGATTCTGTTCACACAGCACCTGCCAGTATGTGTGCCACGAGGACTCGACCCATTCCGACTCCCTGCAGGCCAACCCGCACTGTGCAGCAGCAGATCCTCCTTGACATTCCTGGGCCCACCCTTCTTGAACACAGTGTCCAAGCCGCTCAAGGTTGGCAGTTCTGGGAAGCTTGCACTTTGCTTGAAGCTTTGCTTGACCACTCGCGGGAGCTAGCGAAGACAGATCCAGCCGGCGAGGCCCAGCGGGTCTGCAGACCGTTGAGATTGCTCAACCACTTGCCTCCTTGTCCTGAGATCGACATTACTCAGGTAAGCCTTACAGCTCAACGAAGCCTGCATGAGGTTGTTGACGTCGTCCATTGCCCCTGGAATCTCCAGAGAGAGCTGCCAGAAGGCTTGAAAGTCCACCCCTCCACCGCGAAAGCCTTAGAGACTCATTTGCAAGGGCAGCCGCCCGTTGAAGATCCGACCCGGTTCGAGATCTACACTGACGGCTCGTATGATGGGTCCACAAGCAGTTGGGCCTTCGCAGTCATTGCCGTGTGGCAGAAAGGCATCCAGTTGCATGGGTTTGCTCGTGGATCTGTGCAAATGCCTGGCTCGCCACTGCACATTGGGGCGAGAGAGCACTCAGCTATCAACGGCGAGAAGTCAGCTCTTTTTTGGGCTGTCACTTGGCTGCTCCGCAAGCCCTTGCATGTTTTCAGTGTGATTCGCAGCGATTCTACTGTTGCTGCTGGGCAGGCTGTCGGCAGTTATCAAACAGCAGATGATGATGGCCTTGCCGGAGCCTGCCGTTCTCTTGTTGTTGCGGCCGAGTCACTAGGGCAACTTCAGCGCAATGCTGTCTGGCATGTCCGTTCTCATGAGGGACATCCGTACAATGAGCTCGCCGATGTTTTGGCGAAGTTTGGAGCCGCAGGGGACAGCCCTATACCAGCACCGCTTGCAAATCTCTGCACATGGGTAGAGACCGGAGATATAGCATGGCTGTGGCTTCATGTTGAAGCTGCTCTGCACCCAACAGCCTGGCCAACCTCCGACAGTGGGGCCTTCAGGGATCTTGGGTCCCTGTCTGTGCCAGATCCCAATAGACTGAAGCGCAGCATTCTGAAGGAGCACCCAGCTCCTATCTCCCAGCAGCCAGAACAAGCAAGTGAAGTGCACTTCCATCCTTCCATCGTCACGATCAACGTCCAAACACTTGCTGAGGACCAGGCATCTGGGATCCAAGGCAGGGTGCCGTATGTAAGGGAGCAGCTTCAGTTTGTCGGGGCCAACATAATTGGCCTTCAAGAGACCAGGGCCAAGCAGTCCTCCACAGTCCTGTCTAGCACGCACATCCGGTACCTATCCCAACAGGATCCTCAGGGGAACCTTGGTGTAGAGTTATGGTTCGCAAGGGACGTTCCATTTGCATGGCAGGGCAATACTGCTTGGTATTTCGCTCCTGAAGACTTCAGGGTTCTTCTTGCCGAGCCGAGAGCCTTGTTTGTCCGCTTTGTCAGGCAAAACCTCCGTTTTGTTGCAGCGGTTGTCCATGCACCAACTGCACAGGACCCAGGTAGAGTGAACTGGTGGAAACACCTTCAGAACCGCTTATGCACCAGTGCTAGAGGTGACAACGTTTTGTTGTTTGGTGACATGAATGCCCGCCTGATTGAACCAAAGGCAGGCAGGGTCGGAGACTTAGTGTTTGAAAAGGGTCCGGGACCACCCGACTCCCTGCTGCACATCCTCGAAGCACATGACCTGTGGTCACCGTCTACCTTCCCTGACCTCCACCCTGGACAATCTTGCACTTGGATTTCTCCCGGGGGGGGAACCGCCTCAAGGATCGATTTCGTCTTTTTGCCCACAGCCTGGTGCGTTGCTGCTGGAGCATCCAGGGTGCTAAATGACATTGACTTTGGCCAAGCTGGGATTGATCACTACGGTGTTCAGGTTGAAGCTTCAGTCCGCTTGTCGGCATTTTCCCGATCAAGCTTTTCTAAGCCCCGCATTGATGTAGCAAAGCTTCACCAGCCAGGGGCCCAAGAGGAGCTGAATCGCATTTGCTGCTCGTTGCCGCATGTGCATTGGCAAACCGATGCTCACACGCATTATGATATCATTGCGGAGCATCTCACGACAGCCCTCGCGCAATCCTTCCCTGCCCCGCGAACTAAGTGCCGTCGCACTTTTTTCAGTGACACGACATGGGACTTGCGCCAACAAAGGGTTGAGTGTCGCAGGCAGCTCACAAAAGCACTCACCCGACTCAGAGTTGCTGAGCTTGGCTGTGCATTTGCCAGTTGGAGAAATGGTTACCGTTTTGACAGGGTTCTCCTTGCTCAATTTGCCGGGATTTGCAGGAGCACCTTTACTGCAGCACAAGGCATCGGAGATCTTCGGAAACTCCAACCTTGTCTAAAAAAGGCCATCCAAAATGATCGTAGGCAGTATCTTTCGCAAGTTGCGAGCCAAGCAGTCGGCCTCTCTGTTCTAACCTGGGAATGCACTTCCTTCCCTGGTCGAGCTGACTGTCGCTACTGGTATGTCCATGTGCAGGCTGACTTTGCACGGGCCCGGGAGCACCTTTTGAGCCTCAGCTGGGAGCCGAGACTTGTTCGCATGCCTCCGCCCCTCCCTCCCCCTAGGGCTCGGGTTTTCCATAGTATAGGTTCCCAAACTAACGCCCCCTTCATTTCTGCCAGCACGCCGGCTGCTGTACTCCAGGCACCCCCGTCTGTTTGCGGTGCCGGTGTCACACCTGACTCTGCGTCCGAACTCGTTGACCTCTGGTGCGATGCATGGCACGTCAAGTGCCTGGTTGCATGTCTGCCCGGATTCACCGTGTGGGCCCTTCGAGAGGGGAGCCGACTCTACGGTATGTGCACCCCTGTCCCCTCCTGGGAAGCTGTTGCACAGGCCCTTTCCCTGTCCCTCTGGGAGCTACCACAAACGTTTCTGTCCAGCGACAGCCGTGTTTGGCCATTTCCTCGTGACATCACAGGTGTTGCGATGCAGTGTGTCAGTGTTGGGTACGACTCTCCTGAAGGAGTCTCCCAACTAGTGCGTAATTGCGAGGCCGAGACGCCTAGCCCGCCACCGCCCCCGGGCCCTTTGGCCTCTGCTGCTCTTGGCTTGCCTTGCTTGCGGCGGTACTCGCTTATGTGCGCTCTCAGCCTCCTTCTCCCTGTGGTGTCAGTCCGCGTGATGGTTGAGCCTGCTCCCTTGTTCTCTCGTCTCGCGGAATCCGAGACACTGCAAACTCGTCGCGACTTTTCACGGCCCTGCACCATGTCTTGGACTCACGAGCTTGCCCGGCAGACGCACGGGTTCGCCCTTTCAGCACCTCAACTTGGCGCGTATGTTACTGGCGCCTCACCTCACCCAGAAGTGCAGATGCACCTTTGGCTTCCCGGGCAAGGCCCCGTCCACTTGAGGGTTGGTGCACGCCACCTCGATCAGCATCTTAGTGCTTACCTTGGCGCCTTCTTGCCAGACTGCGAGTACGGACTGCACGTCGCTTTCGATTCCAGCCCCCAAGTGCTTGATCTCATCGTTTCCCCGCCTTCACCATATGGCTGGTGGATACTGCGTGACTCAATCGGTTGCGAGCTTCTCCGACCGGTGGTCCAGCACTACACTTCCCATTGCTCATTCTTCTTCTGCGCTGTGGAGCCGGATGGGGCTGTCCATAACGTTGAGCCCTCTGCCGAAGTCCGCCATATGTCTCCCTGCCCGCAAGGGGCTCGGGCACTTATTACTAGTGTTCTTCCGGGATTAGAGGGTAAACTGGTTGATGGAGTTCTTAAGATTGTCGCTGCCCGGGCTCGGCTCCCCTCGCTTCTCGGCAGTCTCGCGTTGCTCCTGCTTTGCCGCCACGTGGCCTCTATGCAACCTCCCCAACTCCTTGCTCTGGCCCCAGTCGCTGAGGCTTCGCCGCCTCCTCCGACAACCATTCGCATCTGGACTCTCAACATTAATGCACCCGTTGACCTACCATGGCGTCCTCAGGGTTACCCGACCCGTTGGTTGAGAGAGCTGATGTGCCTTCTTCACCATATTGACGATCCCGGTGAGTTCCGGCCCACACATTCCACTACGGACAGCTCCGTCCAGCATGTCCTTTTCGTGCCGGTCGTGCTTCCACAGTCAAGGACACTGTGACAAAGCTGAGGCCTCTTCTTGGTCCCCCCAGACGGAAAAGTCGTGGCACGCAGGCGTTGCCCATGATTGAACTCGAAGATGGCACGATCGCACCAGACAGGGTCTCAGCAGATCAGAGGTGGTTACGGCACTTTAGTGAGATAGAGGACGGTGGCCCAGTGCAGGTTGCCGATCACATCAGAGCCTGCCTAGATCGCCAAGCTGGGCATGATCTTGAATGTCTGCAGCTGATGCAGAGGGACGTTCCGTCCCTGCTCGACGTTGAGAAAGGGCTTCGCTCTTCAAAGAGTGATCGGGCCATCGGAAATGATGGGGTGCCTCCTGACGTCCTTCACCTTCAGGCATCTGGCCTTTCCAAAGAGATCTATAAGATCTTCTTGAAGGTTGCAATGCGCTTGCAAGAACCCTTAGCGTGGAAGGGGGGGTCATTACACTCTCTGTGGAAAGGCAAGGGCAGTCAGACCTCATGCAGCAGCTATCGTGCCATCCTTGTGAGTAGCTCAACAGGAAAGGCTATTCACAGTGTCTTCAGGGGCAAGTGCGCGCCACTGTTAGACACTGCATGCACCACCATGCAAGTCGGAGGTCGCAAAGGACAGCCTGTTCAAATCGCCACGCACGCAGTGCGTTGCTTCTTGAGTGCCTGTGCCAGAAAGAAGCTTTCGAGCGCGCTCCTGTTTGTTGATCTGCGCGAAGCATTTCATCGGGTCGTGCACCCACTTGTGCACGGGGGCCCGTTGAATGACCACCACGTTGCGGGATTGGTTAAGGAGCTTGGCCTGCAACCAGAGTCTGTCCACAGATTGCACGCATATGTCAAGGAACGCTCCCTTATTGAGGAAGCAGGTGCGTCGTCTTGGACCGCAAGCATGATGCGTGAGTTCCAGACTGATGCTTGGTTCACGCTCGGGGCTTCTCCTGACATTGCTGCTGTTAGGGGTGGAACGCGTCCGGGCGACAGCCTGGCAGACATTGTTTTCACTTTCCTTTTCGCCGAGGTGTCCCACCGCATACGGGCAGCCTTCCAACAAGCAGACATTCAGGTTCAGATCCCCTGGAAGCCCCAGTGGTTGTGCTCTAGTGAAGCAGTTGGCATAGACGATGCCGGAACTGCGTCACCAGTCGACGTCACATGGATGGACGACCTGTCTGTGCTCATTCAGGCCAAAAGCCCAGCCAGCCTGATTGAGAAATTGAAAATCGCCGCCACAACAACCGTCGACCAATGTCTGCAGGCAATTCTCTTACCCAACTTGCGAGCCGGCAAGACCGAAGCAATTGTCAGCTTTCATGGGGCAGGCACCAAGACCATCGGGTCTGAACTCTTCAGAGGAGATTGTCCCACCCTCGCGCTTGAGTCGCAGCTATGGCCTGATGCCCGCCTACGATTAGTTGCCTCGTACAAACATTTAGGCGGCATCGTCCATGCGGGCGGCAACCTTAAAGCCGAGCTGAAAGCGCGGATAGGTTCAGCCTGGGCTGCCTTTGCCAAGCACCGCAAAAAGATTTTTCATTCACCTGTGGTGCACCCGAAGGAGAAAGCTGTGTTGTTTAGCAGCCTCGTTGCATCGACACTCTACTATGGTAGTGGAACCTGGTCCGGAATTCCTCCGAGTGGCATTGGCAGGATCCAGCACTGCCTAGTCAGCATGGCCAGAGGCATGCTGCGCCCCCGCTTCAATTTCGAGGAAGCCTGTCATCTTGGACATCTGTATGTGCTTGCACATGCCAGGATCCCCACTGCCCTCACATCGTTGCATACAGAGCGGTTACGCCACTTGAAGGCGACGGTGATCAAAGCTTCTGATGAACTGTGGGCTCTGTTGCATTACGAAGTCACCTGGCTTCAAGATGTGCAAGAGTCCCTCCAATGGTTCAGGGGCCAGCATGCGGTCTCGCAATCGTGTCTACCACAATGGGGATCTTGGGAGGGAGTCGTAGCCTTCATCAAAGCCTTCCCCAACCGCTGGAAAGCAGCTGTCAACAAGGCATGCAGCACTGCGATGCTGCAGGAACTCTGGCAAGCTGAAGTTCGCCAATTTCACGGCCTAGCGTACCGGAGCTTTGTCAGTGCAGGAGCAACTGTGCCCTCTGAGCTTGCAGATTTTGGGACTACAGATGAAATTTGTGCAATTTGCCAAACTGTTTTTCCTGACCTGCGCGCTTGGTCACATCATGCATTTAAGAGGCATGGCCGACGTAATCCTGTACGTTTTTTGGCAGCAGGCTCACAGTGCATTGTTTGCATTAAGCAGTTCAGGTCGAACAAAGCCCTCTGTAACCATCTTGAACATAGCTCTAGTTGCCGTCACGCCTTGATGAATGCGGGAGTTCATTTTGAGCCTGAGCCTGGCACTGGCAGCAAAAGGTTCAAGGATGGTAGCAAAGTTTTGCTTCCTGCAGTGCGTGCGTGTGGGCCCGAGTTCCTGTGGGATTACACACCTGCCATCGACGAAGCATACCAGCCTGACTTGAGCATTCTCGCTGCACTTGAGGATTGCTTCTGTCATGATGAGCTGCAGCACACCAGCTGGCATGGCTTGCTTGAGCATGTTCGGCAGATTTTCTCACAGGTTTGTCTGCAGCAAACCAGGCTCAGAGCCACTGCTACTCAGTGGGCCAATCAGGTCGAGGAGGCCCTCGCAGCTGATGAATCCATTTCAATTCAGTGGGCCTCTCTGCACAGAAGGCTCGCTCGCATTCTTCCCCAGGTTGACTTCGTCGCTTGGTTAGGAGTTGAAGGATCTGCTGCGGTCCAGGCTACTTCGACTTTCAGGGATGCCGAACTGCTGTTACCTTGGCTGGAGTTAGACGCTGTCCAGTTTGAGGTGCCTCAGCGCGTTCTACGGCCAGGTGTGCGCATTGCGGCATGTCCCAAACAACACACTTGGGCGCCCAGTGGATTTGATAGGGAGCTCTCACACGAATCATGCATTCAAGAGCCTGCCCTGCTTGAGTTTGAGCGTTGGCAACTCCTCCAGGGGGGGACTGATTTCCTCTTCTGTTCCTGTGTTGGACTTGTCTCCACTCTTCAGGTACCGAGCCCCATCAAGTCTTTCAAGAGCATCGAGCCCTCTTTGTGTCGTTTGAGACTTTTCTCCGACCTTGTCCGGGGTGTCTTTCTGATGTGGAGGTTTGGAGTGCCTGCTGGCATTGCCATCCCAAAGATCTCCTGCAATGCGGTAGAGGTCGTTCGCAAACTAGCGCCCTTCTGTTGGCACATGTCCGACTGCGAGTTTTTTGCGAACTTTGACATCAGTTTGTGCACTCCCGGGGCTTTCACCCCTTAAATTAAGTGCAACCGAAACCGGCTGCGTCTAACTCAGACACAACGCCATGAAACAGCGAAACAGCGTGTGTGTGTGTGTGTGAGTGCGCACACATATACATCTGTGCATGTGCATGTTTATCGACGTGTATCTATGTACGTACATCTATGCGCACAAGTATGTTATATGGGCACACACACACACACATTCTTCGGCGATCTTCTCTAAATGCGGATGTCTTGCGATCCCTGCGCCCTGTTGTTCAGAGCGGCCTTGAAGCCTCGAACCTGAATCGTTGGCTTTAGACCGAGCCCTCCAAGTCTCGAATCTTTGCTTATAGGGTTCCTGTAAAGGGTTCTTAAAAAGGCCCCATTAAGGTTACTATAAATGGTATGATGGGGGTGTAATATAGGGGCCTTAATAAGCTTCTGCACTGCGAGATGCTGGCCCACGAGTTTTCCAAGGCCGCAGCAACGTCGAACTCCAGATGCGATCAGCTTCAGTGCGCTTCTCGCCGATTGGGCGGAGGCCCGCTTGGAGGATCATGGGACTTAGTAAGTAGGGTTATAAGTACTTTAATTGGGGATATAAGTACTTATAAGTATAGTTAGCTTAATTAGTCCCATGACCCTTTAAGTGCGGGAATGAATGCGGTTTAGAGCTCTTGGGTTTTTAAGCCTGGGAGTCTCCGGGACTCTAGGGGCATAAATATTTGCAGTACTGTTTTTTGGGAGGGGTCCTTATAAACATAAGTATACTGGGCCCCAAACCCTATTCTACTTATCAAGGCTCCTATATTAAGCATGTTGCAAGGTTGTGTTTTGCAAGTTTCATTGAAAGCTTAGTTTAGAGTTTAGAGTTCTTGCGTGCGATGCTCAGGGTGAGATGAACTAAGAAAGCAAAGCGCCTGAGGCTGCCGCCTCCAGGTGATTCTCCGAGCTCAAGCGGCATCAATCCGGGGCGCTCGGAAGCCCCTACAAAAATCCCTTTTCGACATCTTTTTCAACATACAAATCGTTTGAAGGGCCACAGCCCCTAACCTTTGAACCCTAAACCTCAAGCACTAGATGAAGGTGTATTCTGAACCATTCCCACTAGATCGTTTCACTCATCAGACCTCGAACCGCATGCCTCGCCTAGATTGTCCGAGTGTGCGCGCCGAAACCTTAAGCCCTAAATCCTAAGCCAAACCCCTAAACCCCACTTGGAGGATCATGGGCCTTAGTAAGTAGGGTTATAAGTACGTACTTTAATTGGGGTTATAAGTAATTATAAGTATAGTTACCTGGATTATAACCCTACTTACTAAGTCCCATGGCCCTTTAAGTATTCCCCTAAACCCTATGAGCCCTAAACCCTCTATAGATCCCTTATAGATCCCTTTAAAGGAACCCTTATAGAACCCTACAGTAGAACCCTAGTTACTAAGTCCCAGGACGCTTTAAGCAAACTGCGCCAGGGCACATGGGACTCTGCCCTGGTCCTCTTGCAAGCGGCATGTAAGGCTGGGGCCGCGGAGCCTCGGCGTTGATTTGGGTAGTTGTCAACTATAAGGGACCCTTATAAGGGACTACTATACTATTATTGGGGGATTATATGGGTGGTTGTCAAAATTGAGGTCCCTTTTTGGGTCCCGATTTTAGTACGGCACCTATTATTTAGGGTTCCCAAAACGGGACCTTAATTTTGACAACTACCCATTTGACTTTGGGGGTTCCTTGAAACCTTGAAATGGGCGCTTGAGAAGTGTATTATAACTAAGGCGTTTCATTGCCCATTTGTGGAGTTTAGGATTTATAGGGCATGGTGCTTTCAGGACTGTGACATACTGTGACTGTGCGTCCAGGAGTACCCACTTTTGTTCTTAAAGGAACTATTATGAAACAAACGTTCATTTTTCTTACTTAAAAGCCCAGGTTAAGGGGTATCAGGGCTCGAGGATCTGGTCTTTGTGTAGGCTCCTGGGTGGGCAGTCAGCCGACAAAGGGCAGATTCCAGGGTTTTGCAGGATTCTAAGCGCTTTTGAAGTTCCTCAAGATTCGAAGTTTCGGTGGACAACAACACAGTTGAACTTCGTGGGTTGCAGTCAAGGACTGCAAAGACTTGAGCAGTCCTTCGACTGGATTCGCTTTTGTCGGGTATTTTGAATCTATTGCTTAGGGCTCAGGGAACGTGCCCTGTCAGGAAGTTTGGCAGGAACCGTTGACTTAGATTCCTGTCCTTGTACCTAGACCCGCCGAGTACTCTCTAATAAAGCCCAAAAATCCACGATTAATTGCCATAAGGACTCTATTAAAGGGTCCTTGGAGCCTTGGGGGGGTCCTCATAAGCCCTAAGCTTTGGACAATGTAGTATACTACTCTGCCAGATACGTCGTCCCTGCGCACGTCAGACTAGCAGGATCAGAATCCTAAATACAACCCGTATAAACGTAAGCAGTGTTAAGGAAAAGGGGTTCACGAAAAGAACAGGTTTAAGGTTTTTAGGGACATACATGCGAAACGGAAAGCCTGTTGCAAAAAGGGACATACATACATACATGATGACAGCAAAGACAATGACATATACAGTACGATCGCAAGCACATACGTGCATACCTGCATACATACAGCATCATACTACTCTACCTTCAAAAATCTTGTGTACATCATGTATATGCAGGCAATCCCGGCAACCGACGAAACTCCAAGCGATTAAGGATTGAGGTTTAGGATTTTGGTTAGAGACCTTAGGGTGTGGCGTTTGAATATGCCCAGGATGCTACACTCTTCACGGCAGCAATCGGCACACAAGGCAGGGATATTCGCGTTGTATGCACTGGTAAACATACTCCGCTTTGTGACTCAAGAGTCTGGAAGCTGTGATGGGGTTTTTCGGCTTGCATAGGAGGCTCAGGTTTTGTTCTGGCAGGTTGTTGCTCAGTGTTCTGGCGGGGTTCGAACTTCTCGGAGCTTGCCAACAAACGCAGATGCCGTGATTCATGAAGTGTTTTCGCTTTGAGGCTGCGGTGGGCTGTGTTGAGGTTTTGATGTGTCCAATCCGTCGGTGCTTGGCGCACGCCGTCGAACTCGCCGCATTTGGCTCAAGACAAAGCCGGATTGCCGAGCTGAGAACGCCCCCTTCGAGCTCGCCAGAGCTCTCCGGTACATTAGGCAGGCTCCTTCCGCCGTCGGCAGAAGCTCTACATCACCATGGTGCTTCCGATGGCTTTGCTCCGCACGGCACAGAATCAGCCTATGCCCCTTGGCATGCAATCACACGCTCTCATGTGCACAGTGTGTGTGTGTGTGTGCCTGTAGACCTCCCAGCGAGCATGTCGTATCGTTTAAGGTTGTAAGGCATTTTTTCAAGCCTAAGCAACTTCTTGGGCAAAGAGGGGATGCAGAGAGCCAATGCTACTACTGGAAGCACAGTCTGGCACGGTAGAGGCAGATTATGTCACGATGTCGCCATGCAAGGGACCAAGCGAGGAAGAGCACGGATAAACAACATGCCGCAGTCCCAGCACCAAGAGTGTGCTCCAAATCTTCCGGTGTATCGGAAGAGCTCTCCGTTCACCAACACATCCTTCAACGCCCCAACAGCGAAGCCCCACATGCATCAATGCCTAGTGACGGCCTAGTGGTGATCATCTGTGAAGTCGGTCGGTAGCCTGGAGCTGAGCAATCAGAAGCTACAGTAGAAGCCCAAAAGTTGGAAACCGAATAGCCTCACTCCTTAAGAGTCATAGATAGGGGATCCCAGCACAAATTGTCCTTACTCCGGTTTTCAACTTTTTGGGGCTTACTTACTATAAACCCTAAACCCCTAAACCCGAAACCCCTAAACGCTAAAGCCCTAAACCCGAAAAAGCCCCCCGGAGGATGGTGGAGCTCAAGAACGGAGAGACCTACAGTGGCGTGCTCGCCTCCTGCGATGGCTTCATGAACCTGCCCCAGGGCATAGATGGCGTGAATTGGGGCTCGGGGTGGTCTGACGTTTTAGATTTCCGGTCTCGGTCAGCCTACATATACTTCCTGAACCTTATCTGACCAATTCAACGCTTGGGTTCAGGAGCCCACATTCAGCTTGCATGCTTGAGTTTTATTGCTTGAGGCCCATACCGTCAGACGTGGTGAAGCTTGTCGTGCCCTGAAGCCATCACCCTCACGCTAAGCGCGGAACCCTGCGACTGAGATTCGATGTTACGCATGCATGCCTGCACAAACTCGACGACGAATGATCGAGCAGACATACACACAAACATGCAACTCAAGGAGCATAGATATGTATGTATGCATGTGTATATGTGTATACATGTATGTACATGTATCTGTGTATGTTTGTCTTATATATATATATATAGATACATGTGTGTGTCTGTTGATGTAGGCATATGTGCATGAACAATAAGGTTTTGGGTTACATCGCCAGGTTCATGTAAGAAGCTGGTTCAGATTCATTGAAGCCCCCGAACCCCACTAAACCCTAAAGGTCCGTAAACCGCCAAATCCCAGGCACATGCGCGATATCGTGTGCACTTCCCGCGACGGTGAGCGCTTTTGGAAGATCCCGGCACCTTTGGCTAAGACTCGCTTGGGAGCATAAGTTGCAAAGTTGAGGGTTCAGGGAGTGCTCAGGGTTTAGGATTTATACACGCGTCTAAGGGATAGATAAGGGCCAATGACTTTGAATTAAAGCTTAAAACACCCATGAAGACTCGCCACTTCGCCGCAAGCACGAAACCTTGAATCCACAAGCGCTCATGAACCCCAAGCCCGTTCTTTTACCCGCAAACCCTCGCAACAAGTGTCACCGACTCACACCTATGGATCCTCGCCTGGCTTGTCTGAGTTGTGAGAGTGCAAGCCCTCGAACATTGTCACGGCCAGAAAGGATAGTTGTATACATGTGGAGGTTTGTTGTTCTACTAATAATCGATTTGCGGATGCAAAGCTTAGCAGCTGAGCTTTCGTAGCCTGCGCATAGGAACCGGGAAGCGATGACAGAATAATCGCAACATGCCACACGCGAAACCCCTATAGCACTTCTGTAAGGTCTTTCTACACCCCTCACATTCAACGAATACCTATGAAAGCAAACGGTAAGGAACTCCTTGGTTTAGGGTTAAGGCTCCGGGTTTGGGGTTAATTGCCCATGCCCAAATCCTGAACCCGAGGCTTGCACAGCTAGAAGTTTCCAGCTTATCACTTTTCGGCTCATGGAATCAGCAGTCTGAATACCTTTAGAGTGCACGAGAAGTAGAGCATTCCTGGCTCGGAGCTTTTCGCGATTTTCATCTCAACATGCTATGCGGCCAGTTTCGGTCTACGCGGCGTGCATCCCGAGGAATGCTATGTTCGTGGCAACAGCATTAAGTACCTACGCTTGCCGGACGAGGCCACTGCGAGCACGGCTTGCGCACTGCGTACAGACTCGAACAAACAAAACTGAATTTGGATGATACATGTATGCAATCGTGTATATTTGTTGTTGTTTGTATACACGTCTAATGCTTTATGCATTTGTTTAGTAATTGGTTCTTAATTTATTTATTCACGTATGCATGCATGCATGCATGTATGTATGTGCGAACGGTACTGTATATGTTTATGTAGGTGCATGCATGTATGCATGTGCGTATGTACGTGTGTGTATGTAGGGCTGTAAGTATAGATCTATATTATATACATATGTTTATACAGATATGAATATAGATGTATGTGTGCATGTATGTACGTAAGACGGTGTGTGTGTGTGTATGCATGCTTGCATGCATGTATTTATGTGCGTGTGTTTGGCTGTGTGTATGTGTTTGTTCATACACAAAACAAGACATAGCTACGTACAACTACAACCACATGCTTACATGCATTTGTACATACACACACACATACAAACAACTAACACACAATGCATGTGCGTAGGTGTGTGTATGCTTGCGTGTAGGTGTACATTCATACACGCGGGTCTAACTCACTGTGTGCGTGTGTCTGTACGGAGAGGCATACACACAGCGAGGACGAGAAGCAGAGAGAGAGAGAGAGAGAGAGACAAAAGTCTCTTCGTTTATGCCTGCATGTGGCCCAGTGATCAACAGCAGCAGCTGCGGTATGCCGGTACCGTTACTTGTGTCTTTCGAGCACCTGCAACTGTCCCCACCATGTGTCCGACAGGTCATCGATATGGTGAAGGATGAGCCGCAGTCCCGCAAGGACCTCCCAGCCCTAGGATTGGCAGACATCTTAATATTATAGACCCGAGAGATGTTAAACCTTCTGCCCTCCTTGGTATCAGCCCTAAACTCCCAACTCCAAAGGTGCGGACTTGAAAGCTTCTAACATGCAGCAGCAAGCATAGTAGTAGAGTAGGGAACCGCCAATCTTTGTAATCCCCATATCGTCCCGAAGGTTAACCTTCAGTTCTCCGAGATACTCGACCACCATAGGCCCTATACCCTGCAACCTAATTTGGCTGTGAAACTGTGGCCGTTTTCAGCTGTCCGACCAATGTACCTTGCAATGCGGGCTCGTCCTTGCTAGGTAGGAGGGGAATAAAGCACTCTGCATCACTAAGCCCCAAACCCGAAGCCTAATGTCGGAACCTGATTAAGAAACCCTGGTCCTATAACCCCCCAAATATAGTAGGATTCATATAAAGAACCCGACTAAAGGCCCAAGGTTTCTTAATCAGGCTTCTGCATTACATCCTAAACCGAGTCCACCACGGCTATGCCTTGAAGCCTCCCCTTAACGCCTACAAGCCCTATACCCTAAACCCTTAACCCTTCAAACCCCTAAACCCTAAACCCTAAACCCCTAAACCCTAAACCCGAAAAGGCCGAAGCCGCGGTTTACCACAGGAGATCCGTCAGCAGTTCAAGGCTCGTGGTCGTGGCGGACGTGGCGGCAAAGGCTTGCAGTTGACAGGGACGACTGTTGGTTCCCCTTAATGGGGTTCCCCATCAGGGTTCCTTAAAGGGCTCCTCAAAGGGTTCCATAAGGGATCTAAGGGGGTTTAGGGTCTACTAGGTTCCTGAGTAGTACCCGTTTGACAAACAAACCAAATAGTGGGAGAAATGGTATCGTTATTATTAAAGGGCCACTCAGGAACCCAGCTTTAAGGTAGTTCCACAACCCAAGTGACCACAATATAGAACTCGAAATCATAAGATTATGTACTTTTGATGTAAGGCTCCTGAATACGGAACCACTGCTGCCTTTTTTTCGGCGCCAGAAGATGTCATCGACAGTTCGCGGAGTTCTTCGTGGGATTCTTGTAAGTCGGTTTAGTGGCTGGGAGTTTGGGTTTAGGGTTTTAAGGTTGGGTTTGGGGTTTCGCATTCAACACAGCGAACACAAGGTAATAACAGAATCAGTAGCGGACGATGTTCTCAGCAAGCACATTTGTATACGCCGAAAACCAATACCGCCAATACCTCAGCTCTGAAAAATATAAACCGACCTAGAGGTAAGGTACCCCTATTCTTAAGAAACTTCCACGTCGGTACGTAGGACCTTTTCCCAAAGGGTCCAAGTCCCTGATCGCCATTATAAGCCCCTCGAGTCCCAAAAGAACCCACTACTATTCCTCTCAACCAAGTACCCAAGTGTTATAGGTAGATTGCTTAAGCCCTAAACGCTAAATCCTAGTATATATAACGGTAGCAATGGGACCCCTGAAGCCGTGCGTGCGTCAGCGAGTGCGCGTGTCGAAACGCTAAATCCTAGCTCTCTCCCGAGACCTTTATTGCCCTAGGGTTTGACTCGTTAAAGGCCCCAACTTCTAGGGCCGTCATCCGGGTGTAGCAGGCGAGGGCCGCGGCCGCGGTCGTGGAGGGCAGGCAGGGAAGAGGGTTTAGGCTGGTGTAGGGATTCAGGGTTCAGGAATTTAGGGTTAAGGTTTACGCAAGGATGAGGGGAGTGTCTGGCATTCATCATACGGTATTATAAGGGCTCAGACCTGAAGCTCGTAACAACGCTTTACGGGCTTTTCCTGCTTTACAGCGTCGTCTTTGAAGGTAGACTAAGTGTAAGGGCAAGTGAACATAAGTCTTCGGCAGACAGCAGAAGCCTCCAGCGGCAAAACCTAAACCCTACTGCAACCCTACAATGCCCAGAGCTCCAGACATGAACTCCAAGCGCGGTTAGGCTGCGGGCCCGGGGCAGAAGCGCGAAGGGGGTGGCGGCGACAAGGCCTGTTGGGTCACGAAGGAAGGATGCTGTCAGTGCTGTTGTTTCTGTCCTGTGAGTATATTGCTGACTTTTACTCTTGCTCATCCTTCTCCCAGTCCTCCGCCTGCTTGTCTCCGTTCTCCTCCTCCTCCCCGTCGTTCCCCGCATACTACTGGTGCCACTGCTGCTGCTACTACTGCTACGACGACGACTACTACAGCTGCTATACGCATCCTGACACCTCGACGCTTATACTGCGGCTTGCATTGATGTGTGCGCGACACGGACAGGCCGGAAAGAAGGCACGCGGATGAGCAACATCGGCAGGCAATGGCGTGGCCTGGCTCGGGCTCTGGTTTGGGGCCGTCTGGTTCGGGCAGTCTTGTGGGGTTGCTGTGCAAATTGCAGACTCCATAGGCTGTAAGGCGCTATGTTAAGGCGCTACGCAGAATATAGACCCGGCGAGCGCTTTCCTTGTTCTGAAGGAAGCCTTAAACGGGATGTCTACTTGTCGTTGAACTGCTAGACAAAACTGACACTGACACGGTACAACGCTCTTGATGGCTCGGAAGGTTCATGAGCCCTTCCATGCAGGTTGCCAAACTAAGGGGTGTCGTAGAATCGACCCACGGCCCCGGTAGTAAGGCACCCATGAACCTCACCCTACGCCCTAAACACAACCCTAAACCGGCCCTGAACCCTAAAACCCCAAAGCCCTGAACTCCTAAAACCCCTAAACTCCCAAATCCTAAAGTCTTAAACCCCAAAATCCCCAAAACCCAAGCCCTGAACCCTTAAGCCCCAAAGCCCTCAGCGCCAAGCCCCAAATTTGGCACGGACATGCACAGTCGCAAGCTCCTTTTCTGGCCCCCGTCTTCCAAAGGATCCTCGGTAGATACATGGGTTCTATATGGGGAGATTACCTTTTTAAGTTGTATACACATATATGATATACATATGTAAGGGGTTTGGTGAAATATTGTAAATTTCGAGTGTGCGCACTTTTCCGACGGATCCTAGGTAGCTTTGTGGCGGTTAACTATGCAGAAATCAATGATGTGTCATCCTACTTCCTACGATGTATGTACTTAGCAACGATTGGCTATTGCAGAGGATATGCCCAGAGGTATCGAGAAGACCACTGGTGCCACCGACTTTGGACGCTGGCTGGATCCAACATCAGTGGCGCTTGCGTACTAGAAATATGCGCTGCTTTGCGGACTTGCTTGACTACTTTATCGTCATGTTTATGACTTGCCTTGTTTGAGAAAAATCCTGTGTAAAGTTCACAATCTCGAAAGTCCTGGCCTGCAGCATTCAATGCCGCCCACCTCGTCGAATTCTAGCCCTCCTCCATGTTTGCACAATCTCTGTGCGGTAAAGCCCATCGAGCAGTGTCATGCTGCATTCTGCGTGAAGTAGAGACCGGACGAGTCCAGTTCCGACCACATCTTGTTGTTTGACTCAAGGCCGTTCTTGGTTTTGGTTTCCAGAAGTAGCAGGAGTCTCGGGCAGCGCGAAAGTCGTGCATTCAGGAAAGTTCGACGAGTTCAACGAACACATGTAAGACACTGTGTGCGATCGGGGCTGTCATGTGCGGGGCTGGTATTGGTACTTCATTAACGTCGTTCACTGTGTGCCCAACACGTTACTGATTAATACCCTGCTGTCTTCGACAAGTTTCCGCAGCCCGGAAGTGGTACAGCAAGCATTGAGTTCATAAGAAGGTAGACCGTTATTGTTTGGCGTTCAGGGTAGCCCGTCTTCTCAGGCCAGGTGTGACCCTGACGTGACCACACTTGCCAGACATGGCAGTTTCAGAACATACAGGTCCTTAGATCAGACCTTTAGCAAGGCAGCATTACTCTGAGAGCCCCGCACACACAGGCAGCAACTGAAAGACCCACCTGTGCTTAGGCTGCATGTTCTACAGATATTATAGCTGTTCCCAAATCTTCGTGGCTTACACCATGACAACAACATCGGAGGCCTCACATATCAGTACACCATGTTCCTGCAGAGCTGAACACTATATGCAGCGGTGACGATCGTAGCCGAAAGGGAGGGCCCATGACGCAGAGTGGGCTTCGGCATTCTGCAGTCTGCCGTGCACAGTGATTGGCGCGGGACACCTTCCTTCCGGAGCGCATGAAGGCCCCTGCTTCATGTGGGCTGTACTGCACAGTATAGGTTGCATCTGAACCTTTACGGCTGGCCGGTTTCTTCTTCAGCATCTCAGCCGTTTTGGATGGAGGTGGTGTGGTGTGTGACCGGGATGCGTTGTTTCGAGACTGAACAGTTTGGGGGGGGAATGCATTCTGTAAGCTTACACACTACAGCAGGCCCTAACACCACCCCGAACTCTAGACCTCAAGCCCTCCTTTGGAGCGAAAGCAACAGGTGATCTCTGGGCATGGGGGTGTCGGACCGGGCTACACCGCCAATTGTAGCATCTTGGTGGCATGTCTGGCGGAAAGAACAGAGAGCCAAGACCCTCTGATTAACGAGTTTCGCTAGAACTCTACGGCTCTACGGAACCCTAAACCCTAAACCCTAAGCGGCCATGACGATTCCTCCTAGCGAAGTTTCACTCGTCAGACTCCGAACCACATGCCTCGCCTGGATTGTCCGAGTGTGAGCGCCGAAACCCTAAGCGGCTCCTTACAAACCCTAAACCCTAAACCCCTAAAACCCTAAACCCTAATCCCGAGTGCTTAGACTTCTGGGGATCTTGGACTCTCTGCGAGGGAGGAGAGCGTCTCAGGTTCTTCAGTTGGAGCTTAAGACTTTTCCGGCGAGTGTTTCTTAGGATCTTCGGGCTTGCAAAGCTTCAAAGAAAGGGCTTCCGATGGTCTCCTTAAGAATTGTTTTTGATTTTTGTTACTTCAAACCCAAGAGAGTAGGTTATATTTATTATGGATCTAAGCTCGGTATATACCTTAAGGCTCCAAAGTAGTTCCTTTTGGGGGCTCATAGAATCCTATAAGGTAATCCCAAAAAGGAACTACTATGGAGCCTCTGGGTAGCAGATATGGGAGTTTCCGAAAAATGGGGGTACCTTATTTTAAGGTTACTAGAAGGGTACTATAAGGGTTCCTTTAAAGGGCTCTATAAGGGTTTAGAGTCTCCGAAAATAGGGGTACCTTATTTTGGGGGTCCTTATAATAAGGATCCTACTATTTACGGTGCTATATTAGGGTCCCCTATTTTCGGAAACTCTCATATGAGCCCTCCGAGTGTTTTGGGTCGGGTCAGAGACCGGACCCCCCCAAGGGCCCTTTAATAGAGCCCGATTGGTCCTTGATAGTGATTCCCTAAGGGTCCATGGGCCCAAATAGTGACTTAAATCGTGTATACTTTGGCCTGAAAGTAGTTTCTATATAGGCAACCCTAGGCCCTAAACCCTTCGATTGAGCCCTTATGGTCCTTAGTAGTGAGTATGTGGGGTATATTAGAGGGTAGTCGGGGGGTCAGAGTCCGGACCAACCTATAAGATGCAATGATGCTTCGGAACTTTGGAGCCCCAGGGTTTAGGGTTTAGGGTTGTCATAAACTCACCCACTGTGATAGTCCGGGCCTTAAATGCGGAATGGCAGCGCGACACTTGACCGTGCCATCCATGTACATCGCTGGGCTCACGCATCCCAAGTAGATTAGTAGTTCGTTTCATGCCCCTTTTTCGTAGATGGAGTCGGTCGTCAATCTACATTGCATGGGGCTAACGTTCCATTGCAGGCTGTTGTTTGAATCTCTTGTGCTGGGTTGCTTCAACACGTCCATTGCCTCTTGGAATTGGCCTGGCAAGCCTTAGCACTACAGGTACCATGAAGACTGTGTAGTAAAAAGAGCAGGGTGAAAAGGGTAAGTTATAGCCTATACTGTTCGTTTAAATACAGACTATAAATTGCTAGTACTGCTACTGTAACACTTCCGACCGTTGCATTTGGCGCCGTTGCATTGCTCTTGGGTGATCGGGCCAAAGGGCGTGAGTTGGGTTCCAGCTCCACTACAACTGTCAGATCCGGCCTGGACCCGATAAACCCTCAACCCAAGCCCCCCCCCCAAGAAAAGACAACAATTTTTGTTTATGAAAAAATTATGTCTGCCCAAACTCCAAGCCCCAAGCCTGAAACCCCACCCCTAGTATCTCAATGTCAGACCTCGCGAGCGGGCATCGACTTCCAAGCAATGTGAGAGGGAAGAAAACAGCCAATACCCGTAAGCCCAGGACCTTTGCCCAACAACCTTGGCTTAAACTACGGTCGACGATACAAATCCTGCATTACCCGAATGACCCTAGACTATGGGAGATATGGTATATTTTGGGGTATATTCCTTAAAATGGGTACTGCAGGATTTATATCCCTAAACCCTTAACCCTAAAACCCTACAGATCCCGTAAAGGAGCCCCGTAAAAGCACCCTTAAAGGATCCCTTTAAAGGAACCCCAGGGTTCATATCATAACCGTCGCTTTAACCGTCATCCCGCTGAACGAGGCACTAAGCCCCTAAACCCCGAACACCTAAACACTAAACCCTAAACCCCTAAACCCTAAACCCCCCAACCCCTGAACCCCTAAACCCTTAATCACTAAACCCCTAAACCGTCGTTCCGCCGAGTGAGGCACGTCTCCTGAGTTTGCCCCACGACGCCCCGGGAGATCACGTCGAGTCTCTGGTGCGACTCGACGGCCATGGATGCCTATTTTTTGAGGGGCCTTAGTGATTAGAGCAGGGTTCCTGAAAACGGGGTCTGTAAGGGACTTACTAGAACCCTTTAAGGGATCTATAGGGGTTCTATAGGGGTTTTGTTTGAAGGGATCTAGAAGGGTTCTTTAAGGGGTCTTGGAGGGTCGGGGGAGTTGGTAAGTAGCTCATAACTTGGCTTATGAGAACCTTCAAAGGGCCCCTAGATGCGGTTATGATACTAAGCAGAGCATTCGCCAAGGGTCCTAAATATTTGTAGGGTGGAGACTTGCCCACGAAAATAGTAGCTCCTACTGCAGAGACCCTATCTTCTCCTGTATCGGTACTTAGGACACCTTGGCATACGCAAAGCTCGACATGCCCTTAAAGAGGACTCTAATCATAGACAAGTCAGTAAAGCGGAATGCCTGAGATCTGAGCAGTTGTTTAAGCTACAGGGCGTGGTCGGATGTTATGGTGCTGTTGGAGCTTGAGGCAAGATTCGAGTTCAGGAAAAGTTTGTTACTGAGGATGTAGCCAGAAACTACACCGTGTAGAGTTTAGCGATGTTTAGCATTTAGGAATGCTGTAGACGGAGTTCTTGAGTTCAATGCAAGTGGGCTGTCGGGGTTGTTTGTTTGGGTGCACATGTCGGTGCACCAGAAAGAACACGGGGCATGTAGGAAGATAGCATTTTGGGAACATGCATTTACCCTGTGGGTCCGTGTCTCTGCTCAGGAGTACACTGGAATGTCCTTAAATAGAGAGACATGGGGTCCTAGGTTCCCGTGTACGTGCAGGAGAAGTGCTGGTGTGCCGGCTCCCTGATCTCAAGACCGCGAGACGTGCTGTAGTTCAAAGTGCACAACGGGGTCTGTTTTAAAGCACTGATGCTGATTCTGTCGTTCATGATGAAACACCAACGTAGTTTTTGTCTCGCTTTTGAACACATGGGGCTGCTCCGAGCAGCTGTGCGAAAGCATCTCAGAGGATCCGGAGGTGCTTCCCCCCCTCGGCCAGAGTCATGCTGCACAGGTTTGCTTGCTTGCTGCGTTGATGTCTTGTTGCTCTGGAGTGATGCAGATGTTGAGTGCTGATTAGAGGCAATCCTGTGGCAGCTTTTTTTGTCGAAGCCTCTAGGTGTAAAGGGCTTCCCGTGGCCATACCATGGCTTTTCTCTCCGATCCCGATGAGCACGGGATCAAGCATCTTTTCGAGCCCTTCCGGCTCCACGTCAGTGCAGCGAGACGGGTATAGAATAGCATATCTCATGATTTGAGGAGTGCAATAATGCTGTAGATCATGTGGCAGTTCCCTAATCCGAGGCAACAGCGGAACGGATGTTCCAAGTTGTGCACGCGCACGTGCACAGGCACTTGATGCCAGGCATCATGGCCGATGACGACTCTGTGCATGCAGTTTGAGTACCTTGCTGCCATTTTGCTTTGTTGGGTGGATGTGCTCAGGGTGGTGCTCTAAGGATCGACAGGTCGTGGCTTGGGAGTCGGAGCGGAGTGTTGCAACTGAACTGAAAGTTAGTGCTGTGATCTGAGTATGTTCCCTTTGTTTTACTTGGTTTCGGATAGCATACCAATAAATGCTCAGTGGCAGTAGGGCACATGGCTAGAACGGCATTGCAGTATATAGACTCCATGTAATAATCATCATAAGGTACATCAAGATGATTTGACCGGCCCCAACTACCCACTTCTCAAAGAATATCTTCTAGAGCTTGGCGGTGAAGTGCCAAGCAGTGGCGAGTTTCAAGCTCTTTGATTGCATTGAGATGGGTGGATATACGTGTTGAATGCATTCTTGCTTTCCTGCGTTTAAGGCTGCATTTGGCCTCGTGGCTGTGACTCTGTTTCCTGGAGTTGACTTTCAAGTCAAGGGCGGGAAAGGAAGGATTCGGAATTGGGCAGAAGGGCAAGCAGCAGTCCTCAAGTCTTTAGTGCAATGGATTGTGCGACAAGAACTTCGAAGTTCGCAAGCGGCGAGATCTGCCAAAATCATGGTGTTGAAGACGATCATTAAGTTGAAGCGTCGTGCTGCAGCTGGTGAAGAAGGTGAGCTTTTCACTGAGTTTCGCTTGCAAGCAAGTATATATATATATATATGTGTTTCAAATTATAAATACATACATATACTGTAATTAGACAAACAAGATGTTGCCTGCGGCCTAGGAACCTTCGAGTGCTGTGATTGGTGCTGACACGACCCCGATGGGCCATGACAACACGGTGGCCCAGGCTCGTGTATGGAGGGTTCGACTCGTTCGGTAATCAGCTTCAGTATTGCCAACATGTTCTTTGCCTAGGAAACGGGAGCAGAAGCAACAGCTCAGTCACCTGAGCTGGAGCCGGATATGGTTCGTGATATCGCGGCTTTGCGAGCTCGAGAGGCTTGGGAGTTCCCAGAGGGCCCAGATTTTTGCCAGCAAGGGTTGTTTCGTGCATATGGGTGTCCAATTGCTATTTCAGTGGATGCCTTTTGAGCCTAGGAAACGGGATCAGAAGCAGCAGCTCAGTCACCTGATCAGCTGGAGCCGGATATGCTTAATCAGATCGTGTCGCAAGCTTCGCAGCTCCCAGATGACATGGACCGTGATGAGATTGTGTGGCCACTTGAGTGGGAATTCCCAGAGGATTTGCGGCATGATTGCTACACTGAGGAGGAAGGGATATGCTGCATGATTCGTGGGCATTCTGCAATTGAAAAATGCTTTCTTGCTTTGCTGATATGCTACATGACATGCAGGAGCTGAGCCCCGTTCCCAAAAATGTCGACGTTTCCACGCCAGCACGAAGTGTGCATGGACTGAGCAGCAAGAAGCCGGAGGAGGAGAGCATGCATTTTCTGCATCCATTTCAGTGGTTCAGGGCTTGTGCACATGATTTTTCTTTCACTTGTATTATCACGAGCATACACTATATGCATAAAAATCGGCCTATGCATGTATATACACATGCTGTGCATAGTTACAGATGCAATGCTAACACAAGTCGTTTATGACATGGCTTGTAACTATGGGGTTAAGTGCTTTGAAGTTTACTTTTTTTGGGTATATGGCTTGAACTCAGGCTTTTGATTTCGGATATATGGTGTATGATAATTAGGGTTTCAGGTTTAATGATGTTCTACGGTCTCGGGGGTAAGGGTTGAGGGTTTAGGCTGGAATAGTGGATTGCTGGTTTCAACTTTAAAGGGTGTGTGACTTACGTTCGGATATGATGGGTGGGGGGGAAATTTGGGATGCATGAATGTGGGGGGGGGGGCGCTGATAATTTATGCTGTGGCATGCTGCCCTTATATGTATATGTGTGTATAATTGTAATTATACTGAATTCCTATGAAGCCTGAATCTATATATACGACCGTTGTAAAATTAATAAGATGCTTATGTATATATGTACATATCTACCCACAGTGCTTATCATGCGTTCAGCTTACCTTGTCCACACCCGCGAAACCCTGAACGAGCCAACCAACCTGGGCCTATGAACCTTCACTGGCAACCCAGATACATGTATGCATATATATATATATATATAATATGTAATATATGTAGGTCAACATGACCACCAATAATGTTTTGAAAATATATATAATAGTGATTCAGGTCCTCGTGCTGTCACGCATTCGTGATGAAGTTGCCGGGATGGAGGCTGCTGATGTCGCTTCGGCTGCTATGCCAATGAACTTGGGGCCGAGGTTTGACGAGGTGCTCGAAGTGAATTGCTTTCCAATATTGTGTCTTTTGTACTTTGCATGCGTGCATGCTGGTCATGATAGTGGTGGGGCAGCTTGTGCTAGGTGAAAACCCCCCGGAAGCCTGCTTTGCGCAAACGCCTGACACAGCCACCGACCTTGACACCGCCAGAGGGTGAGACGCCTCCCACAGTGCCCTTCAGTCCGATTATTCCTAGATCTGGTGATTGCTTCGGTCTCGATGACGGCTACAAGTCTCCACGACATATGTTGGATACTGCTGAGAGGGATGCCTTGAAGGACCCAGTTTCGAGGTTGCAAGATGTAGAAGCATGTCAGTCTGTTTAAATGAAGATGTCTACTTGTGTGGAGTTTTTCATCTAATAAGGTACCCGCACGGATGGAAGTGGCACAGATGCCAGCATTGGGATCGAACACGAGGCGACCTCCTTTGATCCCTGAGGACGCCCGCGAGCTCCCGAGCTTCCCTGTGTGGATCCCTAAACGTGGAGAGGCTAAGCTGCCTCCTGTGCCTGCCAGCTTGGTGCTGCAGCAAAAGGAGGTTCGGGAGGAAGTGCATGGAGTAATTGCACTGATGTTCAGTAAAATTCAACTTGGGCTTAGTGGCTTTTCTGTTGATACAACAGGTAGTGTCTGTACTTACTTGAGTCTATTTTCGGGCAAAGGCAGAGATCGCGAAAGCTCATGTGAAATTGGAGAAGCGCAAATGCAACGAGAGCCGGGGTCGTGGTCGTGCTCGAGGGCGTGGGCGTCAGGGTAACACCAAAAAGGAGGTCCAAAAGGTCGACACTGCCCCTCCCGGCGGACGTGGCCGTGGGAGTCGTGGCGGTGGGAGTCGCGGCCGTGGGAGTCGTGGCCGTGGGAGTCGCGGCCGTGGTGTGGGGCGCGGCCGTGCAGGGCGTGGCAAGAGTGTCGAGCCAGTGCCGGTCGTGACCCCGAAGAAGCCAAAGGCTCGGGCGAAGTCCAAGAGCAAAGCGAAGGCTGGGCCTACCGAAGCCGAGTTGAAGACTCCGCCTCGAAAGGCAGGGCTTGAAAAGAAGCGCTCGTTCATGAGCTTGACGGCCAAGAAAAGGAAGGCGAGTCGGCTTGATAATGCCCGGAAGAACCTTGCATTTTTGCGGGAGACCCACAGTGCCTGCAGATTGGATGGCTTCGACTTCCCGGAGCCTGGCTTTGATCGGCAATCGTACACTCTGGAGCCGCCCGCTAAGAGGGGGGTTGGAGCCCGTGGGGCGGAGGCCAGTCAGATCGGCATCATACTCGATAAGAATCTTTTTTACGTCGTAAAGGCCAGGATTCCGGAGGAATTGGAGACATGGGCCCATGTCCCTTGGGTTGAATTATTCACAAATCCTTTCAAGACTGGGCTGGATGGATGCCAGATATAGCCTCCCCTGCTGTTACAAAAACCCTAAACCCTGTATTTTTTAAACGCTAAACCTTCAACCCTAAAGGGATGGGTTTCTGTGTGTAGGTCGTGGCTGCAGCCTTGTAGCAACATATGTGCATCGACCGAAATACTTCCGATAAACTCTATAGAGCATATATTGCCCCTCTCCTCGTCTCAGGTCGATCGCAAGGGTGGTGCTACGATTGGGTGGAACAAGAGTCCGAATGTGAGGGTCTCGCGGTGTGGCTGCAAGATATAGAGTAGGAGTAGGTCACGATATCATGTATACATCGATCAACCTTACTGCGACTTTTTTATAGGATGTAGGTGGTGGTGCGACGGTTATAGGTGTGTATATACTTATTTGCTATGCAGATATTGATCGTACTGGACTGCTTTGTTGTAGGTGTTGGGGTAAGACCAAATGCCCAATCCCCGTCTAGAGCAAAGCAGTGCATCTCTCTTCATCGTCTTGTACTAAGATGGATAAACTGCGAATATATATATATATATATATATATATATTACTAGATTAGAGGGAATACCTGAGTAATTTATAACATATAATATACATACAACACTATAAAGTAAGAACTTCGATAACTTAACTTCATAGTAAGCCCAGGTGGGAGCTTGCGAAGGCCGTCGCTGGTTGGATCTCCCCGACGATGGTCACTCGATTTTTTTGGGGGCTCCAGCACTGCATTTTGCTTTCCCAGGAATGTCGGTCTGCACAAGCTCAGCCCTAAAGGATCCAGATCCATGATCTCCTGATTCATGATCTAACCCAGGTATCTATGCGACTGGCTGCAGCAGATGCTGCAGAGATGGCCGAGATGCTTTCTGTGGAGTGATGATGTCGTGATCGCTCTAGGGCCACCGTAGGGTGTGTATGCCCCATCCTCTCGGAGAACTCAACTAAATACATGATGTACATAACATATGGAGTGAGCTAGATATGTCTTCTGATGCAGGATGTTGGCATGCACTGCATTTTGCCAAGTCTGTATGGGACGACTTCGCAGACATGATGCGTGTCCTGTGCCTTACGATTTAACTTTCTACATCTGCGACTCGCTCACCGAGCTTACAAAACCATCTGCCAATCTTAAGCTTGGCTTCAGAGTGTGATGAAGATATCGAGACATCAGGAAGACGACATACAGCACGCTATCCCTTGCTCTGCGCAGGTGATGAATCCAGATCCAGCCGGTCGACTCTCACCGGTACGCCCTCCTTCTAGCCGGCCAGGGTCAGGCTTTATAGTTTAGGGGAGTTTTCCAGGGGTGTAGTGTTGGATTGCAAGACTAGCTGGCCTGGCTGCCTCTGCATGCCTTGCATTAAAATCTTACAAGTCACTCATCTTATGGTGTGGTGTGCAATGCAAGTATATAGGCTGTAGAACATTTCGAGAAGTTCGCAGGCCGTGTAGTTGTGAGCCTCCTGCTCGAGATGTGTGAGTGTTGCACATGCAATGCAGCTGATAAGTTTCATACTGCTGCATGATAAAATTAGATGGCTCATCTGAGGCTGGAGTGTCTACTTTAGCTATAATAGCTACTGAGGGAATCAGTCTTCGGGGCCATGGGCGCTCCACGCAGGGCTATGGGCCTCACTAGGCTGCAGGTCTGTGCCTTGTTGGCTCTTGGGGCACCACCAGTGCTGATGCTTGCCTGTAAATTAGTTGGATTGAGCACTATATGCAGGTGTCTGTTTACCTGATGATCAGATATACGTACATGTGCCGCATGTATTACAACGGATGCTAAGAGAACAAGTATAATGCTCAGGATACACATCCTGGACTATGTCGCCGCTAATGTCCGAGCAGAAGCGCACCGAGTCCCTTAGTGTGAACTGAGAGATGTTGACCATAACATATATATATATATGTATATATATGTGTATATATACATATAGATTCTAAACGGCCTACATAGTAATCGGATCGAAGATACTATCCAAGATACTGCTGCCCAGGACTTGTCCTGCTACGAGGTGTTCGCTGGTGTGGGTGCCGTGGTGAAGGGTTTCCGATTCTTGCCTGTTAAGGACCTGCTATATATATATATATATATATATATATATATACATACATACATAATAATTAAATTTGAGACATATATGTTTATGTATATAGTTACATATTTATTACCCAACCCAAGGAGCCCGCAAACACAATGCGAATCTTGGCATCCAAAACGTGTAGAAACATGTTGGGGCTTGGATGCTTGGACGAGTCTTGGCATATATATATATATATATAGCCTATAGTGTAGTTATCGAGACTCTACTGAGGCAAGGTTTCGAAAGGGAGAACGACTGTGTATTTGAAGATCTTCTTCGACCTGCTGGGTTTATGATGGCATTCCGTGGTGTTCTTCGCTTAGTGGAGCTGGGTCTTTTATATGGGGCAGTTCCGTGCTCCAGCTATGTTTTCATGTCTGCTGGGACGCACCATAGATCGGCTGCTTTCCCCTGGGGCGAGGAGAAGCTCCCTTTCGTTTATGATGGAAACGCTTTGGGCTCCAGGTTCATACTTCTTTGTCTTCTGGCAACAGTTCGGAATGTCAAGTTCATGATTGAGAACCCTCGCTGCACGCACTTGTTTTGGTTGCCCCCTCTGAAGTACCTAATGGCCAAGCCGATCGGAGGGCAATATGCGAATTGGTCCGACACTCAGTGTCGTCAGCAATCACGTGATCGTCTGGTGGTATACTTATACCGGATATTTCTGATCTGGGGGATGGGATTTTGAATTCGGGTTCCTAATAAATTGTCTAGTTAGTAATATAAGTGAGGAGGATTGGTGTGGATTGACAGAACTCTGCTTTGTTCGGGGGGCTTTCGGTTTCTGATTGTGCGGTTAAGTTAATTAGCTCGGGGTTCAGAGGTAAAAAGGTTCTGATATGTATATCTAGGCATATCCCGAGGGTACTGTCTCTCCCCACCGATGCACGCCGAACATCAAGGGCAGCAATTTAATATGATAACATGTATCTAGTCCACAGTAGCAGCAATATAGATATTTGTACCTGTCTGTAGGAGTACTACTTGGACCACCGCTGCCAGTACTACAGCTGCGGCGGCTGCTTCTACCATCGCTGCTACTACCACCTATTACCACCTATTACTAGCTAGTACTACCTACTACTACCTACTACTACCTACTACTACCTACTACTACCTACTACTACTACTACTTCTACTACTACTACTACTACTGCTACTACTACTACTACTACTAATACTACTACTGCTACTACTGCTAGTACTACTACTAGTAGTACTACTAGCTACTACTGCTACTACTACTATACTAGACAAGACGACTAGAACTATTCGTGTTTTACATACTAGGAGGACTGCGACGACGACGAGCACTTCTACGACTACTGAGACTACTGCTACTACGATTAGTAGTAATACTACTATGTACACGTAGTACTACTACTACTAGCTACTGCTACATACTGCTACTGCTACTGCTACTGCTACTGCTACTGCTACTGCTACTGCTACTGCTACTGCTACTACTACTGCTACTACTACTACTACTACTGCTACTGCTACTGCTACTGCTACTGCTACTACTACTACTACTACTACTACTACTACTGCTACTGCTACATTGCTACCTGCTACTACTGCTGCTACAATATCTTGTATGCTACTTGCTTTTCTACTGCCTCTGCTTTCGGAAATAAGCAAGAGTATTGCTGCAGCTGCTGCTCCTGCACCACCTACATATAAGAAAATTGGTACTGCCACTACATCCACAAGAACTAAAACAGCACCAACCAACTCATGCCGACTATGTTCTAAGGTGGATGGGCTCCTATGGCGGCTTATCTGTGAAACCACAGGTGGCCATTGGCACAGCGCCTCTAGCATGCACTTCGGAGTTGCGGAAATGACATGATGGGAAACTAGTGAGTTCGCAGACATGTTCTGGACTCTAGAGCAAGGCCCTGGATGCACCAGTTGCAAATCAAGATGACGCAGCGAAAGCGGGAAGAGCTCAGTCGGAAACAGGCTGCTGCCGGCAAAGAGATTGTCAAAGTTAGGACGGTCAATGGGAAGCGCAAGGTGTGTGGTGGGAAAGACTTGAAATCAACCCAGCAATACCCAAGCAACTTTGGACATCGAGTAGCCAAACTTCATGTGGAGTGGCAGGAATCTTGGGTGCCTTAATTGTAATATAAGGTCTCTAAGTTCATGTTTCTTTTCTGATCCAGTGCAGGTTAAGACCCCGTGCCACGAACAGAAAGCCACCACCCAAAGCCTGGAATTCCTGAAGATCAAATCCGATTGGAAACCCTATATGGCCTAAATCCAGAACTGTGGAACTAGTGAATCCCAAGATCCAGGTGATACCCTAATTAAATTTAAATGTCCTCAACCCCAAAACCCTAAGCCGGCTCTTCCACGCGCAATCTCAGGAAAGCCAGCAGGAGGAGTCGAGCCCCCATCCGATGCTGCTCGGGATCCTGAACAGTGCATGGCAGGACTTGAATTGGGGATCCTGTATGTGCCTTTTTATTAAGGAGTTGGTTCTTTCGGGATGTGTTGTGCATACGACTCGGAGTCGACAATCATGATGAGTTTTGCTACTGCTGCGATCAATCACTCTACAAAATGTTCAGGAGCCACCAGCTGGTCTATGGGATCGAGCTGCCCTCGACACCTTCGTGCCCCTCTTGCAGCAGGCTGCTGCCCAAGGACTCTACAATGCTGACCCCTTCATCCCGCTACAGGTCTCACCCTCACAGCAGGTTTATGAAGCCTACAAGGCCACTCTTTTGGGATCCATGAGCAGTACCAGCTAGGGGCTCCGTGCCTGGGGACTCTAGTCTTACAAGCCTTGGAATCAGCATTGCAGAGCAATCCTATATATTGATCCCACATGTACCTGGAATTTCCCTTGCTCTGTAGAGGTATTGCATTGTTTCCCAAAGAGCATAAACTGATCTCCTGGATGTGCCCTCTACTTGAAGTGATTGGGTTTCCAAGATGACCCGGCCTCTGTGGTCTCTGCTTGTCAGCTCGTGGAACCTCGCAGTGACTTAAATTCGTGCTATGGCTCTACGATGCTGTACGTGTCTAGCAGATCTAGAACAGTTGGGTTGTGGACTTATCCCATGCCTACTGTGCTTGTAGAAGTAACCCGGCACCACACTGCCCAAAAGAGTTATCCCTCCTAACTTTGTACAATCGACAAGCTTTGTTCTAGGATGGTCTAGCTTCTACAAATTAGGTGTAAGCCAATAATTAGATACTTCAAGTCTCATCGTGAGAGGAACCCGTGGCTTGCAGCCCTGACAATGCATACCGAAACTAGCACCCTGAGTGTGTTGTACTTACATATATCTTAATCTTTAATACCAGGTGCAACCCAGATGCTATGTGATGTACGGGCAATTGATAAGGTACTCCGATTGGGACATGTACATGTTGAGCACATGGTGCTGCTACGACAATGCAGGTCTAATTCACAATTCGGCCTTCGTTCCGATCTGGCTGGTTGATTCTCTACTGCTGGCTCATTCATGGGTTTGTTGCATTAAAGAAAGGAATCAGAACTGGAGGGCTTTCAGCGCAAGGGTTTCATATGTCAGGATTGGAGATTACTATGGTTGGCTAGTGTGGCTCTATATGGTCTGTATGTATTTATCCGTATGTGTATAAGTGTTTAAAGGGTGTTGTGAAGGCTTCGAACTTAGGGCCTAGAGGTTTAGAGTTTTTGGAAGGGTTGAGGGTCTGTCCTCGTGGTCCAAACCATCGGGTTAAACGGGAGAGGCCGTAGGAGGGTCATGGGTTCAGGCTTAGGGCATCTGGTGAAGAGTCAGCAGTGGATATTGCATTGGACACCGTATGAAACCATGAAGCTTTGCAGTTGATACGGTTGATGGTCAACTTCCTGCATTACCTATGCAAAGTAGTACTAGAATATTCCATAATTCCTGAGCCTAAGTATGGTCGTTATATATACAAATATTATATATATATATATATATATATATATATATATAGCCATGCAGGATTTTGACCATCGACCGTTCTAGAAGCCCCACCCCGATCCTAAGTTGCGGAGCCCAAGCCCTAAAACCCTAAACCCCAAACCCCTGAAGCCCTAAACCCTACTAAACCTTAATCGTCTTCAATACCCTGGACCGACCCCGGTGCAACACTCGTACAATGTGCAAAGCTGTTATGAAGTAAAGCATGAGAGACTCAAGATATCTTAGTCCCAACATCCCCCTAACTTATTGATATATTATTCGTACCTCCTAGTGTGCTACAAGCGTGATGAAGTGAAGTACGGTGGGCTTAATTTCAAGTGCATGTGGAACACTGTGGCTACATGCCGGACCACCTGAAGTGGTGTGGGATCTCCTTATCATTTACTTGTAATAAGATCTAGACTCTGTAGTACTTGCACTGTATGTCGTACTATATGATTATACAGCATAGCCACTTAAGCATGCTATTAGAGCATAACCTCGGTTGCCCAGCCTGTCATCAGATATCGCCGCACCTGCTCTGGTTTGGGTTCGAGTTGCACCAAGATTATTCAGGTGTCTAGGGTATTGGAAATATTACAAGGATTCGGGTTGGGCCCGGGGTCCTACTAGGGGTCTACAGCTTATAGGGTAAGCTATATAATATAGACATATATGTAGATTCTTTCAAAATATTATGATAATATATATATATATATATATATATATATATATATATATAGGAATCGGAGTGGTGACGGGACTTGTATGCTAGGGCGGAATCTGTTCACGCTTGCAATTTACAGGCCTTTTGCTTTGAACCACAAGAGGCGGGAGCCTTATAAGGTGTCTATATCACATCCGTGTAGGTACAGGTTCCGGGTGAACTGAGGCTGGGTGCGAGGGGGGATGCAACGCGCTGACATGCCGCGAGGAGTTCAAGTGTTCCTCATCTCAGATGTTCAGTGATGCTCATCCACGCAGATGACTGTGACATCCATCGTCGGTGTCCCAACGGCTTGATGCTGAACAGCCGCCTGTTGTCAGTTGAGTAGAAGTACTTGCCATGCGACGCGTCTTTGATGCTCGTGATGTCTGCGCGGATCGCATCTCGCGTCGTGCTGCAGGTGGTCTATCAGCTCCATGTAGTCGGAGACACATGTGGCAGCCAGATTATCATGTTGACACTTAAAGCCAAGCAGCCCTAAGTCGCCCTAAAGACATTCATCCCAAACCACATTCGGGAATTGCCATAATATCCTAATGATACATCGGAACCACTGAAATTCCAACACCAAGAGTGGACACTTAGACCCCTAAGCCCTGAAGCCCTAAAAAGCCTGAAACCCTAAAGCATCATACCCTTAACCCCATATCCCAAACCCGAGACCCCGAAACCCCAATTCTTTTAGACCCTAATAATGCTCTTTCTAGCTGCCAGTGCAGCTGAAGCCACACTCCCGCTGCAACACTTAAGTCTGAAATGTATAAAGGAGACCCCACATCACTTCAAGATCCTGGGAATCCTGTGTTTCCTATCATGGAATCCACACTCCTGATGCAGCAAGCTGGGGAAACCTTATAAGTGTGTGAGAAAGACAACTAGACCTAGGAGTATTGTATTTCCTACGCAAAACCCCATTCCTGATGTCGTGCAATGGCTAGAAAAAAGCAATCCTAGGCAGCAAATTCGTGATAACTAAAGTACATCGACGAGTATGGCAATTCCTAGAGAATCCCTCTATCTAGCCTCGCTGTATTGCCTACCAGCATACAGCAGTCCTAGCACAATCCCCACGCTTGTTGAGGAAACATACCGTTTGCTAGGAGAAACCGAAGGATTCCAGCTAAGATCGGGAATTTGTATTGTAATTCCAAGGAGGTGTAGCTACAATCGTGGATTTCTACTGTAAATGCATGGAAATCTAGCTAAAATCGTGGGTTTCTACTGTCAGTGCCAGGAAATCTAGCTAAATTCACGGATTTCTATGGTCATTCCAGCGAAAACCAGCGAAAACCAAGGAGTTCTATTGTAATTCTGAAGGAATCCAGCTAAAACCGTAGGGGAATCTAGCTAAAATCATCGATTTCTACTGTAATTGCTAAGAAATCCAGCTAAAACCATGCATTTCTATTGTAAATCCAAGCGAATCGACCTGAAACCGTTGGGAATCTAGCTAAAATCGCGGATTTCTACTGTAATTCCTATGAAATCTAGCTACAGTAAAGCTAGCGTTACTTACGCGTTACTTTGCGTTAGTTTGCGTGCTGTGGCCGTGCCTGGAGAGTGCTGGGCGTTACTTTGCCCGTTAGTTTCGTTACTTTGCCTCCGGGGGCTCGCAGGGTACCCTGATTTGAGGCCGGGTATGGGACTTGCTAGAACTTGCTAGGATGGCAATATTTCACACATTTTGGCAGCTATACAGGACAATCCTCAGGATTCCAACAAAATTAGGGTTTCAAGAGGCCTCTTCCAATTCGATCTGGGGCTTGTGACTGCCCCCAGCCATGCCGGAGCATATGCCTGCCGGTGGGAAGACGGCTACAAGCCTGAATTACATGTCATGTGCTTCCTTATACTTAATGTTCACCACCATGTAATCCGAAGTACATGCATGTTGTACCCTGGACTGCATGGAGTGTAGCATGTGGGGCCCATAGAGAGCCTTTTTCGTGTGCTAAAGCCCTGACCTGATTCAAACTAGGCCATATCGTTGTATATAGAAAGCATGGCATATGTATAATTCTTACTGGGATGTACAATACCTTCATACCTTTAGTGAGTTTCCGAGGCTGCATCAGCAGAGGATTCCTTCGATATGGAGAAGGAGATGATGGATGTGACAAAGCGTGTTAGAGAGAGCACCGGTGTTCCGGTGGCCGTGACTCCTGCTTCCAAGAGCCCAGACTTCAAGAGATCCCGGCAGTTTTCTCCCGAGATCGCCGAGGGTGCAGGTGCTGTGCAGACTGTGGTGGGTGCTACGAGCTCCTCTAGAGAGATGGCCTTGGAAGGGCTCCCTCACCCCAAGATGCCCCAGCCTGCAATCACGACACCCTGCAAGGCAATTGTGACAAAGGAGGCCCCTGCTCCTGTGAAGACTCCTTCCCCAGAAAAGCCTATGCAGCTCAGCCCTCGCAACCTGTTGCCGGATCTGATGGGTGTTCAGGCTGCTTCTTGCAAGCAAGTAGATTCAAAGATCCAAAGCCAGTTGTACCACTGCATTGCTTTACAGGATATAGCGGCTGTCATGTCTTGAATCAAGCCAAGGCAGATACGCTGGTGGACCCCGTACTGGCCGAAGCCGAAGCTTGTAGACCGGAGGGACATGTGGCGCAGAGCACAGCAGCAACTGCTGGTGTGGAGCAGGGAAAAGGACCGGAGCAGACGGCAACAGAACCTCGTGTGGAGCAGGGAAAAGGACCGGAGCAGACCACAGCAGAACCTCGTGTGGAGCAGGGAAAAGGACCCGTGGAGCAGACCACAGCAGAACCTCGTGTGGAGCATGGAAAAGGACCCTTGGAGCAGACCGCAGCAGATCCTGGTGTGGAGCATGGAAAAGGACTCGTGGAGCAGACCACAGCAGAACCCCTCGACGACAAGTTCAGAAGCCTGGACAGCATGACGACGTTGAGCTGGGGGCGCAGCCTGTCTCACACCCGTGACCTCGATACCCCTATGAAGCAGAAGATCCCTTTTGAGGAGCTGGTCATGGAGCTCCGAAACCAGCTCTACCGTGCCTTTGCAGATGGTCATGGGCTTTCAAAGGATGATTTTCAGGGGCGGCGAGTTCTTGGTGATGCCGTCATGGACTGGGTGCTGGAGAATGAGACGACTGAAAATCGTGAGATGCACGGGGGCGATGCCCTGTGTGTGCCAGCATCTGAGTGCCTGGAAGGTTGGGCTGCAGTCAAGGATGTGTCGCAGAAGCACGCGGCACTGAACGAGCAGCTGGCAGCAAAAATGGGTCATGCTGACCAGGCCGTGGCAAAGGCCTTGGCGTCTGTTGTCCAGCATGCCGGACAGGCCAACACCATGTCCAGCAGCTCGGCTGTGACCCAAAGAATGGCCGCCTGGAAAAAGTCCCTGCATGACCAGGGCATGAAGGAGATCCAGGTGGTCAAGGAGCAAATGGATGTGTGTGTGCAGCGCCTGGAAAAGGGTGTGGAGCACCTGCTGGCAAAAGCCTCTGAGCTCTATGACAGCGACTGCCCCAAAACCGAGGACGAGCTGGTGCAGCAGATGATGAAGGAGGTTGAGGTTCACATGTCAGCTTTGCAGCTGACTCCTGTGGATCCCAGCTCAGGGGGGGGCACCGGTGAACCCTCGATGGAGGTTGATTCCGCCCCTCGAGAACCATCTGCCCGTGCAGCTGCTCTCCCCAAGGATTGGGTGTTTCAACTACTAATTCCGTTTCGTACCTTCGGGGTTTACCATCAGGGAGGCTAGCCTCTTAATACATGGAAATAATAAGATATGTGTACATGTGTGTGTGTGTGTGCAACATTAAATGCATGTGTCTGCATGTACATGTACATGCGTGAACGTCTCTATGTGATGCAGGAGTCTGTGCAGCCCGAGCCCCGACGTGAACGTGGCATGCTGCCCCCGCCCCCTCCTGATCGTGCCATAGAGCTTCAGCTGGAGATCACGCGCACGGGGCTCCAGCGCCTCGACACCACGACGATGGAGGCCCGCAGTGTTTAGATGGGTACAACTAATATGTACTGTAATAATAGTTATTACAATATATATATATATATATACATAGCAGGCTAACATTATATAGTGAAATTTCATCTTAAGATGAAATTTCACTATATAATGTTAGCCTGCTTTGCACACTCACATGTGTGCATGTGTATGTATGTATCGAATTCTAGAGTGCTGGCAACAGACACCACAAACATATACACACGTAGCTGTGTACATTTATAGTATGATAATGTATTTGCACACACACACACACACCGTGGCCGAGATTGCTGCTGCTAGAACTGTCGACAAGTTGCTATCATGATCAGTGTTGCACACTTGTATGGGCCCTACACCGCAAGACCCTAAACCATAAAACACGTAAAGCCGTAGAACCCTAAACCCCAAACCCCGAAACCCTAAAACCCTTAATCCCTAAAGCCCCAAACCCCTGAAATCCTAAACCCAAAACCCCTAAGACCCCTATAACCCTAAACCCCTAGACCCGAAACCCTAAACAAAGAGCTCGTGGGGGTGGACCACCGGCTTCTTGGACAGCACCATCGGTGCCACCAGAATCCTCTACTCGAGTACTTGTTCTCGTATTGCTGCTATTACTAGTGTACTACTATTTCAACTGCCTGCTATAGTAGTACTTGGACTAGTACGAAGTAGTATGGTACAAGTTCCACTAGATGTGGTGGTACTTCTCATCATTGACCTTGCAAAGTTAATATGTGTGATCACTAACAAGTAGATACTGCAAAACCTTGCTAGTACAGGAAAGCAAGATCAAGGAGATGATGCAGTACGGCCTGCTCCTGCCCCGCAACGACGGCACCTACGAGACACCTGATGAGCGTGATCGAAGACTCAATCACAACCAGCGGATGCGGTTCAACCGGAGTTTCGAAAGTGCCCTTAATGAAATCATGCATGATGATCATGAGCTAAACCTGGATCTAAATGTGGTGCAACCGAATATGCTGGTTTCACACCTGGAACACATCGGCTTTCTGCTATATATATATATATATATATAGTGATCGATGTATAAACACTCTACTTGAAAATAATGTATGGGGTTATGTTGCTATATGTACATCCCATGTAGTCGGACCAATATATACACAACCAAAAACAACTCTACTGTCAACCTGGCCCTTATCCGAATCCAAGGCCCGCTCTGCCCGCAGCCTGTGCTGGATGCCGCCAAGGGCAAGAAGTACAGCTACCTGACGAGAATCATGAGTAAGGCCAGCCTATTATAACAACTAATGAGCTATAATAATTGGGTTTTGAGATCCTAGCTAGTTTTGATGAACCTTCACATCTGAGACCGGGTGGTGATCGCACGCTTGTTTGAAGAGTGGGTCCAGGCAGCGGAGAATTGGGCAGAGTCGTCGATTGTTTTCAATGCTAGCTTGTCGCGCACGTCTCGCAGAAGGGGGAAATACGTCATGCGCACGTTCCGGGACCTGAAGACTTTGTACGGGTCGGCCTCGGCAAAGGCTATCAGGGAACGAAAAAAAGAGTTGGGCTCCGAATGGTGGTGGCCGCATCCGGAAATGGGTGATTCCGAGGACTCATGCATGTACATGTGAGCTTGTACCTCGTAAATATGCATGTGTACACACATGTTAGACATTTAAGTGTCGACTCGAATGTATACATATATATATATATATATATATATATATAGATAGCTTAAGTACAACATGTGTGTGTATGTTATATATATACATATATATATATATATATATATATATATATATTATAAAGCCTGTCGGTGTCTGCACACATGTGTATGTGTGTATATATAGATGTTCTATACCTGGGGAATCTTTACGCCTTTAATAAACGCCGGCGCCGGGCAAAATCGCCTTTTGCCGGCCGTCGGCGGGATTGGGAGCTTGTCGGCGGGACTTCGAATTTGGAGGCGTTTCTTGATTGGTGGCCGGTTGCAGCCCTTTCTGGGCTCTCTTCCGGCTGCCCCTGGCCCTCTCGAGGTGTGCCCAGCTCCCTGCTGCATCTTTCTTCTTGTTTGAGACAGTTGCTTGATCGTGAGAAGCAGGGAACTCGAATTCATCAGCGGTTGGGCTCGAGATCGAGTGATTGTTGGCACAAGAACATCACTTAGAGCAATCCAGAATAAGCTGAAAGCATGGGGGAGCATCTGCCTGTTCCCATGGAGAGCTTTCGTTTGTTGCAGTCAGCAGGACTGACTAGATTTCTCACAAGAGTTGTAGCAATCATGTTCTTTTCTCATGCTGGACCCTGCAAATTTCCAGGACTCCAGGACATGCCCTTGGCATTCTTCCACGAGGTGCAGGGTGTTCTGTGGCCGGAGGCAGATAAGCCACATGCCACTTAAAAGCACAGAGACCCCATTGTGTTAATAGCTTGGAAGAAGAACCTTGAAAGATCCAAATCTTTCCGAGGATATCCTCAGTGCTGCCGAGATCGAGGCGATTGTGACGAACTACAAGGAAGGAGGCTCTGTTCGTGAGCTGGCCAAGCAGTTTTGGCAGGCCCAAGAGAAGATTAGAGCCTCCGAATGCACTTGCAGTTCCAGTCATGTCTCCAGGGGTTCAAGCCGTGCGAGATTTGGAACCATTTCATGTTGCCCAGGACTCCAGGGCGAACCTTTGACACCCGTCAAGGAGAAGGGCCCCAACACGAAGAAACCTCGAGGTCCAAGTGAGCCGTAGATGCTGAACGGGTGCCAACGATGCGAGCCGGGGAAACAAGCCTCGAGCATGAAGCATGATGCATTGCTCCACGCCACTGCTTTTCGCGAGAATTATATTCCCACGATTGGTTCTTTGCCTTCGCAGGCTTTGACTGGCTTTGGCATGGTCCAAAACCGAGCATGTGTGGGGTCTTTCTTTGTCCCTCTGTCTCACCTCTTCCTCCCTCCCTCCCTCCCTCTCTCTCACTCTCTCTCTCTCTGATATATCTGTCTGAAACTAGTCCTCTCAGGCCCGGCGACCCTTCGGCGGATGGCTTCGGTGGCTCGAAGGAGATGGACGAGGCCAGCAAATCCGGAACTTCTTGAATCCTTAGCCCTGAAACCCACGCTCCAAAATCTACGTTTTGTGGCAGGGCTTCATTTGCAGCTGCCCTCTGGGTGCCCGTGTGCCCCTCACTTGTTGCAATCTTTGGCTTAGCAAATCAAAGCAACCAAGCGATTCTTGCAGGTATTTTGGTGGAGCCAACTGGACGAGCCTGAGGCCTGCAGAACCTTCGCACAGCCTCCCTTATAGTCAGTGACTTGCTGCAGGTGATGTGTGGTTGGCTGACAAGCCTGGATCCGGTGCCCCTTGTGTCCGAGCTGTGTCTTCATTGCTTCAGTTGTATGCATGGCATGAAAACTCTTGGGTGCTCTGAAGCTTTTGGCCGGATCTAGAGGAGCCCCCAGATGGACTTTAGCTGATTATAGCTGCTTTAGCTTCCAAGCAGTACCCTCAGTACCCTAATTATTGCCCTAATTCCAATCGTTGTACTTCTACTCTAATTTCAACTGCTGTACTTCTTGCACAACTGACTTCGAGCGCTTTTTCTCAGCCACACTGAACCATGGCTTTGGTTGCGGTAGAAGAACCGCAGACGCCGCCTCGCAGAGTGGCGGTCAGGCCCAGAAGGGATGTTGATTTATCAGGCCTTTGGGAGGCCTGGGAAGAAAACCGTGGGATCCGCAAGCTTTCCAGGAAGAAGGGAAGTTTGTTGGAGTGGGAGAATCCTTCCAAGGTCGGAAAAATCAATAAGAGGTCTCTCATGCTGAACCACAAAGTTCTCCTGGCTTTGATAGAAGTGTACTGTCCTAACAACGAGTCGCAGAAGACCGTGCCTGTCCAGAACCTGAAGGAGCAAGCTACTTGGTTTACATCCAAGCCGTATGCTCTATTTCAGTTCATATCAGTGCACGATTCATTATACTGTTCTTAGATATTCTTCGTGGCAGCCATCAGGTTACACGATACTTTGAGGAGATCGAGGTCACCCCTAAGCCCGGCATGATCCATTGCACCAGTCACAGCTTGAAGATGTTCATGAGTTACATCAATCGGCGACACGACGGGTCCAAGAGGAAGGCCGCTTTGCTTATGTTGTGATTCTTAGCTTTGAGGGTGTTGTTGGGTTGCAGACTGAATACATGGAACCCAACCATCATTCGAGGATCATCGCCTCAAGGCCATCTTCGCTGCAGTCGCCAAGTATTGGCCGCCCAAGGTTCGCAGCCGCCGGTCCTTGGCTGTTGCAGATGAGGAGCAGGAAGGTGAGGAAGAGGAGGAAGGAGAGGAACAGGAGGAAGGTGAGGAACAGCAGGAAGGCGAGGAGCAGGAAGAGGAGGAAGACACTTTGACAGAGCCAGAGGACGAGGATGGACAGCCTTGCGAGGTTGATGACTACCTCGCTCAGAGCATGGGCCTGGTTTCTGGATCCCCCCAGCCACCTTCGGCATACGTGGGGACAGTAGCCTACGAGCTAGATGCTGATACGGCACGGGTTGTGCCTTACGAGGCAGGAGTTCCGGCTGAAGGCATCGATCTCGTTAGAGAGCTGGCCGAACTGGAGCATCTCGCTTCACATGATGACTTAGCAGTCTAGTTTCAGCTCTTGTCCGACAGTATAAAGCTGAGCAGCCGAGGCAGCGGATTGCTCATCGACGAGCAGCTCTGTTTGGGCAGCGAACCATCGAAGCTTGGAACAGATCCTCAGCTCAATCGTGTTCCCACCCCAAAGCTCTCAGCTCAATCGTGTTCCCACCCCAAAGCTCGAGGACTGTAGGTCTTTGTCACACGAATCAGGTATGTGGTCTATGGCTGTAGGTCAGGGCTTCAGCGAATTGTTCAGCTTGCACATCACGGGTCTATGGTTTGAAGATTCTGGTTAGGGCCAGCTTGGGCTAGCTCCAGGACCTTAGCTCGTTCGAGCTCGCTTCGGGTGTAAGGTGTTCGGGCTTTTGGGCTTTAGGGTTCTGGGCTCTAAGTGGCAAATATATTGGCGATTGCTGGTGTAGGGTATTGGGCTTTACTGCTTTCTTGCTCTTGGGCTTTAGGGTTCCCGGGTCTTAGTGGCAATTAGCGGGGATTGCTGGTGTGAGGTGCTAGGGCTGCTAGGGGTTTTGGGCTTTAGTGTTCGTGGGTCTTAATGGCAATTATTGGGGATTGCTGGTGGAAGCTGTTCGGGCTTTGGGCTTTAGGGTTCTGGGGTCTTAAAGGCAATTATTGGGGGTTGTTGGTGGAAGCTGTTCGGGCTTTGGGCTTTAGGGTTCTCAGGTCCTAATGGCAATTATTGGGGATTGTCTGTGGAAGCTGTTCGGGCTCTGGGCTTTAGGGTTCTCGGGTCCTAGTGGCAACTATTGGGGATTGTCTGTGGAAGCTGTTCGGGCTTTGGGCTTTGGGCTTCTCGGGTCTTACCGGTAATTATAAGTGGATTGCTGTCGGCTTTGGGAAACTTCGCAGCCAGCAGAAATAATCCTACAAAGCAATCCACACGAAGCCTTCAATTCAATAGCGACCACATCCTATTTCACACCCCAGCCAATGCAGCCCAGGTGTGAAGCACATGGACACCCAGCAGACCATCGTTGCAGACGGAGACGTCCTGAATGAGGAGTTGTTTCAGGAGCTTGAAGCATTCGAAGCGGGTGAAGCTTGCTTTATTCGACGAGGTGCTTGCAGTAACCTAGCTCTTGTGGAGCAGGAAAGCTCATGCTCGAAAGAAGGGGCCTCTCGCTCAGTACCCGTGGCCACGCCGGCAAGAGCTGCAGCTTCCGAGATCCCACAAGTTGCCCCGACAGAGGAAGCTTCCGAGCTCCCACAAGTTGCCCCGATAGACGAAGCTTCCCAGGTCCCACAAGTTGCCCCGCCAAACAAAGCTTCCGACATCACCGTTCCCCGGACAGACGAAGCTTCCCAGGTCCCACAAGTTGCCACGCCAGACAAAGCTTCCGAAATCACCGTTGCCAGGACAGACGAAGCTTCCCAGGTCCCACAAGTTGCCCCGGCAGACAAAGCATCCGAGGTCCCACAAGTTGCCCCGATAGACGAAGCTTCCGAAATCCCCGATGCCCAGAAGAACCAAGCTTCCGAGGCCCCACCCCAGAGCCCAACACCTGAGTCATGCCCAGAGTCGGTCTCGCTGGAAGTCGCCAGTGACAGCGGCAAATCATCTCCTGATCTGTTGTCTTTGAAGGCTGGGCATTCTACTTCTTTTTAAGGTTTCTCTTCGGGTTTGGATCGCACGAAGCCACTAAATATGAACCACCAAAAGCCCAAACTTCAGATTCCCGAAAACTCTACAGCCGAGAAATCCAGCAGGGTACTGTGTCTTGGGAGCTGTGTTAAAGATCTAGGTTTCGGATCTGTTATGTAACCCAAGGTTTTGATACAGTAGCACAGGGTTTCTGGGTTTGGGGTACAAGCGGCTTTTGCTCTTGGGCAATCTAACTACTCATACATTTGGGACCAGGGCTCTTTAACTCCCGATACAGCCTTAAAACCCCCGGGCTCAAACCCCATCATAAACCGAAGCCCTCAACACACGAGTCACCAGAGACGCCTAGCAAACCCAGAGTTCTAGGTGAACAGTGCACGATTGGTATCAAGGGCCTGGGTTTAGGGTTTAGGGTTTAGGGCCTTTACTAATCCTTAAGCCCTAAGCCCCTAAATTGCCGAAACCCGATGAACCCCAAAAGGTGCAGACGAGACGGCGGGCTCAGATGGCAGAGAGGGAGAACCAGATGCCGAATCCCGATGAGGATGAGGAGGAGGACGACGAAGTTGTGAAGAAGAAGCCTGCACGCAAGGGCACGATGAAGAGGCCTGCAGCTGCAGGCAAACGAGGTTGGCCGAAGGGCAAGGCGAAATCCAAACCGACCAAGGTTCCGCCTCAGGAGGACGAGGAGCCGTGTGGTGATGAGCCAGACAAGAGCGAACCGAAGTCGAAAGCCAAAGCGAAAGCTCGGGCGAAGCCGTCTGGTGATGAGCCGGGCGAGAGCGAACCGAAGCCGAAAGCCAAAGCGAAAGCTCGGGCTAAGCAGTGTGATGATGAGCCGGGCAACAGCGAACCGAAGCCGAAAGCCAAGGCGAAAGCTCGGGCTAAGCCGTCTGAGGATGGGCCGGGCGAGAGCGAACCGAAGCCGAAAGCCAAAGCCAAAGCTCGGGGGAAGCCGTCTGGTGATGAGGCAGACAAGATCGAACCGAAGCCGAAAGCCAAAGCGAAAGCTCGGGCTAAGCAGTGTGATGATGAGAAGCCAAGCAAGAAGTGCAAGGGAGCCGCAGCCGCAGAGGAACCCATGGCTGGGGGTCGCAAGCGGAAGGCAGAGGGAGACCAGCCGGTTGCCAGAAGTTTTGCACGCCGGAACCCGCCACAGGGCGACTCGTTGATCCTGTGGACAGCCATCCGCGATTCCTTCTATGAGGTTGTGCGACCTTTTGTGAAAGCTCCGACTAAGTACGAGGAGTGCCGAGTGAAAGTCTCGTTCATCTCATTCCCTCAAAAACCCCAAACCCCATACACCTAACCCTAAGACCCTACTTGGAGGGGCCGGGGACTTAGTAAGTAAGGCTGTAAGTAGGGTTATAATTGGGCTAACTCCATTTAGGGTACTTATAACTTTACTTATAACCTACTTACTAAGTCCCCTGCCCCTCCAAGTAAACTATTGATCAAAGACCGACAACCCCAAAGAAATAAACTCCTAAAGCCCCAAATCTCCTAGGCTCAGGCCCTAAGCCTTAAAACCCCATACCCTGAAAACCTAAATAAAGCCCTCCGAACCTAGTCCGAAAGCCCACAACTCCAAAGCCTCCAGACCTAAACCCACTTATGTTGCTCTTGCAGGATCTCTACTGGAAGCAGTGCAAGCCGAAGCTGCTCGAGCTGGAGAACACCGACGACTACGTGCAGGTTGCCAAGGAAACGGCTGCCGACTTTCTGAAGAATCTGGAGTAAAGTTCCCTGTCTAGAAGTAGTTGCATTGTCCAGTTTGTGAAATATAATAAATATGATATAGTACGACACTACATCCGAGGCTCCATGGTATGATCCGGCGACCAGCTTGACAAGCTTAGTTTCCTGGCCTACAATATACTCGAGTTCGCTGAATCTCAGCCATGGCATTTCATTCGAGGCTCCGTGGCATGATCCGACGGCCTGCTTGACGAGCTTAGCCGCCTGGTCTTTATAACCCTGCTTGCCAATTTCAGCCATGACACTGTATCCGAGGCTCCGTGGTATGATCCGACGGCCAGCTTGATCCATGATCCTGAGTCAATCGACTCGGGCCACGTTTTCTCTACCGTTCCTGTGCTGCTCTCTGGGATCTACTAGGGGTCCAATGACGGGTGTCTGCTTTCCAGGGGCGAGTGTCGGCTTTGCAAATACTAAGCAACTTGTTACGTGAGGTCACAAGCCAGAGTTGTGGCTGTTGGGTCGCCTCGCACTGCCCTTTAGAGGAAGCATGAGTCATGACGAGAGATGCAGCTACTCGTGAAAGCAGCGAAAAAACTGTACTACTCTGTAGGAGTAGCAAGTGCACAGATGGTTCCTGGCAGCCAAAATTCCCCACGCTGGCAGGTACATATCTCCAGATGACGACCTGCTGGGCTTTCCAGCAGTGTGGTCTCGCCGAAGAGAGTCCGCCGCCACGCTTTTCCTGGGTTCGAGTGAGGAAGCTTCGTTGGTTGTTTGTTCAGGTTCCGGGGTTCCGGGGGCTTATGCTTCAGTCTATGGGCAGGCTTGGGTTTGGTCTTAGTTATGGTAGAAGCCAGAAAGTTGGAACATTAGTATCCTCATGCCCCTAAAGTAAAGTATACGGGATCCTAGCACAAATCCTCCTAAATCCATGTTCTAACTTTCTGGCTTCTACTGTAGCTGAACCCGAAACCCTAAACCGTAAACCTTAAACCCTTGATGCCTAGAGTCCTGACAAAGAGCCACGAAGAAGGCCGAGACAACAAACCCCAGCAGCTGCAGAAATTGAGGGTTGGGTGTGTGCTCCTAGATCTAGTGCATACAGCATACAGGCACTCCAGCCTAATGTCATCGTAGAAGTCGGCTCTGTAATTTCTACGTAGGATTTAGGTTTTACTGCTTAGGCTTCTTTTGTATCCCATTGCAAGGGCCGAGGGTGCTGTTTGCCTTTGGGGCCAGGTTTTGTCTTCGGCATAGCTTATGTTATATTCTAGGGCTCGGGTCTATGTACTCCACAATCTGTAGTCGTTCGGAAGAGCCTGGGGTGCTCTTTGCATTTGGCCAGGTTTTGTCTTCTGACCAAGAAAGCATAGCTTCATATTCTAGGGTTCGGGTCTACTTAAGCCCAAACCCCTCAGAAAACACATACCTACCATGGTTCAGCCCTATAACAACCCCCTGGCCGCAAGAATGCTTCAAAGCAAACCCCCTCTCCCGGGCCGGGAGAGGGGGTTTGCTTTGAGTCATTCTTGCCCCGCATCAGCCCCGTAACCGTAACCCCCAAACGCTACGCCCTCAACAACCTCTAGCCCTTTAGAGGACGACACCCCACGGTTCGGTTGTCCCTAATTCACCTTCCCTTGCTTGTTTCCAAGGCAATGGTCTTTCCAGGAACAAGGGTTGTTTTTCAGAGATTGCTGGTTTCGATGCTTTGGTTCAAAAGGTAACTTCGGAACCCCAGCCCCAAAGCCTAAGGTCTTAAACCTTGTCGTGCCACAACCCTGAAACACTCTTTCCTCCCCAATACTACTGAAATTCCACAGATGCTTGCCAGGCCAATGAGTGTCGTCTGATTTCCGAACACCCCTCCCTAAACCCTAAGACCTTTAAGCTTAGGCAAGGGGCTTACCAACCCAGCTTTTACATAACCGCAACCTGAGAAAACCTCTAAACCCTAAACCCTGAAATAAGAAGTTACCCTCCCAAATAAGAGAAGCCTTGCAACTAGATGGTCCTGAGTGCTGAAAGAGGCTCGTGCCCAAGGCAGCCTACAGTATATGTCGTCGCAGAGATAGGTAAGCCCTTACCCCTCATACTGTCCGCCCAATCTCTTGAATCTGCAAGTCTGGCTCTAAAGCTGCCACGCTGTGCCTGCCAGATCCAAGGACAAGTGTTCGATAACCACATAAGCAGGTTGCCATTCGATTCGGGTTTGGCCACAGGTGGCAGGTAGGGTAATCCAGGATCGCAGTTTAGATGCAATCGTGTGAGATGCCAAATACTATGTTCCCGACATCCAATGGAAATCCTGCTCGACGACTCTGCTGCCAAGAAGGCTGTACACGAATGGCTGTGGAACCTCATGTGTTCTGCTGTGCTGGCTGTCGAAAGAGCAAACGACATAGCAAGAAATGCTCGAGGGTCAATGCCGATATAGTTGCTCAGCTACCTGTGCAGGATTGCATGACCTGTGCTCGCAAGGTATTCCCTCCACATATCCACTGCTGCTCAATCTGCAAAGACATGCCGGGATATCACAAGTCCAGCTGTTTGTCAAGGGCAGAGGCTGCTGGTCGCAAGTTTCTGGATGAGCTGGATTGATTGGCTGTGGCTGTGCTAAAAGAGAAACGGCGTTGCTACTGCACAAGTCCATCCTGTAAAGCAGGGCGAGAGGGAGGGAGTAACACGAGGGAAAGAGGGGAAGGAGAGAGGGAAGACAGGGAGAGAGGGACAGAGGCAGACAAGGGCCAGAGAAGGGAGTAGAGGTGTGGTTTGGCTGGTATTGTCGGGGCTTGTTGTTGCTTTTGAGGTATTCGGGGGGTTGTGATGGGGCTGCTACTGGTTTTGGGGGCTTTTAGAGGTCCGGGAAAGCTTTTGGCCTCAGGGATTGCCGGCGGGAATAGCCGGGATTCACGCGGGATTGGCCGGGATTCCGGCGGGATTACGCGGGACACCCTCTGCAGCCTCTGCACACATCATGGAGCACCAGCTGTGACTCATTTTTCCCACAGGTTTGGCCCTAGAAAGGGAAGAGTTTAGCCGCAGCCCCGAGCCATGGATGATGATAAACAAATGCAAGCCCTCCTGGCCCAAAGGGAAGCCCTCTTGGTGCCCTGATTGATTGAGTCGACAGCCACTCTGGTTGTTACCCGCCTCTTTGAATCCCATTACATCCGAGGCTCGCATGAAGGCCGAGGGTGTGGAGCCAGCAGCCGCCAAGGAGCAGCGATAGCAGCAACAGTGTGTCCTGATGAGTGCAGTTTTGTCGGTAGTTCTTAGCTACTAAACCTGGAGGCTCCGTATCGTGGGGCTTCCTGGCACTCCTCGCAAACGGGTTCGCAAGTTTCGAGCCCCCCAGCAGTGGCTTCGCCAGAAAGCAGCACCCAGAAGATCCCGGAAACCCTGCTTGCCGAGACACCCCAGACCTTGGAGATGGAGCGGCAACAGCAAGTTGGGGACAAGGAGAGCACCCAGACCGCCTCCCCGAAGCAAGCATCCGCAGCCGAAGCCCAGAGCCACGCCGAAGCGAATGGTGCAGAGCAAACAGCCCTAAGCGATGCCAAGGGACCCCAGATCAAACCACAAGCTCCAGCCGAGCCCGAGACCCAGAGCCACGCCGAAGCGAGTGGTGCAGAGCAAACAGCCCCAACCGATGCCAAGGGACCCCAGATCGAACCACAAGCTCCAGCCGAGCCCGAGACCCAGACCCAAGCCGAAGCGGGTGGTGCAAAGCAAACAGCCCCAACCAAAGCGAAACCGCAGCCGAAACAGCTCCCTCTCTCCAGCAAGGCCCCGCCTGCTAAGCCCAGGATGCCCAAGGAACAGGACGATGAGTATGACCCCGGACAAGAGTCCGTTCCTCCACCCCCACAGGTGAGCAAACAGACCCTCATGAAAAGGCTGGCACGCCTGTGTGCACCCAGGGAGGATGGCACATACAAAATCCCTATGGATGTCATCGACACCTACCGGAACCTCGGCACTCGTGGTGAAGTCTACCGCAGCTTCGAGAAATGTGGATGCGACCCCGCTTCACTGCCTCGCTTAAAATGTAAGTCGTACTTATGTTTCGTGTGTAGCCGAGCCAGGTGCTATTCTCGAAGCGAATCAACCGCAAGTACGAAGAGATCAACGAAAAAACAGTGGAAACGGAGTATGAGTTCCTAACAGAGCAGGAGATGGAAGACAAGGGATGGAGTGAGTGACTGAGATGAAACACAATAGAAAAGCTGTGTCTTCATGCATGCTCACGTGGCACACTGTTCCAGCCATTCTCCAATGTCCTCAGCCCAGGAAAAAGATCAAAGGTGCCAAGAGGAGCTGTGAGAAACGCCCCGGCTGGAAGAGGAGATATTGTACTTGTTCCCAATGCACACTACACATAATCATTAGTTTTAGTTTCTCTGATCCTGGTCGTTTCGCACAGGAAATCCGAGTACTGTGATGAGTGGATGTACTGGGTGGCTGTGCGAGTGAAGGGGACCAACAAGTGCCCTGGTTCAAGATTATGCTCGAATATCGAATGATGCTGATAGCAACGGCCCCTAGCCCCACTTGGCAATCCTTCGTCCTTCAGGAAGACCAAACGCCACACGGTGGCAGAGATCTTGGAGGGCGACGACGGCGAGGCGCCGATGGAGGATCCTGAGTCGGCCATGGACGACTACCCGTTCAATCTCGAGGGTGACGGGGACAAGGAGAAAGAAGGACCGGGATCTTCTCAGTTTGCTAGTCTGCATTAGGACCAACTAAACTAACTGATGTTATTCAGCACCCTAACCCCACCCTAAAGGTTTAATTAGTAGGTACTTACTTACGACCCCCACCACTAAAGTTAGAGCTACCACTACCACTAGCAACACCACCATGACCACTAGCTGCTGCTACTAGTACGTCGACTAACACCACTACCGCCGCTGCCTGCTGCTGCCATACTACTACTACTCCTACTCCTACTCCTACTCCTACTCCTACTCCTACTCCTACTCCTACTCCTACTCCTACTCCTACTACTACTACTACTACTACTACTACTACTACTACTACTACTACTACTACTACTACTACTACTACTACTAGCCTGGAAGGAAGGACACAAAAGAGCACTCTGATCACCTTTAATCGAACACACACCTCAACGTGCTGAGTGTCCTTTCAACCGGCTACTACTACTACTACTACTACTACTACTACTACTACTACTACTACTACTACTACTACTACTACTACTACTACTACTACTACTACTACTACTACTACTACTACTACTACCACCACTACTACTACTACTACTACTACTACTACTACTACTACTACTACTACTACTACTACTACTACTACTACTACTACTACTACTACTACTACTACTACTACTACTACTACTACTACTACTACTACTACTACTACTACTACTACTACTACTACTACTACTACTACTACTACTACTACTACTACTACTACTACTACTCCTGCTGCTGCTGCTACTACTACTGCTACTACTAATACTAATACCAATAACAGTAATAGTATAATACCATTAGCAATACTAATGCCAGTACGACGAGACTTGAAGCACTCGTGCTGCTTTTCAAGCTCACCGGTCGAGCTGTGGTTACCAGGGTCTAGGGGTCTAGGATGGTTTAGGTTTGGGGTTGAGGATTTCCGGTTTGGGCTTTGGGGTTTAGGGCTGTCGAGCTGTAGCTTTGGCTCTTATTTATTTAGGGATCGGGTTTACTTTTCAGTCGTCGCAATGCCAGCTCGAAAGTTATACAAAGAGGAAGCCCAAACTTTAACCCTAAGCCCTATGCCCCACACCCTTAAATGCCTAATCGAAAACCCTTCCCGCAAAACCCCAATCGTATGTTTCGATCTGCACCGAGCCAAACTCTGCATTTCTCTTGCCATAACGAGTACGGCTTGAAGGACTGGGTTGGAAGATTAAGTCGGGGGTTTCGGGATGAATTTTGCTGTTGCCACGCAGGATTATGTTCCAGACCCGAGATTGGGGGTTCAATGGTCCAGCCACGAAAAGCTTCCCGGTCCCAGAATTCCGATCCTTTACAAGCCCCAAACAGGCTCCGCAAAACCCAATTAGAAAGTATCCTAAACTCCCAAACCCAAGACCTCTAAACCCTAAACCGGGCTTTAAACCCAGACACTAATCCTAGGAAAAAACAAACTCCTAAACCCCAACCCCCTAAACCCTACACCGGGCTTTGAACCCAGACACTAATCCTAACACTAATCCTAATTGCCCTGGCCCCTAAAACCCCGCTTGCAGCCAAGAGGTGATGGGGAATCCAGCGGCGAGAGCAGCGACGACGGCGAGGAAGCAGGTCGCATCTTGAAGAAGCTTAACTTTCCCGAAGTGGGAAAGAAGCCTCAGGATTCGTGCATGGCTGTTGCGAGTTGCTTGCAAAAGAGACTTCAGAAGCTGCAGCCTGTGATGGACAAGCTTGAAGCTGTGCCGAAGCTGACGGACTCGCAATCGAAGAACCTCGCCTGATTAGTTTTTATCCTGTGCGACTGTATCGTTCCCCTGCTTTTGCCAACAATCCTAAGGTACAAAGCCTCTGTCAAGACCGTGACGGACAAGCTGGCCGAGCTGGAGGATGCTTTGAGTACCATCTACAGCACTGGGATTGCGGTTGGATTCTCGAAAGAGAGCCTCGTCTCATATCATTTATATGCTGCTCATGAAGAGGTAGCTTCCGGGTAGGTTGTTTGGATGCAATCTCACCAGTAATCCTGCCAAGGGACCAGAAGAAGCTGCGAGGGCATTTCCAGGCGGCCAAGACCAGGCAACTCGGTGTGTAGTCAGAGGGTGTCGTAGTTCTGGTCAAATAGTTTCTACGGGTAGCCCTGCTAAGGTGTGTGGAGGCCGAGCTGGTCTTTGAACGATCGAAGAACTTGAAGCCGCTTGTCCTACATCTCAAACCACTAAACCCCTAAACACCCAAGCCCTAAACCCCAAAACCCCATTGCCTAAGTTCGAAGCCCTAAGCCCTAAACCCCTAAAGTACTAAGCCCTAAACCCCAAAGCCCCATCGCCTAAGTTCGAAGCCCTAAGCCCTAAACCCCTACAGTACTAAGCCCTAAACCCCTGAACCCCTAAGCCCTAAAACCCCAAGCCCTAATCCCCTCAGTTCTAAACCCCTGAACTCCTAAGCCCCAAACCCCTTGATTGCTGATTGTCCGAGTGTGAGCGCCGAAACCCCTAAAGCCATGAACCCTAAATCCCAGACACCCGCAAGCCTTACACACCCAAGCCCGAAACCCCTGAACCCCTAACACCAAACCTGGCTTAGTCCTTCACCACAAAGCCACCTGTTGCATCGCAAATGCATTATGTTCGGTCCAGCTATCCTTGTTCCAAGCTAAGGTTCCCCGGGCAAGCCGAAGCCAAGGGCAAGCAGGAGGCAAAGCCGAAAGCCAAAACCAAGGCTGCTCCGAAGGCCAAAACGGCTGGCAAGAGAGGCTCGCAGGACCCAGATGAGGAGGAGGAGAAGCCGGCTAAAAAAACTAAGAAGTAGATGCTTAAAGCATAGGCCACCAGCTCGGCATGCAGTGACATGTGATAATGCTTCAGCTTGCAAAGAGTAGTTGGACAGAACTGCTGAGCTGTTTTGCTTGCTGGCAGCAGTGGCTTGGAATAGCTGCTGGACCGGCCGACAGCTTCCGGAGTGGAGCCCAAAAGATTGCACCCTGCTTGAAGCCTAAGAGCCCAGAACCCTAAACCCAGAACCCCAGCCGACCCAGAAAGCTACGCCGAAAAATCCAAACCCAAACCTCTAATACTCATTGTACGAGTCCACCCAAAGTCAAAGCTCAGAGCCCTAAAGCCGAAACCCCAGCCGACCCGGAAAACTACGCCAACGAATCCAAGCCCAAAGCTCGAATATCTAGGGTACGAGCCCCGCAAAAGTCAAAGCTCACAACCCTAAACCCCAAACCCCAGCCGACCCTGAAGAGTACGCCGAAGAATCCAAGCCCAAACCTCGAATATCTAGTGTACGAGCCCCGCAAGAAGTCGAAGCTCGCAACCCTAAACCCTAAACCCCACCCGACCCTGAAGAGTACGCCAAAGAATCCAAAGTCGAAGCTCCGAATAATCTAGTGTGCGAGCCACCCAAAGTCTGACAGCTAGAAGCCCCTGGCAGTGTGTAGTATCCCTCTGCATGTAAGAACAGCATCGATACTTATCCCCTCCGCTCAAGCCAAGCCAGGAATCTTTATTCCCGAACAGAAATCTTAATCCTTCTCACGCCAGGTTCCTCGGAGGAAGACACGTTCGGGCGAGTCGCACAGTATGCTGAAATGCTCGGGGATGGAGTCGGGGTCCTCGGAAGGTGGTTTGGGGGTACAGGTTTTAGGAAAGTCTTACTTCTTAGTACAGGCTATTTGCACTTATTGGAGTCTTTCAAGCTTCGCTTATCCTGAAGATGATGGTTGAAAGGTTAGGCTTGGGTGCTCTACGCCCAATCACAGGCATGTCAATACCAATCAAGACGACAGGCCTTCAAGTCCCAAAACCTAAGTCCTAAAACCCTAGGGGAATGAAACCTAAGTCCGAAGAAGAACCCCCGAGGCCTAAAGACAACGATTTCTCCAAGGATGTTTCTAGATCTTGTTCTCCATTCAGCCAAAGACAACAAGCCCGAACTTTTCAGAAGCAAGCACCATAAGATTCCTTTTTGTATGCATATAATATTACAGCCTGGACGATAGACTTTCAGGTCCAAAACCCCAAGCCCTAAACTCCTAAACCCTAGGGGAATGAAACCCGTGCCCAAAGCCTCAATACGAAAAAGCCATGAGGCCTAGAGTCAATGATTTCTCCAATGATATATACTTCTACACCTTATTCTCCATTCAGTATTCTGTGAAAGACAAGAAGCCCGAACTTCGATAAGCAAGCACCATTACCTCCCCAAACCCACGCCTCTGCCCAAACCTTATTCCCGCAAACCAGAACACCTAAATCCTCAGCCATCTGGTCCTTGCTTTCCAAAGAGCTTGTGTTGGTGTGTGTGTGTGTGTGGATTGGGTACTGCCTCCTTCAGTAGCAGTAGAATTATGTATATAATACATATATTATGTAATAATATTAATCTATAGTTAGCATCTTCATGGTAGCCCTACTATGGACTGTTACTGTATGGGGGCAGTACCTAATCTGCTGAGCCCGGGGCCTAAACTGCTAGGAAGCCTTTTGAGGTCTCAGGATCCCGAGCCCAAAGCAAGCCGCACCTAAGGAACCGAGCCTCCTTCGAGTCTTAAAGGCAGCCCAAATGCTTTTGAAAACCCGAACTGTTGTTTCAACCCTTGCTTGGCCTATGTCCGATTCGACAAGCAAGTCTCCATATCTAAACCTCCAAACCCAAATCGTTAAGAATCTAGGGCTTCGTGCCAGACCCAAGTCTTTAAGATTGTAGGGTGTAGGGCCAGACTCAAGGTTTTAAAGGAAACCCGGTATGATAACAAACCCTAAGTACTAAGCCCGCACGAGCAGAGCCACGAATCCTACTTGTAAAGCGAGTCGTCACCGAAAGCTAGTTCGCCGAGGCCACTGCCAAGGACACCAAGCGGATGGTGCGACAGCTGCAGAATCCGGGCGAGTCGGAGGCAAAAAGGCGAGAGGCACCGAACGAGGAGAGAGATTGCCACAGGCTTTTTAAACACTGGGGTTTATCTTTGCCGGTGCCTGTATCCGAAAAGACCTTCGCACTGGACGACAACGGGACAGCTGATACTGCATACATACGAGTGCAAGACTGGCTGCAGTATCTCTTGAAACGAAATCGTTCATTGCTCGCTGGGGGCAACGAGTCTTTGGAGTTCCAGCTGGAGGCCTACTGGATGGCTTACAGACAGACTCACAGCACCCATCCGGTGTTCGAGCGAGGGCTGGACCTCGGAACCACGATTCCGTTGGCTTTTTACTCAGATGAAGGCAAGGGCCCGAAGCGAGGCAACTTCGTGGTGGCCTCCATCGAATCGCCGATAGGTTTATGGGACGTAGCCGAGGACTTTACTTGCACTTGCAAAGAAGATGTGCGGAAGGCTCCGCAGCAGTTTGTTCCGGGCCAGCAAGCAGACGGCCCGTACTCGCCGATGGAGGAGGCCGCCCTGAAGCAAAGCCATACAAATAAAGGTCACTCCTACCTGACCAGACATGTGCTTTTCGGCCTCCCAGACTGGGTCTACAAACACCATCCAGCGGTTTTGGAACAGTTGACCCAGCAGGTCGCTGACGAGCTCACCAAGCTTTTTTCTTCGGGCCTGGAGGTTGGTGGCAAGGTTTACACGGCCTGCCTTGTTGGGATCAAGGGCGATATGAAACAAATCGCTGAAAAAATAGCTTATCTCAACAGATACTATGCTCGCTTGGGCCCTGTGAACTACAACGGTGTCTGTGCACACTGCATGGCGGGTACAAGTGCGGCTATTCCTTTTGATGAGCTGGCTCACGAGCCATCCTGGGCTTCGACACTTTTCCAGCAGCGACCTTGGGACTCGACACCTGCTATGTGCACTGTCCCTCACGACAGCGATGCACCGGAAAGAGTTCTGAAATATGACATGTTCCATCTTTTCAAAGTTGGGCTTGGGCGAGATATTTGTGGCTCCCTGGTTTTGTTGGCTCGCCTTGGATATTACGATGATCCGAGTGGCAGCGATGATACAAATATCAAGTCGAGGCTCAACCGCTGCTTCTCCCACTTCAAACTATGGCGACTGGCATCCCACAAGACCGCAGCTTTGCGATACTTTTCGAAGTCGTTGTTCAATCTGAAACGGTTGAGCGACTTCGCTTGGACGAACTCCAAGGGTTCGGATACCATGCTCTTGTTGGAATATCTCAGCTTCTATGTGACGATCTTGCTGAGAAAACCCAACTTGCCTGCCGCACATGTTGTTTTGTTTCGTGTGCTGAAGAAGACGATCCTGGAGTCGCAGAAGGCCTTCACTTTGATGTACAAACATGGTTTGTGGCTGAGGAGGGCATGTGCCCAAAATCTCTATTTGAGGTTGATGTCCGTACTGTCGGGCTACCAGCATCTGGCTGCACATGCGGTGACGATGCAGATGTCTTTCTTTGCCTTGAAACCCAAATTCCACGGCATCCACCATGTGGCATATGAGATCCGACAAGCATTGCTGACCAATGCAAAGCTCATCCCGAACCCCATCATGTGGGGGTGTGAGCAAGGAGAGGACCTTATCGGTCGAGTCTGTTCCCTATCGACCAAAGTTGCTGTGAAAACAATCAGCAAACGGGTGCTGCAGAGACACTTCCTGAAGAAAGCTGCTCTTATTAGGAGGCACCGACAGAGCCGGTCCAAGCAGAATCTGCGGCTCTGACGTGTTCCACGGGCTCTGGCTCTACGTATACCAGTCCCTAAATATAGTATAACCTAATCAGGTTTAGGGTGTAAGTCCAGGAAACCCAAGGAGCACCAGGGCTGCAGAGCAGACTCCAGCAGCTCGGCGACGATGGCCGGCGAAAGATGAGGGTTGGAGTGCCGGGGTGTGGGGGTTTAGAGGTGCTTGAGGTTCAGGGCTACAACGGTCCTTGAAGGAAGCCCCTGCAAAGATGGGTGGAGTGGTTCTGGGAGGCTTAAGGGTGCTTAGGGTTTAGGGCTTCAGTATTGTTCCAAGGTTCTACAACTTAATCAAAGACATCGTATGCCAAACATCTGAGCCACTATGCCTTCAGGACTTTTCAGTCGTAGATTCTGAATCAAAAAACCTCGCCTTATCCTCGAGTTCCCAAATCCTCGTCTGTATGAGACCTGCCCTAACCACGAACATCGCCAAGCCTCAACCCCAAATCTGGTTAGGGCTTCAGGGCTTCAGGGTTTCAGGGTTTCGGTCGGGCTTCATGCTGCTCTTGTTTCGTGTGTAAGGTAGTCTTGTCATAGCATCATAAGTGTACTGTCCTTGGCGGCGTTTTTGTTTTTTTGTCTGCGTTTCTGTTTATTGTCGGCGTTTCTGGGAACTGGCGGCGAGAATAATTGCCGTTATCGTTGGCGGCGAAAATAAACGCCGAAGGATTGTCTAGGTATATGCATGTCTAAGATGAAGATAAACCTAGCCTAGGAGTTATAACAAATTTGCAGAATTCACGATTCACTAATTAATGTGTATTGCAATATTGTTTACTCCTGCATTATATTAGATGTCGGTTGTAGCTACCACTAGAGACCACACTTCCAATTACATGTGGACCGAGAGCATGCACCACTTCAAGCAGGAGTGGGAGTGCTTCAAAGTCTACGACTCGATGGAGTTCGAGGATGACGAGACCACGACGCAGGAGCACCAATTCCGGGCCGAGGGAACGCTGGATGCTGATGCTTCCAGGGGTCTTGTGTGCCGCGACTTTCAGAATTATAACTAATTATTTCAATAATTTGCTACTGGCACGGGGGGTGTTGGGTTGTAGTGCAGTGAGGCTTCTACCAGTTAGGGTTTATCCTTGATTGATTTTTTACATCTAGCTAGCTTACTACTTGGGCCCCTCGTATTTAAGATTTGGGTGCTAGGGAGAGGTACAGCTAGACACCCAGGCCTGAACTGCTATGTGTGTATGGTTACAGCTAAGGGCACAATTCCATCAGCCGGGCGCCCCGGCGAGCTCGAGCTACAGCATTGTCCCAGCAGCGCCTGGCAGGCCACTCCCCACACCACCCAACACCCCAGGTGGACCAGGTGGTGAGACACCCGGGCCCGGGAATCCACCAGGAAAGGGCAAGGGCAAAGGAAAGGGCCCCAGCTTCCGAAAACAGGCTACATCCAAGGTTAGCCAGATCTCAAGCAAGCTGGCCGAAGCGAGAGTTATGGCCACCGAGTTGCCCAGTGCCACCCAGCTGCCCCTTATCTTCAATTAAGACTATAAGAACGGTTTGGTGTCGTCATGTGTAATCCTGTGGCCTCCGTCTCCCAGACAGCACATATTGAACTACGTGTGGCAACCTAGCCTTCTATTCCGGGGTCTATGTATAATATGGAATAACACGCTAGTTCCCTAAATCTCAAACCCTGCAACCTAGACCTGCAATGTGGTAGTCGCCAGGAAGACAGCTAAGCACAATTGAGTTAGGCGCAGTGATTCTAGGGTCTAAGTCTACACCCAGTAATGTTTAGACACACGCAATGGCAAATGCTGATATTGTTGTAACCTCCTGGGCCCTACAATGTAAATCTGAAGACCGGAGAGCCCCGTCACGAAATAGAACAAGCCACTTGCTCAGGTCGGAGAAAATGAAGGAGGGCTACGAGCATGAGCTCAATGAGGGCAAGAAGGTGGTGGAAGATGCCCGGGCACAGCTGGAGTCATGGTTTTCCCGCAAGCTTGAGGATGCTGAGATTGTGCCCCGGTTCCAGAGTCGATTTCTACATGTAGTTAGAGACAATTACGGATGGTACGACTTTCCTATGTAGTCAGGTCGTGATAGTATCCCCTCCGAAGTTGATGCATATCATACGGATGCTACAACTTTTCAATCCTATAGTATACATACAATACGGATGGTACTACTTTCAATTCTAGTCAGGTCGTGATATTATCCCCTCCGAAGTTTGAACCTAAACATCCCAGGTGGGTGAGGAGAAAGCCGTGTACGACCAGGTTATGCGAAGCGTCGAGAGTGCCTTCACGGTGCTAGCCGGCAAGATCAAAGCTGTGAAAGCTGCAACGGTAGCTAGGCCGAAACTAGATGCTTGATTGATCTCATGACTAGGCATCCTCTTCAATGCTTTCATATCTACACACGTTTCTCTCAGGCCCCCCCGAAGGAACCGAAGGCGAAGGCCAAGGGCAGGGCTGGCGGCAGGGGCCGCTGATCGTGAGCAGGTTGCAATGCCTGTGCGGTGTATCTGAAGATGGGTAGGCTGTCGGACCTTCTCGAGATAGCTTGTCCGGAGGAGTTTTGGCACCAACTGTTATGCCATGGGCATTCAGCAGCCGGGATGCGGCAGTCTGCTTAAGTAAACATGCACACAACCTTTGTTCCGAAAATATCCGCCAAATACCAGCTAGAGCTTTAGGGCTTTAGGTTTCTAGGGTTTTAGGTTTCAGGGCTAGTACCTCGAAATCCTGGTTGCATGCAGTAGCCTTGTTTAACGCTAGATATATACAATGCAAGGATGCTGCACTGTCCGGCTGTGATGCGCCATAGGCTTTTTAAGCATTCATTAGGGTGCAAAACCTTTCAAGCCTGGAGCTTCTGCAGCTGAAGTGCTGCGACGAGGGAAAAAAACGTCACCTTTACCTGGATGTGTCGTGCTGTCGTGTCGGATTGTGAAGCACTATCATTGATGCTACATATTGCAATATATGTAGAAGCTGCCCGCGCAGGTCGCTCTACCAGCACTCCTCTGCACTCCTATGTCATGCGCAGCATCGGCAAAGGGGCTACTGGCTTGCATATACATGTAGTAGTAGTCCAAACACCTAAGCTTAAGCATAATTAAGACCTTAGCCTAAACCTGAAACCCCAATCACTGTTGGCCGGATGGCTCACACTTGTGTGCATATGCGTTGTTATCATCATTGTGCTTAGTATATTTAAACAGTAGCGCCCTGCCAGACCCCCAGATCCAAATATCATCCCCCAAAACCCTACTTCAAGCCTCCAATTGCAGTGAAGTTGCCTAGCTACATTACATGTCAAGTACTCTTGAAGTACTTAGCCTTGCAACCCCGCCCCTGAAACTGCCGCCTTTGCTGTCTCCGAAGCTGTTGGCCTGCATCCAAGCCGAGGAGACTTCGTTTGTTGGGGCCCGTCAGATGCTTGAAGCTGTGAACAAGGAGTTCGAGGGCTATGGACTCGAGCTTGGTGGGGCTGCAGGTGAGTTGATCAACACTTCGGGGAAGTGGCAGAGCAACGTGCAGCGGGATATGCTCCGAAGGTGCAAGGCTTCCCAGGTGTCTTGTTCGCATATGCACACACATATGATTCAGCTTGGTCGTTTCTGTGCAGACTGAAAATATGTGCTACTCGAAGTTGCTGCTGTGTCTGAGGTTCCGGTTTCCTACTTGGAGGTCCCGGTGCTCGCAAAGGGTGTGCTGACGAAGCGGCTCCTTGCCCTTATGTTTAATGCTCTAGATCGGCCTAGACCTTGCAACATAAGGAAGCTTCCTGTGGTGCTTCCACACAAGCTGTTTCCTTGGCTGGTGCGGCATGGCATTATCCCCCTGAGTGATGCGGATGAGAATGCAAAGTTCTGGTCACATGCTAGAACAAGCGGGATGCCAACTATGGGGGCCACCGACCTGCACATCCCATTGTATGTCTGGGGCGATGATGCCCGGTTTACCAAAACACACGAGGATAAACTTGTGGTGGTGGCCTTTGGGAAGCTGCTTGAGAGTTCCAAGAATGCCCTGCAGACTGTGTGGCCCCTCTTTCTTTATCAGCAGGTGGGGGATTCTAACTAGTCAAGGTCTCTAGTCAGCTAGAAACCATCCAACGCACCAGAAACAGATGCAACTCCCAAAGACCCACAGGCCCGAAATTCTAATGTTAATGTAATAGACTAGATATAGTGCTGGACCCCCATGCTCGAAGCTGCCCACTAGCGGATTTCCAGAGCCAGTGCTACATCTACAAGAACCCGTCATGTACCTTGTGTCATAAGCAAGATGCTGTTACCCAACCCTGAGGGGCAAAGTGCTGGCCCTGGCACTCTCAACACCTTCATGGAGGAGGCACTGTGGGTTTTTTTTAAGTAGTTCATTCTGCTGTAAGGCTGTGTGTGTACAAACCATGCATGGAAGCCTGGATGGAACCTTGTTAGCTAGTCCGTGTGAATGCTAGACAGGTCGTTGATTCCTTCAACATTCTCTTCGAGCAGGGTGTCATGGTGCAGACTCCAAATGGGGAACACAAGCGTGTGTATGCTGCTGTGGTCCAGTATCAAGGGGACTGGAAGTGGCACAAGGCCTGCTATTCTGATGGAACCTGTCTAATGCCAGAGTGCCCTCAAGTCTGAATCATAATTTCAGGTCATCACATGTAGCCCCAAGTATGCCTCCACTGCATGCGCGGCGGTGGCCGTGGGTGAAGAGGGTGAAAAGGGAGAGAGGGGTGGCAGATTCTGCCACCCCTCTCCCCCTTTGCACCCCCTTGACCTGGGACAGAGTGTTGTAGTTGAATAGGTTAATGAACACTTAATGGGTTTGTTGGGGGTGGAGTTAAATAACCACACGGTTTAGGGTTTAGGGTAGCTAGTGTCTAAAGGTAAAACAGGTAGGGGTTTAGGGCTTAGAGTAGCTAGGGTTTAAGGTACGGGTTTTAGGGTTTAGGCTAGGCAGGGTTTTAGGGCGTTGGGTAGGTAGGGTTTGGGGGTTTTGGGTAGATACAGCCAATCATGCTATAGTAGCATGCAGGTAATCACAGGAATGCAGCCCAAAACTGATCATGGTGAACTCCTGTTTCAACTCGGGCACAACCCTTTTCCCGCCCTGAACACAGATCCAGATAATATTGTAACAATAGCCCGGCCTCAGGGATTACAGCCAATGGCAGCAGTATATAAGGTTTCGACCTACCTCCTAAACTTAAAGCCATACTCCTTCCTTAACAAAACGTCTCATAGGCTATACTGTCTACCATCATGAACAGAGAATGAAGACCTCTACGACATATTTTGTTGCCAGTACTATCGCCGGATTGTTAGTGCTCACTTGCTGATAGTTTTGTAATTTCATGAGACCCGTTCAGGAATGGCTCGCTCTCAGAGTGGGTTGGAACTGCAATCAAGTTTGCCATCACTGCAGAGCCCACAAGCAAGAATATGCGTCCGTGCCGGGGAACCTCAATGAGAGGCGTGATCGAGCCGACTTCGAGCAGCACGCCTGCCGCAAGTCGGAGTGTGACCGGCTGGAATTTGCCAATTAATAGGACCCGGGTTTCATTGATAAGGATAGCCCACCCTAAGTACCCATCCCCCTATTCAGATTCTAATAGCTTATAAGCTCTAATTCGTAGTTAGTACAGGGTATGGGATTGGAAATTGAACTATAAAAATATTAATAGTTTCCAATCCCATACCCGGTACTAACTACGAATTGGGAAAGGCTCCTTGCTACGCCTGATGAACTTCTCTCCCGAATACATCCGCTGGTGTGGGATGCATACATTGAACTTGGGGCTGGCTCAGTTCCTCCTGGGCTCGGCTTTTCGACAGATGACGGGGGACCGACTTTGGGGCGATGCCTCGGAGGAGGAGCAGCTTAAGGCTGCTTTTGCCGAGTTTGATGCCTGGACCAAAACCCACCGTATCCCGCAACTCGTCTTCAGTAGCATTAAGAGCTATATAGGGTTTTTTTAATAACCTATATTATTTATCATTAGTTGTCAAACTCAGTCACAGCCAGCCGGCCTTCAAGCTGTCGAACATGGATCGCTACCCCTTGTTCCAATGCAAGGCTTACAATGCAACTCAGCTCATATGTAGAATACTGCTGGTTTGGTAATAAATTAAGTGCAGATCATATGGTAGATCAGCCATTGACCCTGATGCAGGGACGAGTGGTGGTTGCATGGATGGCCAACAAGTCGGTGCAGCACATGCAAACAGAAGTTCAGCAGCTGTTGGCAACCTCCCTGTGCATCTGCTGGAATATGAGTACTGGCTAATTATGAGCAAGGTCGTCTAATTAATGATATACTGAACCCAACCTCATGTTCCGAGTACGGAGAAATCTAGAACCGGGACTTGCAAGGTATATAGTATCCTACTAACCCTGTAGCTCCGAAACACCTCCATAGCGCAAGCGACCAGCACTCTACCCATGCAACCTCGATCTTAGATGTGAAAGTATGCAACCCCAACAAAAAATATTGACATGTGGATTTCTAAACAATCCCTAAAAACATCCCAAGGAAACCATAAACCTGCAAAACCCATCCACTCACCGATAATCCCAGGTGGCACCTTGCAAGCTGGTTCAACATCAGCGAGAAATGCGATCGCTACCTGACGATCGAGGAAGCCAGCAGGCTTCAGCGTGCGTGTGTTTCTTGGCTTCGGAGTGGCTTCTGGTGTGGTTGGTTTGAAAGCTTGATCGGAATGCTTCTTACTTTGCAATTGAGGATTGCTCTTTGGATGCCTACCTACAGCTGGCGCACCAAGCCGTGACCGAGAAGAAATGCCTCTTCCCGGTGAAACCAAAGTTTCATGTCATGTTCTCAGATTCCATTCTAAGCATAAGCCTGGCGTCATGGTCAAGTGACATACAACCTCTACCCAGGGATGGCAGGAGATGGCATTCTTCGCTGTGAAGCATCGTAACTTGTCCACAAGAGGCTCTGATTTCTTTCGTTGCATGCTGAGTCTGTGTGCAAGGGTCTTCATGCTTTCATATTGCAAGGCATCAACCCGCGAACCTATCACTGCTTCAAGCAGGAGGACATGGTAGGATGTATGGTGAGTACGGATCTTAGCTGTTGACCTGTCCACCTGTACATGTGCTTTCTAATTGCAAATGACTTGGAAATAGTCAATAACAATAGATAGTGGCCCAAGGAATCGCAGAAGCTTGCCACAAAAGATCCGTCGAGACGATGACTTTGGCCCGTGTGTACATGCAGCTCTACCACTCCAAGAGCCCTGGTAGCTGCTGAGTTTCTTTCGTGCTTGCAGGCTGTAGCCCTGAAAGGTTGTCGGTGGTATGAACAAGTTAGACAAAGGCTGTAAGCTCGATCTGCTTAATTCCATGCCAAATGAGGGTATTCCCTCATAGCACGACGCAATTCATCACGAGATCATGAATCCGTGTGCCACCGTGTGCCTCGAGAAAGCTGTCGATGTCAGCAAGCCGAAGCGCCATGGAGGCAGTGGACCCTGAACTTTAAACTTCGACACCCCGATCCCCAGTACTCGAGAGCTCAGTACCCGTTGGCATTTGTTTGTAGTCCCCGACTGAAAATCCGAATTCTTCGTGCTAAGGTGTCTCAAGATCACCCCCCTAGGATCCCTTGCTGCCCTAAACAGTTGGACACAGAACAAATCAACCGTAGGGATATGGCGATGTCGAGGCAGGATTTCAGGTAGAAGTGACCAACTTAGAGCCACAAGAGTCCCAGTGCGAATACTCTCTGTTTAGTTCCCTTGAGCCCCTAAGCCCTAAGCCCCTGCACCCTAGCATAGATGCCCGAAGCATTGGAATGAAACCCAAGAAGCTGACTGTAGGATAGTAATCCTCCTATCGCAAGACCGAATAGGCAACCCCTGAATCTTTAGTTTTTTTCCATAATAACCCTATGTGTGGATGTTTGGGGTCTATATTGATCCTGCAACCTAATGAGATCGCCCTGGGCACTACATGTGGTCTGTTGCTGCTGAAGTCTCTGAGCCGCATGGACTGTAAACTAGCCTTAAGATCACATGGCACAGGGGCAGTCTAGGCTTAGGATGGTTGCACGCTGAAGCAGTCTGATTCTGCCTTCGAAAGTGACACGTGCAATGGAGTGCACCTAATGATGCTGTGGTATGTGTATGTGGGTGTGCTACTTGAAGCATGTAGGTATGAATCCCTAATAACCCCTACGAGCTACTATATCTGGAAAGTCTGCTGCAGCAGAGGCGCCAGCAACATGGTGGCAATGCAAAGCTGGTGCTAATCTAATTTACGATCTTCTTTAGCCTGACTAGTGCATAGGAATTAAAATAAATAAGATCTATGGCATGTTGCTGCTCTTTGACTGAGCCTGTCTATTCGGGACGTGCCTGTAACTTATATATCTAGAGTGTAATTCGATTATGATAGAGCACAAGCCAGAAAGTTGGAACATGGGTTTAGGAGGATTAGTGCTAGGATCCCTTATACTTTTTACTTTAGGAGCATGAGGAAACTCATGTTCCAACTTTCTGGCTTCTACCATAACCTACTTTACATTCCAGGCTGCGACGGGCTTAAGAAGGCTTACTAGGACTACTGCTCCTGCCTGCTGCCCCGTATGGTTATGATGATTCTTGTGATGTTTCCCAGTTTACTTTGCCGGTGCTCCCATCAATGAAAGCTTTCGCTTTGCAGCTGCTGCCCCTACCAGCTCAAGCCCTATCTACTGCAGATGGGGAAACAAAATACTAGAGCTGCATCTGGCAATGGCCGCACGCCGCACTTCAGAAGCAAGGATGCTGTGCACATGATTGTCCAGGGTCGCTGGAGCATGAGCAAAGTTATTCGTGCAATTAAGACCTTGGAGGATTCTGTGCCTGGGTGGCATAAAGGTGGTAAAATCAGTTGCTAGATCCACAAGCTTAAGCAAGCTACATGAGATCTTGAAGCAAGGCTTGGCCATCAGCTCGGGATCTGGCCCGTCGACTCCGTCGTGTGGCAGAGTCTTATGAGATGTTCCGGAAGCAGACGTTGCACGAGAAAGGGCATGCGCCGTGCAGTGGCAAACACTAGCTTCCTGAGAAGCTGGCAAGCACAATGTGAGCACAATGTACATGGACACAAGGATTTATTTCCGCACCGTCGGCAAAGCAATCATGAAGACCCCTCGTTGCAGCAGCAGTGAAAACAGTCCTTCGTGACTGAGATTGTTAAGACATTCGGATCAGATTCCATTTTTTGGGTGTTGTGCACAACATTAGGCAACAGGCAGTCCCTCAAGGCACATATGTATTCTCCCATCCTGAAGCCCATCAGCCCATGTCTCTGTATATAGAGACACGGGGGGCACATCTTATATGCACGGACATGGCCCCCAATGTCCTTATATCCAGCAACATAGACCCTCTGGGTTTACATCATGTTCCTGTCAGATTGGAAGGGCTTGCAAGATCGAGCCTGAAGTACCATGCAGCCGAGGACCGAAGTCCCCAAAGCCCTAACCGCTAAATAACTTCTGAGCCCAGCCTCGACGCCACAAACCTACCTTTTTAACAACCGGTAGCTGTTGCGTAGGCAGGAAAGCCCTGTCAAAACCAGCCTTGTCCTTTTTCATGGTTCCCCCAAAGGAATACGTAAACAGACCGGCTAGTAGACCTTCTTAATAAATTCCTACTAAGGGATATAGGTATAGGGCTCTGTTTATATATATTGTTTCGAAAAAAGGACAAGGGTGGTCAAAACCGTGAAGGAAGCCCGAGCTTGTCGACTGGCAGCTCGAGCCGCGGCATGCGACCAAGGTCCCGCGGCTTTCAGAGCTACGGGTTTTGGGCTTGGTGTGTGGAGGGTTAGGCTTTAGCGGGTTACCGTTAGGGGGTGAGGGGCTTTAGGGTTCCATGCGCTCTTCGGGCTAGGGTTTCATTCCGTGCAAGGGCCCTGTAGGGATGGTACAAGGAGTTTTGGGGATCTAAGGTCTGGGCTTTTCATAGGGATCCTTAGGGGTGTAGGGGGGAGGGGTGTAGGGGACTATATTTCCTTAAATAGGCCTTATTTGTCCTTATTATGGGCCTTAAGGCCCCCTACCCCCCTCCCCCTACACCCCTAAGGATCCCTATGAGCTTTGGTGAATTGGAATGCCGGGATGGAGGATCCATTGTTTGGGAAAGCGGATTTGTGCAGCTCCGGAGAGTATGTCCCGACCACATCGGCATGGGTCAAGGCATGTTTATAATATGTTTGATGTCGAGCAATGTCATGATAATCATGTTTACAGTCTTAAGTCAGGGCTGCTACGAGTGCTTCCTATAGTTTTGCCTCGATCAGCTCGGGTCTGCCATGCGGGTAGTTGTCAAATTTATCGTCCCTTTTTGGGTACCCTGAATATTAGGTGCCGTATTATATTAAGGACACAAAAAGGGACCATAATTTTGACAACCACCCATGCGGCATGTCATAGAGTCTCTTCACTCCAGCCTGATCGATGCGAAGTCTCCGTAGCTTAGATGCTGCGGTTCCTACAGTAGTAAGCGTCTGTTCCAGGGACTCTAGTAGAATCGAAACCTCTCAGCATTTACAGTGTTCAAAAACTTCCGCAGCTAATCCTGCAGCGTCTGCCCTATGAGCCCCCCAAGCCAACCCTATAAGCCTATAAACCCCGCTATGACATGTGTGAACATGAAAATAATCCTAAAAGTTTTAACCGCAAAACCGTGTGAAACCGTCAGGTGCTCTCGCGCTTGGCCCGGGCCGGTCGGGTGCGTCTCTGTCGCCACGTGCTGCGGGCAATGTGCCGCGGTCAGGCACCGGGCTGGGCAGCACCTATGCGGCTTTTAGAGTTCCTTTAAGGTTTAGGGTTAGGGACAGCTTCTAGTGGGATTTTAGGGTGCCGGGTTCAGCGCTGCAGTAATGAGCGTTGAGGGTTTGAGCATGGAGAACTGTACTGCTCGCAGCAACTGCGGAGTGGCTACTCCTCTTGTCCTTTTCAGCCGGCAGGCCTGTCTAGCAGATCCACAACAGCAGGAGCCACCCTCCCAGGACCCCCCCCAAGTGCTCCCGTATTGTCCTTGATAGTGGGTAAGTTGATGGTAGTTGCGGGGTCTAGGTAGGGATGAATTCGGGTCCCAATTAGGGTCTAAGCTTGGATGTTGCACTTGTTACTTGTTGATACTGGCGCTTTGGGATGCCGAGGGCGGTTAGAGTTTCGGGCTTTTGGGGTTTCTGGCCGAGACAAGCCTTCCTGGCAGGTGCAGACCAATGTCTTCCATTACAGCGCGGGAATCAGTGCCTGCGAGTTCCTTGGCCTTTGCAACTGAAAGCCTTGATGTAGACCCTTGATCAGTAAACAGAACAGATTCTGTAAAGGCATGGTCTCCGGATCTTGCAAGCCCTAAACCCTAGGCTGCGATCAGCCTTCTCTTTACGGGTCTGCATTAGAGGATGTGATGGAGTGCAACATATAAAGGCATGAGTTGCATGTGTCTTGCTATGGAGGGCTTTTCTGCTACCAAAGCTTATTCAGGGGCCCTTACCGTGAGGATCCTGCCATCTTAACTAGGACTCCTACGACAAGTAGAAAGAATCCTACAATCGTATATAAGAAATATTTACCTTTGTGTGTTCCCATTTACATCCGCAGTTCCCAAATCCACCGTTTAACTTATCTGGTTTTCTTGCCCGCTCTTCTTCGCATATCAGCCGACAGATGTGCGTTGCCCAGGCAATCACCCAAAGAGAGTCGATCTGCTTCCTAATCCGACCTGAAAGCGTCGCCGGGATAGTACAATGCTGGTAAGTACAATGCAGTGGTGTCTGCACCAGTCAGCAGGATGAGCATATGAAGACAGGAGTCATGACGCATGATGTAAAACCAAGCTGTGAGAGACCACAGGCCCCGACACCTACAGCCCAGACCTCATACTCTAAAGGGTGGGGCCTTTTGTCAATGTGACAAGTTCCCTCGGCGGTTTGATTACGCAGACGCAAACACAACTACCCTTGTTGTTTCTATGTTTGAAAGCACTGCGTAAACTATTGAGTCTTGAAAGTCGTGACGCTGGAAAGTACGGCTCTTTCCTCAACGTTGAAATACAAAACCCACAACTACCATAAAACAAAAGCGAACTACATCCCCAGCATTCCTAAATGTCAAGCCTTGAAAGCCCGACAATACAACCTCCAGAAGTATTGCAACTGCGAGGCTATCCTCTGCTTGGGATGCTGCCATCGACATGGTGGAAGTGGCTGCAGTCTTGCTCTTTTCAGGGAGCCTATCCCCGCTCAATCAAAGAGCCTACCTTACATCAGAATAAAAACCCAGTTTAGGAAAATTCCTTTGTTGAAAGGTTATTGGCATATTGGATGTTGATGTCTGTAATCTGAAGCAAACAGGCTCTGTTCTGAGGAAGCATGTATACGCCCTAGCCTCTACAGAACTCGGTCGCCATCGTTCCTGGATAGTAGCGCTGAACTTCTTGCATGATTCGGGTTTGACCCTCCGAGAGCCTTCAAACGCCATAAAAGATTTAAGGCTTTGCGCTTTAATTAGGGTTTGTAGGGATCAGGGCTTCGGGTTTAGGAGGTTTGCAAATCAAGGTCCTTGCGCTGCCAAGCATGCGCCTTATGCCCGACATTGTCGCAGCTCTGCTGCACGAATCTGGTGACTGCTCTTGTTTCTGCAGTGCTTGTGATCTACACTGTTGTCAGTCGTCTACAAATGACTTGGAGGTCTTCCAAGCTTGTGCATTGCAGGATCAGGCTTTGGCAGGAAAACGTGCTGAGCACGTCCTGCCCCGTAGATGCAGCCGGTGTATACAGGTAGCAACTGCTCGGCCACGAACTTGTGGATCTTGTAAGTAACCATGCGGCTCCAACCCATTTTCACGTAGCTGGTTGATAAACCTAGGCCCCGACACCCCGAACATGTCGTGACCAGGCTTTAACAGGAGGTTTCCAGCCCAGCCTAGCCGTGTTGGATCGTGTTAGGTTTCCGGCAGGCTCTTCGATGGCCGGCCACACCATGATAAAGGGTAGCATTCCAGGCATGAGAGTAATTCGTGCAGAGGCTGATTCCGTATGGTTTCGAAATCACGCGAACCATTTGCTTCAGGTGCTAAACACAGCTGCCAGCGCTTGCGGGCAGCCTGGTTACCTGGTCGGACCTGATGCTGCAGGGCCACAGTCTACGATGATAAGTCCCAATATACATAGCTGTAAAGCAGGTTGTGCCACGGAGTGTTATCGGTGACACGAAGCATGGAGGACAGTTTCAATCGAGTTTGAAATTGAGCAGCAATCAAGTGAGTCCTACTGGGATGACACCTCGGGCCTCCGCGGACTTTGCTTCCTGTTGCAGTCGCAAGAATGCCAGCACTGAAGTTGACCTTTTGTGGTTTATCCCTAAACCGCAAAAGCCAAACCGTAGTTATTCAGTTCTTACCTTAGGTTAGTAGGGAATGGAAGAATGGTAGTAGTAGCAGTTATACTTGTACCCCATTCCTCCATTCCCTAGTAACCAAAGGTAAGCTATATGATTATTAGAGCCCCTACATTATAGTACCCTTATAGATCCCTTATAGTAACCCTTATAGATCCCTTATAGTAACCCTTATAGATCCCTTATAGTAACCCTTATAGATCCCTTTAAAGGTACCCCTAGGTAAGAGTTCGTGAGGCCGCTGGCAGCCGGCGCTTCACCTGCTTGTGTCCACCGTTGGCATGGATCCTTGGCGTTCTTCTGGTTGGCTCTTATAGGGTTTAGGGTTTAGGGTTTAGGGTTTAGGGTTTAGGATAGGTCTTTAACTTTTTGGGTTTCTATATGAGCTATAATAAGGAGGCTAAAAGTTTTATCTTTTGGGAGGGGTTCAGAAGTCAGCCAAGGATCTCGAGGCTGACATTATCAGCAGCTTGGTGCAATCGCTCGGCAGGTTTTGCACCGGTTTGAAATGAAAAGGGTGACACTTAGTCGAGGACTGGAACCAAAGCTGGCTACCAACTCTCATATTGAGGTTATGTGTTGGTGTCGTGTTCGGAAACCGACAAACATCGAGGGAAAATCGCGAAGAAGGAAATGCCGACAGGGCGAAGATGCTATGGCACAGCCGCCGGCGTCTGAGCCCAGGCCCGGAGAGACCATTCCCCTCCCGAATTGCATATTTTTCCGTAAACATTGTCTTCTTATCCTAGCTGTATTGCTAGAAAACAACAGGAGCTCTGAAACATACTGAAGCCTTAAACCTATATAACCCTGAAAGCCTGGACTTTCCCTGAACCATGACCAACCACAACCCCCTCCCCCCTTCAGCCCAAACCCTACACGCCTGACGGATTCTATGGTATATAAGGATTATGACCAAGCAAAACACATGTACACCCCTAAAACATTCTAGTAAGGATTCTACATGAGAACAGCATTACGACCAAGTAAAACACATTTACACCCCTAAAAGATTCTAGTATAAGGGTTACCCCTAATCCCTAAACCCTAAACCCTGACCGTTACGACCAAGGCTTCAATGCTTCGCTTGGCGCCTGTGGCACCGCAGGGCGCTGGCGGGAGGCTGCCGGACTCCTCTGCGCAGCAGCCGCCGGAGCTGAGTCTCGGATTCCTTGGTTTCGGGGGGAACTAGGGTTCTAATGTAGGGTTCTATAAGGGTTCCTTTAGAGGGATCTATAAAGGGTTTAGGGCTTAGGGTTTAGGGGTTACTAAAAGGGTCATGGGACGTAGCGACTAGGGTTATAATTAAGAGAACTATACTTATAATTACATATAACCCAAATTAGGGTAACTATGATCCTACTTACTGAGTCCCATGATCCTCCAAGTAGGGGCCAGTAGGGGTTTAGGAGTTTGGGCTTTCTGCGGGCTAACTGACGGTGGCATGTGCATGGGCCGCGGTCGTGATGATAGAGGTCGAGCGGATCTGGCTAGTCCTCAAGCCCAGTAGCAAACAAGGGTTTAGGGTCGAGGGTTATATAGTAGCCTTCTAGAAACTCTATAGAAACCCTTATGGATCCCTTCATAAAAGCCCTTAGGGTTGTGGGGCTTAAGGTTTTGGGGGTTTCGGCTTGGGGTTTTGGGGGCTTAAGGTTTTGGCGTGTTGGGCTTAGCAGCCCCTCCTCAAGAGGGGCTGAGGGTTGTGAGGTTTACGGCTCAGAGTTTAGAGGTTTAGGGCTTGGGGTTTGGGTTTTTAGGGCTAGTGCTTGGGGTTGTGGGGTTTCTATGGAGTTTTGAAGTTCATTGCGTAGGCTTTGGGCGTTTAACACTGAGATCCAGCTGGGAACAAGATTTTGTTTTTGGGGTTTAAGGGAGCGAAAGCATGTGAAAACCCAGAGTAAGAGAAGCAGAATCCGGAAGCGTGCGTCTGTCAAACTGAGAAATGTATTCGGCAGTTTCGCTCGGCTTCGTGGTTTCCTTGCGCTTGGAATAGAGTGACATGTAGATCTTGGGTACGGCCCCCACTCAGTAATAGTTGAATAATGAATAATAGTCATAATATAGATATAGTAGAACCTTAATCCTAGCCCTATTATAAACTCTTACTGTAAGGGGGCCGTACCTAATGCAGATCTGCTTTGTCTGGCAACTCTTGAAAGCGCTTGAAAGGCTGGGAGCCGAGAACCAGGACCCTCCTTGTATTCTCAAATAGGGGTACATGGACCCAAATCCCAGAGGCTCCAAATATAGTACCATTATGGAATTAGGTCCCCAAAGCCATGATATGGATGGTCTTTTGGGACCTAATTCCATAATGGTACTATATATGGAGCCTCTGGGAATCATGGGTATTTAGGGTCTAATAGAGATCGGTAGATGGAGGGTCGAGGTAACTTCCTGCTGAGTCCGATTTCTTTGCTTAATTCGTTCTGGAGGAGGCGGCTTGTTCGGGTGGTACCTAAACCCTGAATAGCCAACCTTTTTAGGGTTGCTTATTATGATTTCCGTATATCAGTCCTTGAAAAGGTAGATCTTGGGGGTAAAAGTATGCCTCCAGAGCACTTGAGCCACTGCTTTACTGCCGGCGATGCCTGCGGATTTCCGGTGGTGAGTGTGAAGTGAAAGCGTGGTTCTTGGGGCTTGGGATGTTGGGTTTGGGCAGAGCTGCCAGAACTCGACATGCAGAAGGCAAAGCAGCCCTAAACCCTAAAGACAACACGGTTGAGGCTAAAGCGGATAAAGCCCCAAGGAACTTACCTTTGGTTAGTAGGGAATGGAAGAATGGTAGTAATAGTAGTTAGAATTGTACCCCAATCCTCCATTCCCTACTAACCAAAGGTAAGAGAAGCAGCTCAAGTAGCTACTAAGCGCCCCTTCTAGAACCCCTATAGCCTTAAAGGAACCCCTTATAGTACCCTAAACGCTAAAAAGGCTACCCAGCTACTAAGACGCTGCAGCTCAATGCGTCTCAGGTCAAAGCCAGCCCAGTGACACTGAATGCGACGATCGATGCATGCGCCCAGCAGTGGGACACTGCTTTGGAGCTTCTGGCCTCCTGACTACCTTAGGGGCCTTAATAGTTACCCTTTTAAAGGCTCCTTAAGGTTTCCTTAGGGTTCCTGTAAAGGGGTCTATATGTGCCCGCGCTCCGCGTTCTCGACCCCCCCCCCTGTGCCGATACACCCACAAGGAAATGCTCCTTGTTAGGAGGTGTATGACCAGTTTATTCCCTAAGGATCAAAGGGCAGCGCCCTGCACACGGACAGTAGTTGTTTTGTCTTGCTACGCAAGGAGAGCTTGTCTTGTCTCAATATGGTAAAAATCACTGTGAGCCAATGGGCAGCGGAATGTATATGTATGAGCATGCAGCCATTGCTGTAGGTACCTGTTAGAGCTACCCCTTTAGAGGTTTACGGAATCAAACAGACACTAATTTTCTTTTATCGGAAGCATGGCCGCACATTCACACATATACTATTATGCCCACTGTCACAGTTGCGGAGTTTTGGACTCATGATAAAAACAGCATATTGTTTATGCTAGGTATAGCACTGAGGTACACTGTTGAGGTCACTCCTTTTGCACACACTCATGCATGTTGGTCAGAGAGATCATCTGTACAAGATCAGGTCTGGTAATGTTCTTCTACCGAATTATGCAGCCCTTCCTTGTGCTCTTGTTAGAGCTTTGTGATTCACTGTTGTGAAACTCTGAGAATTTTCTTATCTCAGATTCGGATCCAGGTTTGGATCATAGGCTCGAGCATAGACGTTCGGATGTGGTTCATCCGGGTCTGAGTGATCTTCTTCGGAACTTGAAAAGATTCCGAGTAATCTGTTCTCAGCCCTGGTGAAGGCGGCGTCTGCAGTTCCATATCCATGGTTGGATGTAGTCGCCTTTGGCTCGGCCTTTGGTGCAGCTTGTGAGCTGATTGAAGTTGCCTCGGCTTTAGCCGGTTGTGGCTGCTTAGCCTTTGCCCGTTCGGTCTTTCTTCTCTCAAGCTGTCCGTCTGAGGACGCCCATGATCTTTCACTTTCATCTCCTGAAGGAGATAAGGCGTGGGCATGAAGGCTGTTCCAGTACTGTGCTGCAGAAGGAGTTAGGACTTCTTCATGGTCAAATTCTGACTGGTCTTCCTCAGAGCTTTGGTCGTCAAAAAGTGTCTCAAGGACATTTTTGAGGTTTTTATGTCTTCGCTCTATCTCTAGTGAGGAATGGACCAATTGATTGAAGACTGTTTTTGAGTCCTTCAGTGCTGTTAGAAGGATTTCCACTCTGGATAGAGTATCTTGGATGGTGTCAAGATGATCCTTTCTTTCCTCCTTGTATCTCTGGATAGAGTTTCGCAATGATTGTGCGATTCTGAGGAGGTCGAGATATTTCTGAATAGGCATAGTTGCCGTATGATTGTCATGTATGACAGTTGTTTCGTCGTTGCTCAAGTTCCTGAATAGGACTTCCACGACTGGTAGAAACTCCGTGCTCCACGGTTCCTCTTCATCATATGTTTCCACATGCTGTTGCACGCGTTGCGTAAACTGCTCGGCGATTCTACCGTTGCATCGATAGAGCTGACGTGTCTTACTGCCATGTTTCGGCACATAGTGTTAATGGCCTGGCCTTGATTGGCTTCTCCAAGTGCAGCGTCTGCATGGTTGCAGAGTCCACTGTTATGGGCTTCTCTAGCTGCCTTTCGTTGAATGCGCCGATTTTGACCTCCTATTCTGGTAGGACCTTTTGGTCTCGGAGGATCTGAAGGTACTGTTCCTTTCGCCTTTGGCGGAGGAGTCTTAGGTGGAGGTGACATGTTTGCCTTGTTAGGCACTGGTGGCAGTGCCTTGGGCACTGACGACGATGAGGCACTTGCGAGTGCAGATGTACCTCTGGCTCTTGCCGAGGATCCCTTAGGGATTGATGTATAGGTAATCTGCATCGCTTCTTCGGCCATTTGTGAATGCAATGCATCACTGAATAATTGCCTCATATGAGGAGTAGTACTTGCATCGTCATAGGTTTGAAACCGTTCAATGTCCCTTTCGGTGCCACGTGATCGTGTATCACCCTTTGAAAAGGCACGTTTTCCTGGCGACAATCTCCGCCCTGTAACGGCTTGAGGCCAATGTTCTCAATAGCCCTTCGTTGAAAACATCGTTAGCTGGTTTAACGCTGATAGCAACTGTTGAGAATGGCTACACTTCACCGCCGGGAGTCATGCCACACAGACCCGCAATCGTTTGTTTCTCCAGAGTTACCCTGTTGGGTCCTTGGTTTCCGTGCTTGCGGTCATCCTCGGTTCGAGGATGGAACTCTTTGGTTCGCTGCTGCTTTTTGATTTGATTGTTTGGCGCTCCATACTCTGATCGAGACAAGGGAGGCCTGTAATCTGCTTCCACATCCGTGTGCCCCGTAGCAGCATAAAACGTTCCGAACAAATGCTGCAAAAATGGGATTCCTTGCTCACTGGTTAGTGAGTTGGGAAGTGAAGGTTCATCAGTCTTGATAGACTCTGCGTTCGCTCCACCGTGGTTACGGTGTCCGAACCAGCCCGACAATCCCGCTGCTGTGGCAGCTGTTCTGAGTGCCCTGCCGCTCGGAGCAGACGGTGGGCGTGATGCCTTCCTTCTTCTCCTCCGGCTGGAGGATTCGTCCTCTTGTTCCTCTTCATCTCTCTGAGCAGACATCAAGTTTGATGTTTCTCTTTCGTGTTCTTCGATGTCACTTTTTGTTGGTGACGGTTCTTCTTCTAGTCCATCCAGCTCTTCCAAATACATGTTGAGCTTGTCAACAATATTGGTTCTTTGAGGTCTGGACCTTGAATCTTGGAGATCTTGTTGTGAAGAGGACGATGATGCCTGGCTCCTTCTTGGAGGAGAGCCTTCAGGCTCGCTGGGACGTTCAGGCTGTGGCCTTTCCCAGAATCTTCCATATCTGTGATAGCTACCTTGTGGTTGCTGTTTGTCGTACCAGCTATTGCCAGATGAATACACAAATGAGTCTTTGTAATCCCAGTATTCAGCATTACGCTGCTTGTAAGCCTGTCGCTTGTTAGCGATCTTCTGAACCTGGGCATCTGACCGGTTGTGTTTCCCTTTTGTAAGGATTGGTTGTATCGTGAAGCCCAAAGGGCTGTGCCAATCTTTGTCAGAGGGAATCAACCACAGGTCAAGGTTAGAAAAAGTTGAATAGTACTGCTTGACTGAGACAAACAGACGGATATCGATATCCCTGTTTCTGTTCATGTCCTGCCACATATCTGAGACTCGTTCCCAGTATGTTCTTTCGGCGGCAGGTGTAGCATCTCTTGGACTAGGTGACGCCGTGTGCGGCGTTTTGCTCCAGTCAAGGATATAACTGTTGATACAGTCAAGGTCAGCAACTTTCTTCGCCGGTTCCGGCGGTAGACGATCTGCACGTGCCAGTCTGTGCTGGTCAGAGTTGTTCAAGCAAAGGTGTCGCACTTGTGAGTGCCTTCCTGCTATTCTGTTGAATGCTGCAAGTTTCTTCTCCAGGTATAGAGAAAACAAACCGTTTCGCGGGTGAACGTCTCCACCTTTTAAGGTGAGCCTCGACGAAATATTATTGAGATCCCCCGCAATTACATCCGGTTTAAAAGGGAGAACCTCGTTGAGGAACGCGTTCACCAGTTCGCGCCTCTGTTCTTCCTTATGAGTCATGTATGAGTTGAAATGGACGATCGCGATGGTGATGACCTTGTAAGGCCCTTTTGTACACCACATCTCGTCCAGATCGTTTGATGCTTCTTGTGAGAAGATCTCTGCGTATGACTCAAAGTTTCCCTGTTGCTCATCACCCTCGACATGGCGTCCATTCAAAGGGAACCGCGAAGTATCGAGGTCCGCAGTGTCGCCACGCCGCTGGTGGGTCCATCCTTTTCAGGATTTTTACCCTTGAGAGGGTCATATCCGATAATCTTCATGTACTCATCTCTCGTCATCCTCTGGCCGGAATATGGGTGGACCCATTCTTTTGCCTCCTTGATGGTACTGTGGTACCCAAAGGTGAGGCGGCATACCGCACCGTGGCATGCCCACAGTCGCTTCTTGGGACCACCAGCCCTAGGCTTCATTGTTCGGTGACGGTAAAAGTGGTGGACGAGAGAGATGTCTGTTGTTGGGTCACCCTTGACTCCAATATACATTGAGGGTGCCTCAGGCTCCTTGGGGGAGAATGGATTAAGCAATCCCTCTGTATCATGTTTTGTCGCCATGGTTGCGATCGAATCTTTGACGCAAGTCTCCTGCCCTCGATACGAGGGTAAGATGTGCTGAATTTTTGAAGCACATGTCAATCGAGGGTGGTTCATCGAATCCCTTCTCAGGTTTGAGTTTCTTTTTGGGATTCCCTGCTGGCACCGGAGCTCGATCCATATTTCCCCAGTTGCATACCACCAGACTTAGTGATATGCTGTCTGGGTTTGAGCCCTCAATGTGTTCTCTCTTCTCGTTAACACCGGCCATCCTATTACGAACTATCTCGTAATGTGCGTCGAGCACCAGTTTGTCTTCGTAGCCAGTAAGAGAGAGAAAAGACGCCGGGTGGCTTGTTCTGGAGTCCGTGATATTGATGTGACCCTTGTTGATGCTCTTGTATTCCTCCAGGGTTGGAGCCTCTGTGGAGCTGGTGTAAGTATTAGGAGGATTATTCCTAATATCATCAAAGCTACATGGATCAACGCCTGGATGGGCTCTCATGAACGAATTCCTTGCGTGGTCGCACTACATGTTGATTTTCTGGACTGCCAAATCTACGTCCTCATGTGTGAGGATGGCCTCGTATAAAACCTGACGCTCTTCTGAGATCATTCCTGCTGACACTTTAGAGGTCTCGAGGCAATCGATTGGCAAGATGCACTCGCACATCTGTTGTTTACCCTGTGGGGTAAGTCGACAGTCTGCACATACCATCGTACCACAGGAATAGCAAAAATAGCCTGTAGGCTGGTTGCAAAGATCGCAGAGAGGATTATCTGGTCGTGTCATCAGCCGTATCCTTTGGTTAAGGCTCATGGCTGTCCTGCGTACTCCTACAAATCTCTCCTTGGTAGGAGGTGCAGAGGAGGAAGATGCCGAATCTCTGGGTCTGTCCCACTCCTCTTCGTCAGGAGCCTCAGAATCCTTGATCATGAGTGGACTTCGGATTTTTCGATTCCATCGACTAACCCACATTCTCTCTTTCATTTCCTGTTGCATAGCCGGGTTAGACGATGACTTTTTTCGAGATCGGTGCTTTGCGATTTTCCGAAGGTCGAGCGCTGATCGCTAATGTTTTCTCTCGAGATCTCCCCGCATCAGCAGGTGTACTCGGTATTTCGAGGTTGCGCTTGCTTCTGTGATCGCATAATAAACGGTTCGGTTTCGGATCGGAAGAGAAAAATAGGAATTTTCTTCCTTCTCCTTGTAGGAGCATTTTTGGAAGGAGGTGTTTCTCGTGGCTCTTAGTCGGAAATTGAAACATATTGTGCTTCAGGCTTGGGTTGGTAAAGTTTGACATTATTAAGTTCTCTGGATCTCTTCCGTGGGAGATTCTTCTTACTCCTCCGGACGCTGCAGGTTGCAGAGTTTCGTTCTGTGAGACGGAATTAACATCAACTAGGAGTTCTGAGGGAATTGGACGAAGATTTTGAGCTCTTTTGCTTTGATGCGATCATATTGGTTGAGTCCTTTTCGTCACGATCCTGGTTAGGATCCGGTTCCTCAGGTTCCGTCTCTGTTCCAGAAGATTCTTCCTTGGGAGGAACTACGTTGGCGGAAGTATCCTGAACAGGTTCTGGAGGTTTGTGACCTGTCGTTATCTTAATAACTTCGGTGGCGCTTCTGGTGCCGTCGGAGTTCCAGAGCTGTCCCATAAGACTGTCCGGATCCTTGTCAGCCTCGGCCTGCCGGGCGAGCTTGGATCTCGGATGGATCTCCTTTGCAGTAGGCTCCGTTTTCGGAGGTACCTCACCTGCAGAAGCGGTTTGCTCCAGGTTTGGAGCTGTGTCAGCCTCTGTCTTTGGCAGAGAAAAAGACTTCTTGTGAGAAGATCTAGCCTTGGGAGGCTCTGGTGGCAGATTTCGCCTTGCCACTTTTCGAAGTGCCGATTCGATTTCTCTGCCGTAATTTGCGCACCATTTCTTCGACTCGTAAGTCGCTGACGGCATCTGTTCGGAGCAATGGTCTGCCCACCATGGTCCGATGCTCTTGAGCTCATCGTATTGCGATGATACCCAGAGTGTTTCAGAGGGTGCGAATACGGCGCTAAGAGTACGGGCATGCACTACACCTGGTGTAGCAAACATCCCTACTTGCGACTGCCACAGGTTTGTGACCTCGTTCACTACGTTATTTGCATCGAATACCAGAAGCAGTGCCTTATTGGCACGCAACATGGTCGGATTGGGATTCGCCAGGTTTAGCGTTGAGAACTGAACAGTGTCCCTGTTGGAACGACTGTTTTCATTTACGAGAGCTTGGAAATCTGGTGCTGTAACCACCTGCGCTAGGAGGTTTGATGGTACCAGACCGTGCCTCAGGATTGAGGATAATGCCTGTAGGTCCGTGGCATGCATGATGTAACAAGGGTTGTTCTGTCGAACAAAATCCTCCATGCCGACTGGCCTTGGCGCGTTAGTGGAGAGACGCTGTGCATGGGACTGCACAGGATTGCTCCCCGTTGCCATGAAGTCTGAGATGGTCATGTGTGACCTTGGTCTCTCTTCTTCAGGATCTGGTTCTTCAGCTCTTGGTAGAGTTCGTCGTGAACCGTGTCCTCCCACTGCCGAAAGGAAAATTTTGCTCATGGTCACCACATTTGCATCCGGTGGGATGTTAACGGCGGCATCTGTGGTTTCGGCCTTGCCATCTTTGTTATAAACCATGGTGACCACAAACCTAGACTTAGTGTTGAGGAGGACACCAGCGCGATCTCTTGTGGTTTATACTGTGCGAGCTCTGCATCGGCCAACTTGAACATGTCCAGAAGATAATTGTGTTGGCCAGCAAAGAGATCTGGGCGCTGGTTCTGAAGGTGTCTTGTTGAGTGTGCCAACCACCTTCCGACTCTGTTGGTCTTGGAAAGAATGTGGAAGCACATCTCTGGGGAGAGACCTGTTACATCTGCCAGTTTTGGCACTGAGGAGGAATAGTCATATTCTCCGGATCCATCAAGGCTCACACATTGTTCTACCTCCGGTGGGAGGCCTGTCTGACGGTGATGTGCAAGCATCGTACAGAACTGGCGTGGATCACGAGCGTGATTACCGACGTTGTTATCCCAGTATACAAGGGGACTGTTGTCCCATGGTCCTTGAAGGACTCCTTCGTTGAGCCTGACTCCATGTCTGGAGTTTAGAGTGAGCCTTGCTCCACTCGCATGGCCATATCGTGAGATCAATTGAGCAAGATCTCTTGGATGCGGATTGAACACCTGTTGGTGATCCATGATGATGAATTGAGGCTCGTGATTTTTCTCACGTTTGTGACTTTTAGGTGTCCACCGGGTTCGGTGTTTTCGACGTGAGTCCAGACGAGACCGGGGTACGAGCTATTCCATGTTGTGGATGCGCTCGATGGTACGACGCATGCCCGGGGTAGGGTGTGTCATCAAGGCTACGGAAAGTGATCGTGTGCTTCATTCGAACAAGGACCAAACAGGATCAGGGAACGCTTTGTTAGCCCGAAAGGCTGAGTGCTGTGAGGCTCGAGGCTGAAAGCGGTGCGGTTGATACAGACATATAATCCATGAAAACATGTCCGATCTTCATGAAAAAACGCAGTCGACCGACAAAATTTTCTTGTAGACGGAAACAAGTCTAAAAGGAAAATTCCGAACATGGTTGTGCTACCAGCAAACGAGACTACCACCATATTCCTTGGCAGTAAAATAATCGGTAAATCTCTGTTGAGATATCAATTCCAAGGAAGGCTACCGCTGTGGCGGCATTCTTGAGATTGTCTATGATCCACCGAACATTGAAAGCTTTATGTTGAAGAAGTTCACGGAAGGGTGGATGAATGTCTGTTTCTGGTAAATTCCCTGTTTCCAGAGCCTTGATAAGCTCATCAGGTTGC